>JAODUD010000095.1:19704544-19720687 GCA_026784285.1 Stomatorhinus walkeri
TCTCGGTATACCCCCCCCCCCCCACCCACAAACACAGCTGATTTCATGCGCCTGTCCGCAGTGTCAATATTGCCAGGCTGCCGTCTACACAAGCTTCTTGCCCACCACTGTTATAAAACCATGCACAATTCATAACTTTGCATTCCAAAAGCAGCCATTGAAAGGCCTGCGAATGAACACATAACGTGAACCAAAATCAAAACGTTTAGAATACGTACATCTAGCTGCACGTTTAAGTTTGTTCAGGCTTACAACAAATCGATCGCAAATAATACTGAAGTGTCAGCTGTTTCAGAGATCAGACCACAGAAGATCTCAGAACTGCAGCTTCAGCAAGTCTGAAAGATCTTGCGTTTAAACGTTACTTAATTTAGAGAACTGGCTGTTTTGGAATAACCAGAAACACTGTAACCAAAAGAGGACAACAAGCGGGTCGCCATAACGGCGTCAGCCAGAGCGCTAAAAGGTCACCGCCTGACACGGATTTTAAGCAGCAGGATGCTCCGCTGGGACGTCACCTCGGGAGGCGGCTTAATTACAGCGGTCGCCCCGGGGGAGCGCGGCGAGGCAGCGGCCTTTGGCACAGAAAGATTTCCCTATAGCCATGTCAGCAGCTCCGGGATGGTCAGCGTGCGCGCGCACGCGCCTGTGCGTTGCTGAGTTGCTGCAACACAAAACCTCCTGGAGGTTGGCCACGTGACTAGCCCAGCACGTATGAATTAACCCTGCATCACATTACATAGGCTGCACCCATAGGGACAGAAGTACTTGTTGCAACGCTATATAATTCATCACAAACATGCTAATTCAGTGAACAAGTTAATACTGATCATTTCTACTTTACAAATGCTGAGCATTGTACCTGCCTCAAAAACTGCAATCCTGTTTTATGTCTGACCACCCTACAAATATCAGTTATGTGGTTACAACGTAAACATTAATAAAAAACCTCGGACTTTGTCGTAGTGGGGGTAATATATGGGAAAAGTTTCTCTAGTAAAAAGCTGACAAACGTGCAAACAAGCAGGTAAAGTTTGCATCCATAAATCCGGATATGCTTCACTGAAAAGCATCAACGCGAAATTTATGCAAAAAGGAGGAAAAAAGCCACAGAGCAAAACCTGCGCATGCTTATGCAGGACAGAATGGTTCACAGCCTGAACGGCAAGTAATTCATAAAATAAAGCCATTGTCTGAGAAACTAGGCCTACAGTCTAATAGCTGGATGCTGTGCTAGATGAGTGTAACACGGGACCAAATTGGGACCAGATGAATTACATTCGAAAAAGTGAATGCAAGGAGAGCGGACACACGCCCGCTGCGGGCATGCCCAGGCAGCACTCTCAGCCCATGAGGTACGGGAGCCTGGACGCTCCGATTCGGCGTGGACCCCATGATAACCGATGAGGCACTCCTCTGCTGCCGCCTCACAGTCGAGATGGCTTCTCGAGGGAAAAAATCAGTTACCACGTCAGATCTCGTACGGATACACACGGCGTCTCAGTCCGATCCCACCCCGAGTCCACGCACTTTTGCAGTCGATCGGTCAGCAAAACGTGACAAAACCACAACATACCCACCAAGTCACACGACGTTGCCGGGAAAGCTGCACCGACAGCTAAAAGAACAATTAATAATATTTCAGCGTGTCAGAATGGCGACTGGGAAGCATCTCAGCTGAATTAGCTAGCCGGCTAAGGAGCTATGTTCACTAACCCGAACTAGCTGGCCGACGTTTGTCGTTTTTCTTTCGCATGCAGCCAAAGCTTTCCTGTTGGGTAATTAAACAACGTGGAGATCATTGTTTAGCCAGGAGTCGGGAGGTTAATTCACTTAGCCGAGTGGGTAACAAAGACATTTGGATGTAGCAGGGTCACAATAAGCAGCTGCTGATGGTCATCTTATTCATTTGTATATATGATAAAAGGAGTGAGGACATTTTACCAAGTACTCAGCGAGCTTCTTTAAAGTGGTTAATGTGTCGAAAGTTACGAAAGGGGCCGCCTGCCTGAATACAGTAACGCGTCTGTAGTTATGAAAAGCTATTTGGGAAGCTGGGGGTACCCATCCGCACCTTCGCCCCGCCGATCACACCACATTCTCCTCCGTAGACAGTTCTGTGAAGTTCAGACTACAGCGACAGAAAGTGTCAAAGCTCGAAATCAATCCAACAGAGGGTGCACGGCCCCGGTAACAGCGAACTTACCTTCTAGACCGTGGTGAATACCGTGAAACTGACACTCATCGCTCCTGAGGCTCAGGCTCATTCGGGGGTTAGACGACACTGAGCAGCTTCCTCATCGAAATCACCTCGTTTCCGACGTCCTTGTTACGCTTGTGCCACTCCCGCGGATCCTCGTGTGTAAACTGCGGATACCTGGCTATAAATGCCTGTTTTCTCTGCGCTTACCCCTTCCTTCCCCTTTTCTCCGTCTCTACTGAGTGGATAATAATGAGAATTTTCCCCGCATCACTTCCTGCAGGGCATCGGCATCGCCGCAGCTCCCACGGCCTGCGTACCACGTCACGGCAAACGTGTCTGTCGTCATAAGAAAGCGACAAACGCCGCCGAGATGGTGTAGCTAGCGAGGTGAACGAGAAGCGAACGAGGTGTTTTAGACATTGAAACTGTCTCCGGTGCTGTGCTTCTTGGTGTTATTTTCTCTATTCTTTGTTCTTATTTTATTAACTACTGGTTGTCCCTAAATATCCTATAAAATTGCGAGCCGGAGGGATTGTTTCTTATTTATGTTCTGTATTAGAATATATCAATTATTAATACTATTAACATTACACGATTGTAGTAAGTGGGTGAGTATTCGTTACTTCAGAAGTGTTTTAGTCATATCAACTAGCTGTCCAATCTAAGTTACTCATGTTGCGTGTTTTCCAGACTACATCGTTTGCCATCGAACAGTAACCAGGATATATTACACATTTTCCAAAACTGCTTGCTTTAAACGAATAAATATTTGATTCTATTTTCTGCAATGTGTTTTACATGCTTTCTTTTATTCTATGCTATACAGATAATGCTTAGTCTTATAAGTTAAAAAGCAATACATTGCCACCTAGTGGTTCTGATTATAATATGTACTTCAGTGCGAAAATCTGTAGTGTTAATTCATTAGAATTAATGTGCGCACTTTCACTTATTTACATTTCTGTTTTTCCATTTATTGTATAGTTGAGAAGTGACGACAATGTGAGTGTATAACTGAAAACATCTCATCTTTATTTTTTTATTTGTTTTAATTATTAGATTTTTTTAATGGCCCGCAATGACGTTTACTACACGGCAAGAGGTTCTGTCATTGTATAGGAGGATACTGCGAATTGCTCGGAGCTGGCAGACCCACTGTACCCGTCCACATGACACGGAAATCGAGAAAAACTACATTGTCCAAGAGTCCAGGACACTCTTCCGGCAAAATAAACAGGTACTGGGTATTCCCCTGTGGGTTTTAATGAGATAGTGTAAGCAAAATAAGTTGGTTTCATTAAGCATAAATCTGTTTGTAGCTAACTGATGCTGAATCCATCAGGACATGCATAGAAGAATGTCAAGCTAGGATTGAAATTGGTGAGTTGGACTGAAACATCTTGTTGCAATTCTTTGATATGTAGTTTTTCTGATATGTGCCTAAGAACCGTATCTGGAAATCCACCAATTTGCCAACCACTTGCCGTGAACAGAGCTGAGGTGGGAGGGTCTGGAGCCAATCCCTGGCAGCATAGGGCACACTAGATGGGGCACAAATATAATTTGCTTACAAATAACAACTTGTCATCTGTATAGATAGTGTGAAAGAGATTAGATGGTATTTCATTGATTCCTGGTGGGAAATTGGCATATTTTAACTTTTATAAGTAATGTATGTGCAATGCATTTTAGCTAGAGGAGTGTCGATGTCAACTTCACAGTGATGCACAGGGAGTTTGCTGGTAACTGTTTCCTATTCATTTTAAACAACAGATTCCCAGTCTAGAGTGTCTCTCATAGTACACAGCATAAGGCAAGATATATTTCAGATATAATACCCGACATTGCATGGATTTTGTGCATTTCCACTTGTGACTATGAAATAGTCGTGCATATAAAGAGAGAAATCACACACCAAATTCAGTTAACTGCGTTTTGTGTCAGTTTACTGTCAACACCAGTCTAACTGAATCAGAACTAAACAGTCAAGCATGTACACATTTTTTTGTAAATGCATTTATTATAATTTGCAATATTAAATTGACCTGGCAGTCAATTCTGAAAACAGTCTCTGATATTTCACAAGCAATCCATTATTATTCGTAATTAGAACAAGAAAAGGAAGTATTTTTGCAAATATGTTTCTGATAAATGAGGCCTATGAGTTATATTATTGAATGAAGGCTGGGGATGGCATGAGGGGGGTGGAATTCTATTTTACTCTGCTTTTATTCTGATTTACCTGGAAATGTTATCTTTAGTTGTGATATATAATGGACTTTAACATTTTGATATTTTTCATTTTGTTAATAGCTAGAATAAATTCATGACTGCTAAACTGGTTAATATGTGGGAATGTGACATCACAGTTATAGGTGACGTATAACACAAATTAATAAGTGAAAACACACTTTGGTATTTCACAGGTCTTCACTACCGGAATCCATATCCAAGGCCTGTAAGTAATCTGATCCCTACTCACAGCACTATATAATTAGTCTGCTAACAAGTCTCTGATGATCCTGTTTTAAATCAAATAGGCAAATAATTCTTGTTGGGGGGGGGGAGCTGCTTCACTACTTTGTTTAAGAGGCCCATATTCTGTGGTATTCTGACCTTGATGCATCTTTTGATGTCGTCTTTAAACACTTTATGATGGCAGAGAACCCATTAGCTCTTTTCATTTTCATTGGATACTTTTCCCTTTCAGATCCACATTCCACCAATGGGGCTTGCCAGTCAGAGGGGGAGGCATCTTCGCACCCAGGAGAGGCTGAGGAAGCAGGCCAAACCTATTTATTTAAAGTCACACGATGAAACGTGAAATGGTACGGGTTGGGGTAGGTCTGTTGAGATGCTGAGTCAGAATGTTAGCCCCATCAGTCTCCTTCACAGTGCAGCAGTACACACTAGTACAATTGTATGCTTACATCCAATTTAACTGCACACAGATTAAGGAACTGTATATACTGTTCAAACTTAATTTTAAGTGTCTAATATATTGGTATTCTTGTTATAATTTGCCATCATTTGATCACATCAGTGAAAGCCATTTACAACAGTGTACATTTTTATACAAATTATGCCTCTATGGTATTCAAGAGTAAAAATGGGACTCTTTAGGAAATATTTAGATGGAGGAAAAGGGATAAAATGCACTGTGCTATTCATCTCTAGACAAGGCAGCTTGCAATATTATTAGCCTGTATAAAGAGACTCATATATTCATATTTTAGAGCTAAAATGATAACCCTGCACCTTTACTCAGACAACTAATTTGTTAATTATGTAAGCTCCACTTTATTTTGTTTGGCTGCTCTACTCTTAAATGTCTAAAAACACGAATGTATGCCTTTATTTTGGTCATCCATCCTGCTGCTACTGTAATGATGTGTGTATGTTTGGCACAAATGATACCCATGTCCTAATGTACTGGTCATGTGCTTAAACAGGATAACATGCTTTCAGGGTTATTGATGGCTGTTGTGACAGTTGTGACTGTTGTCAGGAGGAAGGTGCTAGTCATCGAGCTGGCAGAGACATGCTACGCCCCGGTTGGTCCAGTGCTTCTGAGGCCGGTCGGAGGGCAGCTCCATGGACAGAACATAGTTTGTGGAATGGCCCGTAGTGGAGAGTGTTCCTCGGCGGGCACTAGTCTTGTAAACTGGGCAGATGTAGGTGTTCTCATGGAGAAAGGTGGCCATCTTCCCTGGCTTCAGCCAGATTATGGGCAGGGGGTCAAAGAGAATCTTGGGGAGGGACTCTCCAATCGCCATGTTGTCTCGGTCCCAGCGTGCTCCCTCTAAGAAAAGGCCTGTCACGTAAGCTCCATCCTCAGGCTTCTCCGCCATCTGTGTCTCCTGCTCAGTCACCTGACCAGACACAAGCACTGTAACTACTTTGATTATGAAATAACTAAAGAACATATTATTGACACTGCACAGTATGTGTTTCATGCCCATATTGCCTGGGTGAACAAATTCATGCAGCTGTTGCTGACATTGGTCATTATGAGTTTCAAGCCAACATATATTTTTTGTAAAGCTGCTGCCTCAGTATGCAGAAGAGTCATGGCTGAAGACAGACAGGTGATGTGTGGCCTTTACCTCAAACTCAAATCCAACGTAATCAATTGGGATGCTGTATTTACGAGCAAAATTCTGAGACACCCCTGTGAGAAAGGACTGTGTGAAGTAAAATCCAGATAGCCAGAAGACACTGGGAGGCCCATAGTCTATCCAGTCCTTTGAAACACAGAATGAAACGTCCACATTAATAAAATAGTTCAGGTTTCTTATTAGTTAGATGCTATCTTAGCCAGTGTTGGATAACAAATGTTAATTAGTATATTTGCCTATTCTGAATGGATATACTGATTCACTGGTGTTATCTGCCAGTCTGATAGAATTGTAGGGAATGTTACAATATTCTGGCAGCTTTTCCCTTACCTGTAGAAACTGTAGTCTGGCCAGTAAGTCAGAGACATAGCTGCCCAGCGGTTTGAGGGAGGGGTATGACTTCGCAGCCCACGTGGCTGGCACCATTCCCACTAACATGCTGTTAAAGACTTTCTCCAGTTCAGCTGACATCACTACTAGGCCTTTCAGGGCTTTCCGGATGTTTCCCAGGCTGCCGCGCACCACGCCAATCAGTCTGTGGGGAGATGGTCACAGTCAGAAATCTGTCAGTAATATTGTACTGCACAAAATCAGCCCCTGTGGCACAGATGACCTGTCCATATAATTCAGTTAAAACTGTCAATATTAAGGCCAAAGTATCTTTTTGAAAAGTAAGAACCTTTCAGCTCAATATCTATGATCTGTTGCATAATTGTCTTATGTAGGCAGATAAAGAACAATACTGCAGTCTCTGTCAGTAGTCCAAGTCGTATGCCATCTGTCTACTTTTTGTGTAAGTGTAGATCACAGTAATAACATTTTTATTCCTCATTCTCAAACAATGATACATACAGACCAGCAGGGTATTTTGAGTTTGCAAAAAAAAAAATAATTCTATGCTTATTGAGGTACTGTGTTATAATAATCTTTGATTTTCAAGCCCAATGGCGAGAATATGATTGATGAGCTGATCCTTTTTAATTGCTAACCAATGCAGAAACTGCAGTGTTTCTGCTGATTATGCATTATTTTTGAAAGCAGCCAAAAATAGCATCCGCAAAAAGTCACATTTAATGAAAGCTGTTAACTACTTAAATACTGAAATATGGAAAGCCTAAATTATGACTGGACATTTTTCTTTTTCAGTAGAACATGGTGGAAGACAGAATATAGCCCGAAAGACAAAGATCTATATAAAAATGTAACCATACATTAATATGTCTTAATTTCAAGATACACAGCCTTTGTTAAGTTTTTTTGTGATTAACATATTTTTTTATTAAAAGATATAACAAATCATGAACATATAAACCACACAATACAGTACAGATAGTGACCATGGTTCATTACAGATAGCTGATCTTTTATTAACATAAAGAATTAAACGGTCTCTTGGAATATTCTTTTACTTTAGGTCCCTTGTGATGATCTCATAATGAATGAATGATTGTACCTGTTAAAGCGAATTAGCTCCTGTCTCAAAACTGTGTTCATGGACTCCTCATAGATTACAGGATACTTTTTCATCACCATCTCCATTTTAAAATCTGCTGGTAGTCTAGACAGGATGTCATCTGCTAGCTCATTAACTATTTCCTGATAACATAAAGAGAAATAAGACAAGCATTTTCTGATGATAAAAAACTAAACTGCATCTCAGTAACAAAGTCAGTAACAAACCTAAAATTATGACATATGAAACTATAAGTATATATTTTTTGCTTGTAAGTTCTTTAACATCTCTGTGTGGAGTAATATGATTCCTTAATCTGAGGCATTACATAGATTCAAGGTTCCAAGCTTTCAAAGTCCTCTGTGTGCCTCACCTGAGGAGACTTGTCCCCCCCCCCTGATTGCCTGGGTAATGTAAGGAGCACTCCACTTAGTAGCTGATTGGCCTCCTGGTTGTCTTTCGTGATGTCAGCATTGGTGTGCAGCCTAAACACCCCAGGGTCAGCGCTGATGGGCAAGTTGCGGATATAATCTACATAGGTCTGCAACAGACGACGACCAATTAACAAGGCAGGACTACCCCTTGTGAAATGCTGATAGTACCTCTGAGTAGGACTGAAAGCAAAGACCTGCTTCTCGGACCTTATCCTTAGTCACATTGCCGTGGAAGATTAGCAGCACTTAATGTGTAAGCCCATACCTGGTAGGGACCATGAGGGGGGATGAAGTAAAGGTCTCCTTCCGTCAAGTAGTACCGATCCTGGTAAATTAATTCTTTACAATAGAAACTGGACAGCAAGGAGAGCAGCAGCCGCCTGTCTTTGTCATCTGTGACCCGTCCTCCATAGTTACACTCACCTGAAAAAGATCACGTGAGAGTTAACGGTTTAGTTTTTGCATATTGTGTCCAGCAACAAAGCTGTAATTAATTTTGTAACAGTGAACAGTCTCTTACCAGTTAGGTATGTCAGAGCGTCCAAAGGGATCTCATCATATTCATCCAGGAACATTTGGATTTGCCTCATGCTGATTCGCAGATCAGAGTCATTGAATTCATAGGGAATGTTCCATCCTGAAGTTAACATGGAAAATAGCCTAATAGCTTTTGATCACAAACTTTACAATTCATTGTGTTGTACAAATGTGTATCATTTATTACTGATGCACACTATACTTAATTTATGAGATGAAGTGGATAGAGAGAACAGAATATATGTGTCTTACCAAGTGGCCCAAAGTTCCTCCTCTCCTGCACGAGAGCATGAAAGAAGCACAGACCAAATAAGAGCTTCTGCCAGACCTTCTGTTTCTGGGAACAGCCGAAGAAGGCGGGGTCAGAGATGGGGTCATTAAGATATGAACGTAGAAGGTTAGCACGCAGGCCTTTGGGAGGCTCATTGGTCATCTTCACTCCATTCTGTAGAATGCTGACGGGAAACTTGTCTGAAGGGTAACTGGTCAACCATAACCTGCAAGTACAATATAACAAAAACGAAATTGATCATAAACATCAGTGCTAGTTTCAGTGTGTTTAGCATGCATTCACTGTGAAAGCCATGTGAGGTCACCCGCCTTTGCTGACCTGAATCTCGGGTTGGTGTTTTCAGGTGTGATCACCTCCTCGCAGATCCATTCCAGTGTGGGCATCCAGCTAGTGGCAAGGTGACAGTTCTGCAGCACCACCCATGTGCCCTCCTTAATGGCCGCCTCGATCATCCTGGCGGCAATGGGGCCTTGGCCCTGGCCCAAAGAGATGGTCTGGGTCCTGTTCCCGCCCATTTCCAGATCATCTGCAAACTTTAACAAACCTGAAAACACACATAAACAGACATAACTGCTCACATTAAATAGTGATAATTGTATGTCAGATACAAAAACAAATAACATATGGTAATAGGTGCTTTATATTCCTGTGTTGTTTTATTGTATTTAAATACATTAGCATTGGAAGAGCCTGTTTTTTCCTGTCTCCTGTTCTTACATGCCATGTATAAAATTATTCTATTTCCAGCTGAATTCACTCCTTAATTAATGCACAGCTAACTGATAATCACATTAAGTGATAAAATCATTTTTCTTCAAACAAATACTTTAACTGTGTTTTGCATTTAGCATGAAAAACAAGAAAGCAAGAGTCAAAGTCAAATTTATATCCAGTATTGAAATTTTTCATTTCACGCTGCTTTTTGATACTGAAGAATCATCCAAGGTCTATAGCACAATTATCTAGGATAACTCTGACCACCAGTTACTCATTATTCTTGCAAATTTGAAAAAATTCTTTTGCATCAGTGGAAAAAGACTATTATATGAGTTGATCAGCCAATAAGAAAACTATTGAAAACTAATACTAGTATATCAGAGTTCATTATAACTTCCCCATTTTATAGCGCCTGTAAAATATGCAAAGGTGGTTCATTGTGATTGTGTATGGGTCTTTGATTCATGAATTACAAATCCATCCATTTATGCATCTATTTCTATTGGTTCATCCTGGTCAGGGTTGCAGCATGAATAAAAAATATATAATGAAATCCATCAGCACACCAGCATTTTAGTCTGTCACTGATGGAAGTGAACCCACTGCATTGTGCACAACAGTCAGTAATTGCTTTGCAGATATGTCATAATTAAGTCGCTAACAGTACAATTAGTATTGTACCTGTGTCGATTATCAGGTGTTTGCTCAACACCTTGAGGAAAGCTGAAATGCCATTCATCAGACTTCAAGTGGATGTGACGTGATTATAGCAGTAATTGCAGTAATAGTGTGAGTGTATGAAAAATGATGGGCATGTGCATTACCGGCTGTAGGATCAGAACCAGGAGAAAGCACAAATATCAATGGAGAGCAGCAGCTGGAATCTCTGTAGCTGCCAGCCAAGTCGAAGGTTGGTGGCTCGACAAAGTTCCTGCCCATTTTTTCTATGATAAAGTCCTGCACAGCAGGCACCAGTTTATCAGGTCTAATGCAACGGAGCACCACCATGCGGTCCATCCCAACCAAGGAGGCCCACTGGTCTGGCAGTTTCTGCTCATGTGGTTTGCTGGAATCATAGATCTTCTTCCAGTCGTTTATGTTGTGCCGCACATGCTCAGAAAGTCCATTAAGATTACTGAGTTTCGAGGCTCGTACAATCTCCGACCAGGACTTGTCTGATAACCATTCTGGGGCCGGGTTTGGCTGTGGATTGTCCAGTGCAATTCCCCCTGTTAAGAGAAATCGCCACACCTCATTGTCCACTTGACCTTCACCCTGCAAGATTCCCACTGTCAGCAGCAAAGAGAAGAGAAGCTTGTCTTTCTCAAAGAGTGACCGGCACACGTTGTTGTAGATGCTGACTGTAAAGTGTTCAATTATATGCACAATCCTAGTGTTAAGGTCCTCACTTTTCACACTCTGAGCAATTGACTGCATATAGAGGTTTATAAACCATGTCAGTGAGTACTGGTACATGGGCTCGATGTTAGCAAGATCTGAAATGCAGAAAAAAAGGATGGAAGAATGCTTTGCAACTGGGCGGTATCCAATCCGGGTACCATCTATCTCTTTCTCTGTAATGCTGGCAATCGTCTGTTTTTCTGAGATTTCTTCTGAGAGTACCTTAGAGGAGGAGAGAACTTTGACTGCTGTCTCATCCTCTAGGATATTGCCCTGGGAAGAAGACAGCACCTCCAGAATTTTATCCTCAATCTCTTGCAGCTGTTTCTTATTTGCAGCACTCGCAATAATTAGCTGGTTTTTCTTCTCTTCAAGTTGAGGTTTCTCCTTAGCAGCCACAATGCCCAAGAGCTGGTCTTCCAACCCTAGAGGGGTGATCATGAAATTCAACAAGCAGACCTTGACTGCAATCTCAGGTAGATAATGTGGGTTTCTGAGACAACTGGTCAAATAAAACACAAAGTCTTGGGAGTATTCCACTATATTCTCTCCGAGCTTCATGTACTCCACTCCTTGCTGTTTGAAAGTTTGCTTTAGTAACACTGGATCCAGCACAGCATCCAACTCCTCTCCAACATTTTCCAACAGGACAGGAATCCCAAACTGGATAGCATTTTCTAGAGTCCTCACATAGTTTCCATCTGAGAGTTTAATGACAACTAGCTTGTTAGCCTTCTCCATGTTCTTGATCCATTTGTTTGCCTGACCCTGGGGGTCTATCATCAAGGGCCATCTGCGGGAGTTGGACAAAATGATTCCATTGTCCGTGGAAAAAGAGTCAACAGGCAGGCCTGCTATCTGCCATGTTCTAATCATCACTGGATTCCCCATTGTACTGGTGAGGGAGAATTCTTGTGAGCATGGGATATGCTTCTGCTCACAGAGTAAGTGCCACTTCTTTTGGCACTCTGTGCGGTAATCCACTGTGAAAGCCCCCAGATAGGCCACCACACCTGCAGACAGCAGCACGTCGCCAGTAAAGTTAACATACTGCACCCCCATGATTCTGGCAGCCTCTGTCCACCGGTCTTTCTCCCCACCAAGACCGCCGATTAACTGCTCTGCTCGGATCAGTTTCTGTGAGCACAGTTCAATGTTTCTTTCCAGGTCCTTCCTCTTCTTGGTCATGGTACTAAAGGTGTCATTCAAGGCCTGGAGCCTGTCCTCCACCTCCTTCAGCTCTGCTCTTTTCACTGTCAGATTTTGCATCTGCACTGCAAGCTCCTCCTCTGCTTCTATCAGGCGTTCCTTTTTGGGAGCCACTATCTTGGCCACACGCTCGTACACCTCCATGGCCCGCACCCATTTACACAAACCCTCACAGGCTGATGACACATTTTTGATTATGGAAGGCTGAAAATCTGGGTGGTTGATGAACTTCTCCCTGATCTTCTTCATGTTAGCTGCCGGGATGTTGTCTTTATCAAATGCTTTCAGACTCTCCAGGAACTTCATGTCACCAAGCAATTTTTTTGAGGCACCCCAGTAGTCCTCAATCATTTTACCTAGATTAAAACAAAAATGATTTATGCTTTGAAATTTTCAACATTCTGAAACATTAATTCAGCCATTCATACTTTTTCTTTTACACTCTTTCATGGGCAAAATATAATCTCTGACATGAAAAATCTTACCTGAACCACTAGGGTCTGGCTTCCTTTCAGGTTTTATTCCCTTCATAACACAGATGGACTCCATGACCAGCTTGACGGGTCCAGGTGGGTTCTGCATGGACTTCACCACTGTTATGTCACCAGGCTTCAGGGTGTCC
Organism: Stomatorhinus walkeri; assembly: GCA_026784285.1. Lineage (NCBI taxonomy): Eukaryota > Metazoa > Chordata > Actinopteri > Osteoglossiformes > Mormyridae > Stomatorhinus > Stomatorhinus walkeri. The sequence continues at coordinate 19,717,531 of JAODUD010000095.1, forward strand.
AGGGCTGCTAATGCAGCCTCCAAAGCAGGCATAGCCTCTGCTAAATCCCCTTCACACTCATCCTGCACACAGTCATTTAGACCTTAGTGTTTTTCACTGTTGACAGGACAGCTTGCATCCTTCATTTTTTTGATATTACACATCAGGTCCACAAACATTTGCTGTATAATCATCACGCTAATTTAGAACGCTTTCAGCAGAAATCAATATCAAATGTAGAATATGTAGCTGTAAGGATTTGTCGTTACAATCCCGTAAGCATGAAATGACACCTTAATGGCCTTGGCTGCTGCTGCGGCTTCATTAGCTACAGTCTCATCAGCAGACACCAGCTCCTTCTTAGCATCCACCTCACCAGTCTCCTTCTCAATCTTAACCATCATCTTTTCCGTCTCAGCTGATGTCTTAATCAGCTCTGGCTGCAAGGCCGTTAATTCCTGCTGCATCACCGACACCTGGACCCAGAGGAATCAGTTAAGGATCATGTGGTATGATTCAAGATCCAGAATGTTTTTCTTCATGCAGTTTCCACGTAGGATAACAGTCTCGGACCTAGGCTTGGGTGCTATTACGGTTCATTTTGGATATGCTACGGTATTTTGTAATCATGGTTCCTCGTGATAAAATTTGCCATTTGCTGAAATGTAGTGTTGGGATCCCCCTGCTGGGTGAATGTACTGTGCACCCCAACCCTGGTAGATTTTATTGTAGGGAACCACCCACTCAGCAGATTTAAGCACCAAGATTTCAAAATACAGTAAAACCTTGGACTGCGAGTAACTTGGTTTGCGAGTGTTTTGCAAGACAAGCAAAATTTTAAAATAAATTTTAACTTGATAAAAGAGTGAGGTCTTGCAATACGAGTATTATGTACGCTTTGTCTGCCTGGTGTCACATAATCACAGCTGAGCCGACAGTTCTTCTCTTTTTCTCTCGCTATGGGATTGTGGGTAATCGTCTCCCATGCTCAATCTCAGTCGGCGTGCCTCACTCGTATAGTCAAAATTTAGTAGAAAAGCACCAAACTAATAAGGGTGTAACAGTGCAAGTGATGAATCCGTTTAATGGCAATGCAATATCCACATTTCCGCGAAATCGAAAAGGATGTCATTGGATAGGTTCCTTGTTAAAGTCGCATAAAAAGAAAAAGATTCCGTTAGTTAAAGTCATCCTACAAAATAACCCTCCTCTTCTCCTCTCTCTCATCTCCGTCACACCATCCACGATTCTTTTCAAAGGTAAAGTGCAGGTTAATTTGTTTTATTTATTTTTACTTTATATTTTGTAATAATCATTTATATATGAATATTTTTGGGTTGTGGAATGAATCATCTGAGTTTCCATTATTTCTAATGGGAAAATTCGCTTTGATATATGAGTGCTTTGGATTATAAGCACGTTTCCGGAACAAGTTGTGCTTGCAATCCGAGGTTTTACTGTACTAGAATAGCATTACATTTGTAAATAAGTGCAGTATAATGTCGGGACAATGAGATACTGCTCAAGCCTTCTCTGACCCTGTGTTTCTATATATTTCAGAGAACAATGCACCATACACAGTCAAACAAAATGGCATCTCTACGTGACCCGTAGTGTGTGATTGGGTAAAATGTGTCAATAGACTATGGCTGAGTTTAGGGTGTTTCCCTGCCTTGGACCCTAGGCTTCCACTAGATAGGCTCCAAGCTTCCTGCATCCCTGTATTGGGTAAGAGGTTGCAAGATAGATGGAAGGAAAATGTCACCTGAGAGGCTGCAAAATCCAGCTTTTGTAAACCTAGTAGGTAACGGTTTCTTGCAGCATCCACTTCTTGTCTCTTTGAGTGAAGCAAGACTTTGAAGGTGAGGATAAGTTCAAGGTAGGAAGTTGGTGTTACATAGTTATGCCTCCTCAGCATAGAAAAGTACTTTTCTGACAATTCCCTCACACTCTCGTGGAATATTTTGCACATGTCCACCACTCTGCAGAGAGAAACAGGTATCCGTGCTTCAAATTCATGCAACCAACACTACAAATAAATGCAACAATCATGTACACTTTTATGAATGAGTAATGAAACAATTCATAAAGAGTGCAACTTCAGCACTAACTCTCTTTTGATGTCATCGTCTAACTCCACATCTGCCAGGAACTTGTTTGCTACCATCTCAAGTGCATCAGTGGGCCAGGCTTGGAACCAGTCAATGGTGCAACAGTTGATCAGTGAAGGAAACATGCGCAGGTGGTTCCTGAAGGCATCCCCAATTGGGCTCATTGCTGGAGAGGAACACAAATGCAGTAAAGAACAACAATTTCTCAAATTCAATGTAATCATGTCATAGAAACAGATACGGTTGGTGTGATACCTAGTACAATATGTAGGTTGGCTTTGACTCGATCAACAAAATAGTTGTACATGGAAAGAGGTGTGGGATCGATCTTCTTGCCCTCCAACCGTGCGATACCTTGCACCTTGTCTATGATGTCTGCACGCTCATCGGCCGGGAAAATATTAGGTACGTCACCAGTGTTGAGCAGCATATTGATATCTTCCACAAAGGCTTCATCTTTGATCTGGCTGTCACTGAACAGGAAGACTGTTCTCTTTCCCTGAATGCCAGCTTGTAGCATTACCTTCTTCAGGTCATCCCTCCACTCAGTCATCCCATAATTTTTAGTCAGCTCAATCTGGAAGAGTTCATAATTACTGATGAAGGTACTCAGCTTGGTCGCACTCTGTCTGCCTGAGCCGCCTATGCCCACGAGCAGCAAGTGACCGTTGTCTTGCTGGAGCACACGACAGATCCGCGAGATGTGCTCGACGGCAAACTTGAACATGACGAGTGACATGGGTGCTTTGCTGACATTGTTGAACTCATCCAGGTAAAACTCCATCACAGCCAAGAGCTGCTGAAGGTCTGTGATCTCATCATAAGCCTTGACATCTGAGTCAGGCGTGGCATAATTCCCAAAGAAAAGACTGTGAATGGCTTCATCTGTCACTTTTCCAGCCAGGGCAAGATGACTCAGGAGCTGTTGAGGAACATGGAAATGCTTAGTTCCCATGACTATGCTTCTATTGATTTAATACATTTCTCAGAACATTTTTTTGCTTAGAAATAAAAGAAGGTCCATTACCATGTCCATACTCTCCTTGAAAATGCCAGAAGTTCTCTCC
>JAODUD010000095.1:19725699-19740969 GCA_026784285.1 Stomatorhinus walkeri
TTAAGTGTATTCCAGCCATTTAGCAATGATCTCCCTATTTTTCACAGAAAGATAATTATAATTATTAAGTATAATAACTATTCAATAATCAGGAATTATTTAGTATCCTATACCTTCTTGTTGTCGTCTAAGACAGTGTTCATATTTTCAATCCACACAGCATCAATGGGACCATCGAAGATTATCCATTTTCGGTCATCTGATGTGGATACGGCCTGCTCTCGGAAAGAGTTGGCCAGCACCCCGTCTGACCACTCATGGCTGACGGGATCAAATGAACCGTAAAGCTGACCCATAGTAATGGCTTTGGGGTTAATGATTCGGAAGTCCACTGCAAATTCGTCCATTAGCTCGGCTTGGGGTGAGATAAAATGGACACAACATCAGCAGACATCCACCTGGTTACAAACTCACGTTCGGTAACCAGGAAGCGCTGGATTACATTCAAAAGGAACCGATTTGAAATGAACAGATCATAAAATGAACAAGAGAAAATCCAAAGAGAGAAACCTTCATGAAGATCATTGAGTGCTCCAGCAAGGACTTTATAGGCGGAGGTCTTCCCACCCAGGGGCTCTCCCACAATCATGAACCCGTGACGGACCAGCATCATCTCATAAACCTGCGGGCACCAGGGAGGTCACAGCTCAGCATAGTGATGACCACCATCCCCTAAGCATCTTACTGACTTAAGCTTCTCTTTCGGGGATCATCTTTACAGCGTCACCGTGCACCTGCATTATTTTGCCAATGAACCAGGGGACGGGCTGAAGTCGCAGCTTGGCCATGTTGTCATTAATGGCCTGGAGAAGAACCTCATAGTCTGGGTTAGGAAGGACCACCCCTGGGAAGAGGTCTGAAATGATACCCTGCGGTGCAAGCAGACACAATCACCAAAGAAGAAAACATTAATCATATATCATACTGCCTATGCACTATGATAGTCACCCCTACAGATTCACAAATTTGACATTGCTGATTGTTATTGTTCAATTGACCGTGATCAATTATACGAGAGTATTTTTGGACGCCATGTAAGCTAAAAATATATAAACAATACAGAAATTGATTTGGGTCACATAAAATCATGCACTATTTAAATATGAGTAATAGGCCTACATAATATTTGTTAGTGTAAATGAATACTTTATCTTTAATATTAAAAGTTTTGGCTTGGCTACGCTACACAACTTTGTCTCGGTAACCAGCCTCACTCACGTGTTACCTTGAAGTGAAGCATTTCTCACAGTAACTTTTTAAGTTAGTTTAGCATTTTTAATAAAAGACCCAAGCATTATTTGTGAATTTTCACATTTGTGGGGATCTTCCATTCCATCCTCACGAATTTGAACTGTACACGTCACTGCAATTTGACGTTACATATCTCACTAATATCATTCGTATCCGGGGAGAGCAGTGCACACGATACCTGACCTGGAAAAGTGGCACATCTTGAGCCAGAAATTTAGCCATGTTAACATCCATCAGGGCTCGCAGCAGCAGCACGCGCTCATCCTCCTGGGGGTACTTCAGCTTCAGGCTCCCTGCCGCTGTCAGGACCGACTTCACTGCTCGCATCCCATAGTCATAGTGATGCTGAGAGCTGAGCTGCTCTGAACAAAGTCGGTAGGTGGCCACAATTTTCTGCGCAAGACTACGGTCAACATAAAAGACGAGAGGGGAAAATGTAGATAACATCTCAACTTTGCTGCTGCTTTTACTGAGGAAAAGTGCACTACTTTCTGGTACTTTCAGTCCTTCAGACAGTTTTTGATGATTTCAACCATACAGTAATCCCCCCGTACCCACGGGTGATATGATTAGCCGAAATCGTGGATAATGGTGAACCATCCATGGTTATGGTGTGATTTTCTTGTACATACATATGGTGAAGTTGAATTGATACATTATGCACTGTAAGACATTTCCAACATTAAATTTAGTAGTAATGAAGTACACTGTACATCTTTGTACATTACTCTACTCTCTCTTTAATGAAAGGGATTCTGATGGTTTTGCCCAATTCTCAAGAGACAATTGAGCCATGAAAAATATGTATCAAAGGATGACGGAGCAATGAAACTCAGGATTTTTATACATTTTTGTAGCAACTTCAGGAATCGTCTGCTTTTCTTGGACTGTGTAACCCGCATATAACTGAAAACTGTGGCTGCTGAAACCATGGATACACATACAAATACTGCAAATCAAACATGAATCAGTTAGTAATAGGATTGATAATACGGATACCTGCGGGATTCAATAAATCCCATTGAGTATAGTGAGATCTCGCCAATAAGACCATAGTCTGGCACCATCATCGCCACTGTGCGGAAAAGGGCCTGCAAACACAGAAGGACCAGCATTCTGCAAATACTGATATCTCAGGTACATCATTTGTACGTTTCTCTTATTTGCAATGCTATGATTCTCTACGTTTATGGGACCGGCGCTAAACACCTTGAGGTTGTCAGGTAACTCCGCCCTGCCGGCGTAGCCGGGATTCATGGTGATGAAGACGGAGCAGGTGGGGTTCAGTGAGAGCTCTGTGCCCTCAAACAGGAAGGTCCCGAGGTTGCGGGCAATGGCCTGCTGGATGCTGAGGATCTGCTGGGCCACCACAGACAGCACCTCCACCTGGCATGCAGAGTCAGGGAACACGGTGGCTTTAATGGGCTCGGGGTTCTCCGCCTTGGAGCTCCCTGTCTGACCACTCACCTCGATGCGATTGAACTCATCGAAGCAGGCCCAGGCTCCCGACTGTGCCAAGCCTTTGAAGAACTTGCTCATGGCCTTATAATCCAGGCTGTCAGAGCAGTTAAAGACCACACACTGGGAGAGAAGGCACAGACCGACAAATACATAAATCAGGAGAAGAGTACATACACATGACGTACATAACAGTGACCTACAATTCCTTTAATCTTCTTCTTCTGATCATTACGATGAATATTGTAATTAACAGCAATAACAATAAGAATCCACCTGCCTATCTAGTCATCTTCTAACTATTTATCCAGTACTTATCCACTTATGTGGAAAGCATGCCTATTCCAATAGAGCCATCTTTCGAACCCTGGCTACAGCTTGATGCACACTGTGACACACCTGCTTTGCCAGTGCTTTGGCCAGATCTTTGGTGGTCTCTGTCTTTCCAGTTCCTGCAGGCCCCTCCGGAGCACCTCCCAGGTTCAATTTCAGGGCTCCCATTAGTGTCCTGAAATATTGTGTGTAATGTCCTGAAATACCACTGTATAGGTCCTTAAAGTCACAGCTATATCTCGTTTCTTGAATTAATAACTTAGCACATACATGGTCCGATAAAAGAATACGCAAAATGCTATTTAAAGTAAGTTAACTTGTGAAATAAAAAATGCTCTGTAGGTGAGGTGTCGCTATGACGGACCTGTAGCAGCGGTCCGTCAGCGGAGTGATAACGAGACGAGGGGAATTCCCCAGGTACTCGTAGCCGTATTTCACGGCGGTGGTGATCATGCGCACGAGCACGTCACCATCTTCCCAGAAATACCGAAGCTGGGAAATCCACTGGAAGTCACTCAGAGAGGAAGTCCCATCCTGGGCCAGCTTCGCGACTACATCCCGTGCTGGGAGGAACACAGAAGGGCTTCAGCATTGAGGCTGGGCCTCAGTGCCGAACTCAACCAACAATGGCAGAAAAGCCACACCATAGGATGTACCGTGAACATCGATGACAGTCAAAGCCCCCAGGGTCATACGTGCCCCCCCTGGCAGTTTCCCTCTCACCAGCTCCACTATGTCAGCTATCTGAGCATTGCTTTTCTCCAAGTATGCCTTAGAGTAAACAGAAAACCTGCGATGTTAAATAAAACCTCAGCAATAAAACAGTAGGGATTATTAATTGTAATGATTAGGAAGCAAACATGGTGGTACGAAGTTTATACGTATGGACAAAGATGACCAGCAGTTGGAACTCACAGAGAGAGTGTTCTTCTCAATGGCATCTGACACTTCACTGGTCCAGAAGATGGAAGAGGCGCAGATGACAACCTGTCCTGGCCATTTCAGCACCCACTTCTTCCTCGGAACCTTCAACACATTTCCTACACTTCTTAAACTTTAATGGAACTGAGCAAAGGGAATTTGAAAAATGGTTGCATGTACAGTGCCAGGCAAAAGTTTAGACACACCCACCCATAGATAGGTGCATTTGTACTATTCTCTACATTTTAGAACAATTATAAAGACATCAGAATTATAAAATAGCATAAATGGAATTATGCGGTGACCAAGAAAGTAATAAAAAGAATTAATTTTTTGGGAAGGGGGGCTGCTCTGTAGAATGGGACTCAGAAGGTTGCCAGTTCAAATCCCATGGTCGGCAGAGTGATCCCACCACTGGGCCCTTAAGGCCCTTAACCCCAGTTGCTCCAGGGACTGGCTGACCCTGATGTCCCGCTACACCAGGCCCATGACGTGGCCTCCTGGGATGCTTTCCCAGCTGTCCTGAAGGAGGTCCCCCATATACACTGAGTACTCACTGGCAACTTTTCCTTCATTCTCTTGTCAAAACCATCTCTGGGTTTAGGCCAGGTGGCCAGGTCATGTGATTGGACAATTTGTGATGCGACACTTTGTAGAAAGCTTGGTGTGTCCAGCTATTTGACTGGTACATGTCTTTCAAGGGACTTGTTCCTAAGTGACTGAAGATTTGGCACCTGGACATATTCTTTGACTCCATCATGAATGACAGCTCTCATACTGCTCAGCATCGCCTCCTCCACCTGCTGCAGCCACTTCTCCACCATGCCCTGTGTGGAACAATACAGGGAGGTTTCCTTTGTAAATGACGCTGAGGTATGAAGAAGCATGAACACCAAAATAGGTGTCAATCAGGGTTTATTATAAGACCTTGTTAAGGTGGGGAGCACCTTAAGTATTTTATATTTTGAATTGGTGAATGACAGAGGAGGGGCTCTCCGGGGGCCAGTCAACTTTCAGCTGGGGCCAGTGCCCCTGTCCCCCCTTCGTATAAGCCCCTGGTGGAAATACATAATATATACAGACACAAACTTCTAAATAAAGCTCTGTTTCAGCACTTGCACTTCGCTGACAGACACCCCGACACCTTGGCCTTAGCTGGGTAGATTTTTCGGGTGAATGGAACAGTTTCCTTCTCAGAGCTGATCATGCCAGTGATCTCCATGTCCTCGGTGAACTCGAGCTTAGCGATGCCTTCGAAGCACTTCTTGAGGTGAGGTTGGACTCTTAGTGGATCCTTAGTCTCTGAAAGGATCTCCAGAAGCTCGTCATTTGACAGGAAGAAAAACCTGCATGTCCAGCGATGACCAGAAGGACCGGAAATGAGAGGTGACATGATTTCTCATATGAGCGATTACTTGATTATAAAAATATTGAATCAATCATCATGATTACTCTGTACCTGCTGCCATGCATACCTGGGGAAGAAAAGTCTTTTCTGCTCCAGATAAGTGTTGAGTCCCTTTAGAATTTCCTCCAAAAACACATTGGAAGCCTTCAATCTCTCCAGCAGGTTGGGCTGGGCTGTAGCTACCAGCACTCTGGGGTCTTTTACCTGCAAACAGAAGTAGGTGCCACAACATGGTTACTGTAAAAATCTTTTTCCGGGGTTCAAAACACTACACAAGAGGTGCATAATCAGCATCAAAGCTCTATATATCTTTTGCTGTACAGTTCCCACCGCTTCAGCAATGATCTCCTTCCAGTGGTTATTAACCATGGCAAATTTGCGGCCTTCTTCTGGCATTTGGGCAATGATGTCCTCTGAGCTAAAGATGGGCTTCAGGTACAGCCAGCTGGCTTGACACTTCAGCTTGGCATCAACAACGTCCTGGATCAGCAGTAACTTCTCTTCCCATTGCTGTGTGGAGAATTGTGTGCATTTAGGTTGGGGAGAATCTAACATGATGCACACAATCAGAAAGTAGATGTGCATCTCACCTTACAGTCAGTCTCAATAGGTTTGATGAACGGAGATCCACGCATGGTCTGGGTCTTGATGATGTGATCATCAAGAAGCACCTGGATGTCATCTACTGCACTCACAATGCTTGTACCCTGCCCCCAAAGATACGTTACAGAGGCTCAGAAAACGAGTCCAGGTACAAGGTACAAGGTGTGGTTATGAGCAAACATACATGGGTTTGCATAATCAAATAACCAGAGGTGGAAAGCTCAGATTCAGCAAGTACAAATCCAGACCAAGATTTTCTTCCAACCAACTGGTGGAGTACTCTGCGAATGAACCTCTTAATACTTGAACGGCTGGTAGAAACAAAATCTTAGTTTGGACTTTCTGAACCTGATCTTTCCACCTCTATGACTAACCAATGGTATGGCTGCTATCATTATGATTGAATATGCAGCCATCTAACTTTTCCTTCTGGTTAAATTAAAGTCAAAGTAATGTTGCGCTGCACAGCACTTGAACATGATTAGTAGAACCCTCTGTTCTGAGAAACACACTCACCGTGTCTCTGTATGGGGTGAAGACAAAGCAAAGTTCAGTCCACTCTGACCTCATCTTGTCCAAGGATTTTTCCAGGGAAAACTCCTTGCTGGCTTCAGCACCGATCTCCTCAAGCCTGGAATGAAAGAGCTTATGTGTTTGCCATGGAAGGGTGCTCCAGAAATATATGATATTAAATATGATGTGAGACTGCTATAATGCAAAATGTATAAATCAGGGACCACCAACATGGTGACCCTGGGCACCAGGATGCCCCCAAGGGCCACGAGTCACTCATGGACCCATTCTAAAAACTCACCAGTGAGCAGCATCTAAAATTTTATTTTATCCTGTTGCTATTCTTCTTTAATCACATTTGCATTTATATAGATTTGAAAATGACATTTAATACATGCTTATTATACATGAAGTTTAGATAAGTCTAGGAGGGCGTTTCAAACCCCAGCCCAACGTATGGCTCAGTCCCTGTGAAGTAGCTCTCAGTTTCAAAAAGGTTGGTGACCCCTGGTCTAAATCATGTAGAGAAGCCTATCATATCTACATAAGTTCCATCCATCCATCCATCCATCCATTTTGGCCACCAGCCACCTCCTCCAGCTCCACCGGAGGAATTCCTAGGTGCTCCCAGGCCAGCTGAGAGATATAATCTCTCCAGCGTGTCCTGGGTCTGCCTCGGGGCCTCCTCCCAGTTGGACATGCCCAGAACCCCTCCCCAGGGAGCCATGCAGGAGGCATCCTAGGTAGATGCACAAACCACCTCAACTGGCTCCTTTCGATGCAGAGGAACAAAGACTCTACTTTGAGCCCTCCTGAAAGTCTGACCTCCTTATCCTCTCTGAGGCTGAACCCAACCACCCTGCTGAGGACACTCGTTTCGTCTGCTTGTGTCCACGATTTTATTCTTCCGGTCACTACCCAGAGCTCATGACCATAGGCGGGGGTGGGAATGTAGATCGACCGGTAATTTTACAGCTTTGCCTTCTGGTTCAGTTCCCTCTTCAGCAACACAGAACAGTACAGCATCCACATTACTGATGACGCTGCACTGATCCATCTGTCAGTCTCCTGCTCCCTTTTTCCCTCACTCATGAACAAGACCCTGAGATACTTCCTGCTTCAGGCAGTAACTCATCCCCCGCTAGGAGAGGACAATCCACCCTTTTCCGGTCGAGAACCATGGCCTCAGACTTGGAGGTGCTGATCCTATCCCAGCTGCCTCACACTCAGCCGCAAACCGAAACCAGAAAACGCCGCAGCTCACAGCCCAATGATGCCAGCAGGACATCATCATCTGCAAAAAGCAAAGATGCGATCCTGAGGCCCCCGAACTGGACCCCCTCTGCCTCTTGGCTACACCAACAAATTTTATCCATAATTGTTATGAACAGAATCGGTGACAAAGGGCAGCCCTGACAGAGTCCAACACTCACTGGGAACAAGTGTGACTTACTGTTGGTAATGAGAACCAAGCTCTCATTCCATTTTTACAAGGATCTGATGGCCCACAACAGTGGACCCCATACTCCCCACAGGACCCCCTGAGGGACATGATCGTGTGCCTTTTCCTAGTCTACAAACCACAAGAAGACTGGTTGGACAAACTACCATGAACTCGCTAGTATCCGTGTTAGGCTGTTTGGCACGTACGCACAGACAATCGTTAAGAGTCCATCTCCCGACACGAAGTCGAAGGGAGGCGACTCTCTCATCCCACGGGGTAAACTCCAATGTATTGACACCAAATCAGGGGCTATAAGCACCCCCACCCCTGTCCAGAGCCTCTCACCAAGGGTAACTCCAGAGCAGAATAGAGTTCAGCCTTTCTGCAGGAGTTCTACAGCCTGAGCCATGTGTTGACATGAGCCCAACTATATCTAGTCAGTTTCTCTCTACCCACCGCCCCAGATCAGGCTCCTTTCCCACCAGAGAGGTTACATTGCATGTACCAAAAGCCAGTAGCCCAGGATCAGTCCGCGAAGGGCCCTGCCTTTGACTGCCACCTGATCTACATTGCACTCGACCCCCACGGCTTCCCCTGTAGGTGGTGGGTCTTTAGGGAGATGAACCCATGTTATCCTTTCAGGCTATGCCTGGCTGGGCCCCATGGGTGGAGGCCCGGCCACCAGATGCTTGCCTTCAAACTCCCTCCCCAGGCCTGGCTCTAGGGCGAGGCCCCGGTCTCCCCAATCCAGGCACGGTTAACATGGTCCTTATTGTCATTGATCATAGGGGTCTATGTGAACTGCACTTAGTCTGGCCACTCAGCTAGGACCAGTTTGCCTTGGGAGACCCTACTAGGGGCAACTGCCCCCAACAATATAGCTCCTAGGATCATGGATGCACACAAACCCCTCCACCACGATAAGGTGGTGCTTCATAAATTATATAAGCTAAAGAAAAAAAAAGGCCAGGTGGCCAGGTCATGTGATGTGACATTATCACTCTGCTCTGTATGCAGCGTAGTGTGTCCAAACTTTATATAACTAATATAGTAAATATAAATACTAAAACAAACAAAAACATGCCTCAACAATAATATCCCACTGGTATGTTTATATGCAGGCTATTCCTCATCTTCCTCGTCCACTAAATGATTACTGTGACCAATGTATTTTACCAGTGGCCTTAGTTAGTTGCTTATGATGATGAGAAAATCAAGTATGGCGCATCGGACATACTTGTCAGCAAATTTGGACAGGCCCAGCTCCAGCATGTTCAGCAGCGACGTGTCCTCATCAGGCTGCACAGTGTAGCCCACAATGGCACTGATCTGAATATGGAAATCAGCACGAATTATTCAAGTAATTCAGGAAACTCCACAAGTTTCAAAATGAAGCAAGTCGTAGAAACAAGCGATAGATCCTGTATGCATGGACCTTTTCCCAGTGTCGGCCTTTGATGCCAGGATTGCAGATGGTGGTAAGTATTGGGAGGTGCTGTTTGAACTTTTCAGTCTTGATCCTGAAGCTGTCTGCAACTCGTCGGGGGCCAGGCAGGTCCGCAAAACTCTTGGTCAGTTTGTACATGGTTCGCCACATGTTGTCCAGCTCCTCAGAGATCTCCGCAGCATTCAAGTGTACGAATGGACCTGGTTGGGATTCGAAGGTGGAAAACCAATTTCTAATTAAAGCTAGCTAAAGATAATTTAGATTAGGTAGAATAGATTAGTACTCAGACAATGAAGTTTGGCATCTAATCTGAAAGTGCAAATGGTACAACAATGCTAGAATCAAAAATAGATAAGATTTGATGCCCCCAAGGAATACAATGCTGTGGTTACTGACAGCACATCCAGGTATGACGTGGGGGTGCAGTGCAGGTTATGAGCAGGTCTGACTGAAGATTTGTGGTTCTGCTGGGAGTTCAGCTTGGAGGCAGCTGTGGGGAAGACGCTGTTCCTCAGCCTGCTGGTGCAGGACAGAAGGCTTCTATCTCCATCCAGACAGGAGCAGGTACACAGTCTACTTACACCTTAATTAATTAAGTCTAAGATTACTGAGATTATCCATCCAGCCATTTTCTAAAACCGCACGTCCCATTCAGGATCGCGGGGGTTCAGGAGCCTATGGGCACACGGCAGGAAATAACCCATTGCAGAGCATGCTAACACACCATTCACTCACACATGCACACCTACAGGCAGGCAGGTAACTCCAGTTAACCTCAGAATGTTTTTGGACTGTGGGGGAAACTAGAGCATCTGGAGGAAACGGCATGGAGACATGGGGAGGACAATTAGTCTTCATGCCTTCTCATCCAATGTCCACTGTTGTGGACTGAGTCCATCCATTATTGTGCTGCTTACTGTCTTCCTCTTTTACCTTCAGCGTTTCCAAGCACTAGGAGACTCTTCTTATAATGTTGGCAAAATAAGAAAATATCAGTCTGGTCATATGCGTGAAAATTCAGGCTTGATGTAATGAAATAACCACTTTTTTCCCAGGTCCTTCATCACTGGTCTGTCACATACTTCATGAAACTAAATGCTTCATCTAGGGGTGGGCGATGTGGCCCAAACATAATATCACAATATTTTAGAGTATTATAAAGATAATGATAAATTTTACGATATAACAAAATACAGAAAAAATGCTTGTTCATTATTTGACAGCATAAAAATAACAGGTTACCTTAAAATATTCTGTGAAAACTTAAAAAATATATATTACACAGCTTAGTTTTAGTGAAATAACTTTATTTAGTAAAGTATTTAGTATTAAAGTAAAATTAATTTTAAAAATTAAAATTTTCCCTCTCTTCTTTGGATTGAAAGTCTGTGTAAAACATAAATAGTATAACAAATAAAATCCATCACAAAATATAAAGTGTAGTTTACAAAAAATAAGTTGCCTTTAACCTTCTGCAGTCTAGGGGTAGGGAACACACTTTCACTGACTGTGGCTTGGTCACACATTTCTTTAAATATCATAAACTTAATTCATGGCAAATTAATAATTTCTTATATTTTTGTTTTGGCATTAAACTCACCTTAATCTTAGTGTACTCTGTAAATATGTCAGATTCAAGTTTTTAAATTTTTTATAGACATTGCAAAATGCAGTTTGGAACACTTGCAGAAACATTAGAAAAGTATTATAAAAATGGTGCCAGTTTGTTTTGGTCCCAGATATCTGATCACCAAAGTCTTGGCTACATGAAGATGACTAAATGATGCAGTTGCAACATTCAGTTGGATAAATAAATAAGAAAAAGCTAACTCCTGTCACTATTTCTGGCTCCTTTCATTGAATATATAACAAGTTTCATGTGTATGCATGAGCCTGATGTATCTGGATCGCGTTTCACCGTTGCATTGTTCATCAAATCACCAGGCGAATGCGATTTGAGTACGCGCTAATGCGGCTATTTATAATGTGAATAGCGATCTTCGGGTGACAGCGGTACTACACGCCCCCGATGCAGGTAAAACAAAGAAAGGGGACATGGTTTACTTTTCTGCCTATTTAACCTCATTTTAAAGACTTTAATACCTGTTTAGAAAACGTTTTGAAAAGAAGACATTACGGGTTTATAGTCAGCGTTTTTTTCATGTTTCTACAATAAGATTTCAGCGAGTTATGAACTGAAATACACTTTGTTTTGGTTTTGTAGCGTTAGCTCCTGTTCTTTCCTGGTACAATCCTGGTACAGACTCGGGTGCCGATGCTTGCGCTGGTGAAATTAGTTAGACGTATTTCCCCCCTTTCGATTGTACAGGCTACTTGCACTCCTTGCATATTACCGTGGTCGGTTCAGTGTCTGCTTGTTTGTGTCCAATATAATTCCACACCACTGAAGTAGCTGCTTTTTTGGGAATTAATTCTTCAGCAATAAAGCTCCTAGCCATCTTTGCCTTCACCATCACAATTTTAATAACTTTGTGCGGCATGTGAGCGTAATCCGCTGCGTAATGGCTTGACGTCTTTACGCCATGAAATTAGCATATCATGTTATATTTTTCCACCCGGGCAAAAAACAATTACCGGTATTATCGTGAATGATATGATATGGCCCACCTCTAGCTTCACCCTTTGTTGTTGATGATTGTTACTTGGAGACAAAACCTGTTTATAACCTTCATGTCTTCACCATGTCCACTAAAGTTACATGCAATTCCTGTGGTTTTAAACTTTTACTTTTCACTCCCAGCTGTTCCTTCACTTAATATCATATTGGATTGAAATGTTTCTTTCACCAGTCTAGAGTCTATACTGTCTATACCTCCAATCTATATTCTGCATTAAAGTTCAATAGAAACAATGACAGAATGGTTGTCTAACTCCTTTACCAATAAGGAAGCAGTCAGATTCTCCATATTGTCTCCTAATTCTTCAGAAAGCTACCCTACTCCCATTACCCTGAGAATATTGTATAGCTTTGACATGGTCAGAATCAGTGTGGTATTCCTTAGTTGCTTAAAATTATAAATGAACCAAAATGCTCAGGGTGCATTTAGATTTGTTTACCATTCATCCAAAACTCTGATTTGTTTTGGAAGTTAAGAGCAGTGGTCCAGAGGTGGTCATAGGGTTGCTTGTTGGCTAGAAGAGTCTGCAGATCAAGGATTTGGGTCTGTTCTTTTCCCAAGAGATTCTCCTCCTTATTTATGTCCTGAAGGAACACATGAAAAACATTTTCAGCTTGATCTTATTCAGTGTTGCACAAATTTCTGGAGTCAGAAGGACAGTATCACTCTTGACCTCGAGCTCCGCCACTGCAGCATCAAGAAAGGCTGCTACTTCACTCAGTTTCTCCACATTATGCTTCATCTCTTCAGGGCTCATTAGCTCCTTCCTTTTGAATGCTTCAACATCTTTGCTGATAGACTGTAGCTTCTGAATAAACTTGGATATCCTGAGAAAATGGAAAGCCAGTTTGATACGGTTCATAACTTCATGTGCCTGGTTTATTTCTGTGCAACAACGCAAGCCATTGCCAGACAGGCAACTTATCCAGTTAGTGAAGCGGCATAATTACCTGGCAAGGATGACATCTTTGGCGCCATCCTTACATGTGGCCAGGCGACTTTTGTTAAGTTCAAACACGGGGAGGATCTTCTCTGGCCACCGAAACAGGCTGCTGTTCAGCTTCAAGTCCTCATCTGGAGAGAAAGACGTAATGGCTCAGGCGCATAATGCATTACTCTCTCTGTGTCAGACTTAGGAAGATGCAGGAGCCCTCAAGGACAGATCCAGATGCATATGTTTCAGGATTTCCAAACTAGGTCAGGTGGCTGGCATGAGATTTTCAATTTGAGACAATTCTTCACACACATGCACATGCGCTTATGTTTATGTTACAGATTTATTACCATGTAAATACAGCTGTGGCCAAAAGTTTTGAGAATGACACAAATATGATTTTTCTGCTGCCTCTCTTTTGATGTCAATTTGCATATGAAGAATAATCAGATGAATTGCAATTAATTGCTAAGTCCCTCTTTGCCATGAAAATGAACCCATTTCCATTGCATTTCAGCCTTGCCACAAAAGGACCTGCTGACACAATTTCAGTGATTCTCTCGTTAACACAGGTGAGAGTGTTGATGAGGACAAGGCTGGAGATCACGCTGTACTGTAATGCTGATTGAGTTAGAATAGCAGACTGGATGTCTGAAATGGAGGGTGGTGCTTAAAATCATTGTTCTTCTTTTGTTAATCATGGTTACCTGCAAGGAAACACTGGCAGTGATTATTGCTTTGCACAAAAAGGGCTTCGCAGGCAAGGATATTGCTGCTAGAAAGATTGCACCTAAATCAAATCAACCTAAATCAGGGCGCCTAAGAAAGTCCAACAAGTGCCAGGACCATGTCCTAAAGTTGATTCAGCTGTACACAGTGAGGCAAAGACTTTTAGTGGAAGTTAGAGGAGTTAGAGGATGGCCTGGTGTCAAGAATGGCAGCAAAGAAGCCACTTCTCTCCAAGAAAAACATCAGGGACAGACTGATATTCTGCAAAAGGTACAAGGATTGGACTGCTGAGGACTGGGGTAAAGTCGTTTTCTCTGATGAATCCCCTTTCCGACTGTTTGGGGAATCCAGAAAAAAGATTGCCTGGAGAAGAAAAGATGAGCACTGCCATCAGTCCTGTGTCATGCCAACAGGAAAGCATCCTGAGACCATTCATGTGTGGGGTTGCTCACTCGCAATTTTGCCTAAGAGCACATCCATGAATAAAGAGTGGTACCAAATCAATTTCTCCCAAATATCCAAGAACAGTTTGGTGATGAACAATGCCTTTTCCATGGGCATGGAGCACCATGCCATAAGGCAAAACTGACAACTAAGTGGCTTAGGGAACAAAACATCAACATTCATCCATGGCCAGGAAACTCCCCAGACCTTAATCCCATTAAGAACTCGTGGTCAATCCTCAAGAGGCAGGTGAACAAACAAAAACCCACAAATTCTGACCAATTCCAAGCATTGATTATGCCAGAAGGGGCTGCTGTCAGTCAGGATTTGGCCCAGAAATTGATTGACAGCAGGCCAGAGCAAATTGCAGAGGAAAAAGAAGAGCCAACACTGCAAATATTGACTCTTTGTATAAAGTTAGTGTAATTGTCAATAAAAGCCTTTGATGCTTGTCAAATGCTTGTAGTTATACTTCAGTAAACCACAGAAACATCTGACAAAAAGATTTACAAACATGGAAGCAGCTTTGAGAAAACCAATACTTGTGTCATTCTTAAAACTTTTGGCCATGACTGTAGTCTATAGGGTTTGAAAACTACCCCAACACATTTGAAGGAGCTAATTTTAGGTTTATAATGGATAGATTTCTTGTGAAAATGTGAGAGTCTGAAAGCGGTAGTGTCACGCCTGATATGTGAGAGTCGGTGATTCCTGTCGATTTCCATTACACATACTAGAGAAGGTGGCAAAGTCCAGCAGAAAATGGAGGCGTTTAACCGCTTCACCGATTTCATCCCTCAGCTGACGGACAGTTACTTCGGTGGTGCGCTTCAGGTACTGGTCCAGGGTCACCAGCTCCTCTGTGTTACTTGGGACCCCGCTAATAATCTCAGCTATTTCCTCATAGTGTCGGCAGATACTGCAACATACATGTGCCAGCAGTGGTAGATGAGACTGAGCAGACAGCTGATGCAGGAGCATAGATATAGCACATTAAAACACAAGCAAAAACACTTAATTACTACATTAAATGCAATGATAAATACAGCCTTTGCATTAAACTTACGATGTACAGTGATCCCTCGCTACTTCGCAGTTCACTTATCGCGGATTCACGACTTCGCGGGTTTTTAAATATACAGTAGT
>JAODUD010000095.1:19746232-19759837 GCA_026784285.1 Stomatorhinus walkeri
CCCCCCCCCCCCCCCCCCCTCTCAGTGTGGCTCTCACATTATGCCTTAAGAAGACAAGCTACAGCTGACACTGGAATGTGCAGATGTTTGGGTAAATACTGTAAAGACAGAGTGCCATCTCTCCTCTCATACGCTTGGTGGGAGGGGCAGCTAAGAACAATCAAAGGCAGTTATAAGAAAGCATACAGACGTGCCTGGTGCAGCAAGAAGAAGGCCAGCAGCTCCTGCAAGGAGGCGATGACCAGGCTGCGCAGCTGCAGAGACATGAGGGCGGCTGCGCAGGAGAAGAACTCCTGGGCGGAACCTGGGGCCTCCATTGGATGAGGGGGCACCAGCGTGGGGGGCACCAGCGTGAGCCAGCAGTCTTTATGAGTGATAAAGAGAGAGGCACATCTGGGCAGCCATCTGTATGGGGGATGACATTAAACGTCGCATTAAAAAATACACATTTGTTAATTTTATAACCACAGATGTGAATCTGCTTAATAGAAACGTCGTCCCATCATGCAACATGTGTATCAAACACAATCATGCCGACATGGGATGAAATGATCTGAGTAAATTAGCTGACGAGTGACGCTGTTGCTCACGTGCTGAGCAGGACCTCCCTGGCTGTTTGGCACTGCCTCTGAAGCTCAGCAGCAAAGACTTCAGGGAGCAGTGGGAGTTTGGCAGAAAGAAGGTCCTCCAACATTACAAACCTCAGAGAAGCAAAACTGTACAGAGCAAAACAGAAGCTCAGACTCACTACCGATTGGCTAGCTGTGAGCTTTCAGAAATAAATCGTTATGTAGGGGCATTTAGCTATAAGACTTAAAAACAGCAGTGATAAACATACGGGATATAAAACATGAGAATAAATAAAAACTCATTTTTATTTGTTACATATATGCATAATATGCACCATTTTAAATATTACTCGTAGAAGTTATACTTTTATCCTTTTATAAAGCTGATTCTTAGGCACCTTGAAATTTTATTCCAAAATTCAGACCATATTGCCATTTAAGCATAAATATACTTATAGAATATAAGCAAAAACAAACAAATTAAACCTTAAATGCAAAAATAGCTGCAAATCACTAAGTCAACTAAGTAATAACTTACCGTTTAAACTGAAAGTCCGGGGTCGGTGTAAAGAGTACCCATCCCCAAACCAACACGTGCGGCAGTAGATGCTGGGACTCTCACCTGTCCATCCAGAGCTCCTGCAGAAGCAGCATCATTGGCTTGACAGTGAAGAGGTGCTGCTCCTGCCAGCTGTGAGCCTCCCTGTAAGCTCTGCTCCAGGGAACCGGCCCACGGATCACCCTCACTGGGAATGGGCGCGGGCTCCTGGAGATGAGCAAGCGCTTCCTTTCCAGTGGATCTCTCAAGATGTAATCCACTAATGCCGGGACGCAGAAAACAGACTTCATGAACAGAAGGCCTTGGATCGTAATGATAACAGATTTACCACTTAAAAACATTAAAATATAAACATTTCAGAAAGCATAAAGTGAAATCAAGAAAATCTACAATGACAGCAGCCTGAATTGACCTAGAAAATTTAAACTGTAATTACAGTCAATTATGATCCAGTTAAGGTGTACCACAATGTCTCACCGATACTTTTCCTTAAACTAAAACGGTAGCTTTTCTGCACTTCCTCTAAAAGCTGTGACTGTAGCTTCTGAAGGTCTTCACTGTTTTGGGCACAGTCAGGGAGCAGTTCCAGGATATTCTCAAGCTGCCGCGGAGGCTGGGCAGCCAGCATGTGGTCCTTAATTCCATGCGTGATGTAATACATGTATCTCTGTAACAAATGAGAAGCAAATTAAATGACTGAATGGATCTTAAATATTAGCAAGTTTGCTACGCTCTTATGGTCCACTTTCAGTACTTCCAGGTCCCTGTCTGACGGCTCTTCCCCTGCTCTTGACAGTCGCATCTCCTGGCTTCGAATAATACCCAGCTGCTGGATGGGTGTCATGGGGCGGCTACTGGAAGCCATTGCAATCCCAGCTGAGTGTGAAGATAGAAAAACTGGATTCCTGTAGGCCAAATGAAGTCAGAATGCGAGTTTAGGACAGTGTTTCTCAAAGCAGTCCCCAGGGACCCCGAAATGGTCCATGTTTTCGCTCTCTCCCAGTTCCCTAGGAGTTGGGGGAGAGCAAAGACGTGGGCCGTTTAGGGTCCCTGAGGACTGCTTTGAGAAACACTGCTTTACGAGGTGCTCTAATGGCTTTTGTGTGCTTCCACTGGGTGGTGCATAAATAAATACATTCCAGTGACACATGCCTTTTATTGTGTTACATTTTCAGGCATTTTATACATTAACTTTCAAATAGACCTGTCCTGTAATATTTCTAGAATATTCCTGAAAGTTAGCTTACCTGATCTTTGGCATGAGTTTTCCCTTTTTCGGAACAGGAGGCATCACTCTGATTACTAGTGACTGGGCTAAGGAGAGACCTATTTACTTATTATTCTCAGTCTTTTACCTAGATTATGGTATGAATGTATCCAAATGTTGCGGAAAACTGTCCCCCTATTCATCATCCATAATTGCTAATCCTAAAAAGCACAAGCCAAGAAGGAGATGGTACCTCGCAGAGGTGGGGAGTTCAGGTCCACAAAGTAAAAATCCAGTCCAAGGTTTTGTTTCAACCAAACAGTTGAGCATAAAGAGTCATAGTCACAAAGTATTCAAGTGGTTGGCTGAAACAAAATCTTGGCCTGGATTTTTACTCTGTGGACCTGAACTAACCACTAGTAGTCTGTTGTAAGGCGCACATTCACACATGGAACAAAGCTGCTCTTAAATCTAAAAGCTTTTATATACAAGGGCTTTCAGCAGCACAGTCACTTGCTGATAAGGATACGGGATACGGGTGGCGGGTCTTCAGCAGGCACCTGTGACTTTAGATGCAGGTGACGGATTTTTAGGCTTTTAGCAGCTGGGCTGTAGTTATTCCCAATGGACTCACTAGGAGTGCGGTGGTAGCGCTGCTCTTTGTAGGGCACTGCCAGTGTCCAGCATGTGTCCTGAAGGATGGGTGGGTACTTACTGTGCCGCAGAACAATCTATAAGGGAACAAGAGAAGGGGCTGCTTTCAGTTGCGGTCCCATATGGGATCCCAAACATCAAACACCCACAAAACAAAACATGGAACTTCATAAAAATACAACTAAAGCCCAAATTAATGTATTTAAGATCATAAGATCATGTTAGCAAGGTGAATAAGCAGATTTCACCTTATAGAGTTCAGAAGGCCCCGCTGTATCCGTTTGAGGCAAAGGGGGCAAAGCAGGCAGTCCCCTTGTCTGGCTCATATTATATACTGAGTCATCTTCCAGCTGCAAGTAAACACGGAGATTATTCGGTCGTATCTGCGGTCACATCGACAATACTTTAAATCTATCAAAGTTCACAAAACAATTTAGAAATATTAGCAAAGTGGAAATCTCGGAAGCATACCTGTTTTAAGCGATCCATATGAAAAACCTAAATTTTGGGTGCTCGGGAGATCTACAATAAAAGAAGCTATATCTATATACAGTAAAACTGCTGTGCTTTACAGAGGGTAGGAAATAAGAGGAACTGTGCAGTTTACAGTACAACAGGCGCTAATAAGAAATGACAGCCTCAGAAGTAGGTAATTATATACGGCAGCAGTTCAATGCGTCTTAGTAACGTCGACGCTCGCAATGTTATAAAAAACGCCCCCTTGTCCGCAGGAACTCGGCGTTCCAGTTTGCTAATAGCATGCGTCATAACTTTAACTCAATGGTTATTTCATGTAGGCCTAGTTGTTTGTACAGTGAAGTTTATCTGCCTTTTATCTCTTTTTAAGTTTTATTTTCTTAAACCCTGGAAAGCTTAGGCTACTTCCTTTTTTGCTCACCACCATCCCGCCCGTTTATAATCTGTACCACTGAACTGCCAAAGCATACGGTTTTGTATATTGTGAAACCTACATACTGTAATAAGTAGCAGAAAACGTTAGGCAGCTAAGTAAACATTTAAATAGATGTTTGTGTTGACTTCTTTTAAACCATCAAAATGGGGAATATCATTAACGTATTCACCGTCAAACAACAACTATTTTTTAATATTGATTAGTCCATTTAAATCTTCACTTTATTGCATTTTTTCGCCCATGGTATAGGTTTGGAGGATATTTTTTTAAAAAGCTGTTGAAAACTACACTATAAACATCCCTGACAGTTGCCTTTGGTAACCGCGTCCATGTTTCCAGGCAACACCACTTCCCCGAATGGGCTATTGTAGTAGGCCTATGCAAACAATTTGGTGACACTTTCGATTAAATAGATACATAAGAGCGCTGACATACAATCAATGTTATTCATTATTTAGATGCTGGAATATGTTAACAATATAAAACACAAAGTGGTACCGCATGTATTATCTTTCAGTGAGCATATGCTCTCGTCCCCGTTGCAATCCATATCTACACTCTCCCCTAGGGGTCGCCAACTTATTTATAAATCCCTTCTCAAAAAACGCACTCAGAACGTAATTCGCTTCTATTACTTATTTATATATGTTATACCAGTATATAGGTTTAGAAATCTTTCTGATGTCAATTCTGGGGGGTGTTCCACGTAGGATTTCTCAGTTGGTTGAGTTAACTTAAACTAGATGCCATGATTGTCCAATAGGAATGCTTCATACCTAAAGTCTTATTGGACAATCATGACTACCAGAGAAATCCTGCTTCGTGGAACAACCCCCTTGTATTTTGACAGCGAGATTTTAAATGCAAGACATAACTTTTGTTAGACAATAAACGTAATTACACATCTTATTTTATGTCAATTGTATCTTCAATACATATATTACCTTTAATTTTTGAATAAAAGATATGGATATATTAGGTTATCTACGTATTTCATAATTATTAAGTTTCGAAATTAAGTCTTTTCAGTCTATTCATTGATGATATTAATCTAAGTCAATAACTAGTAATATCTTTCATAATGATTATAACGACGGTAGTTGACAACCATCTACTGTACAGCGCCTTTTTAGATAATTAGGTTATCTGTTTGCAGATAAGAAAAGCATGACAATCATGCAGGATATACTTACCGATCTTTGCGATACGTAAATGTTATGGTGTGTATTCATGAGCCCATTTGACATACAGTATGCGTCCATCCTAAAGAGCAGAGTTGCACAAAGTCTTTGCCACCGACATACTTCCTAAGAGTGTCATTACTGTCAACATCATCTTCAGTGTTAATGCTACTTGATGGGATTTTTTGATGGGACTTTTTTTTTAAAACAGTCTTGTTATTTTTAATCTACATAACAAGAGTTTGTATCTTTTTTCGTATTGTTCTCCATTACAATATGTCATGGAAATGCTTATCTCCAGCGAATGCGATGCAGTATTTTAAAAAAATAAACAGTTAGTTGCTGGCTGTCAGTACATATGTTAACATGCCTAACCTCCGTATTTTATTTATTCAAGTACATGCAGCCTAACAGAATGTATTTGTCGTAACTGCAAAAAAGTATACGTTAGATTAGACTGTGCGATTTATGCATGCAAAATCTAAAAAAAATCCGTATTATGTAATGCTTGATTTAAACACCTCTGCAGAAACGACCTTTTATGTGAGTGAATGTCTAGCAGACCATTAACTAGAAGGCACATGTGTTGCGCATATGTTTATGTAGCTCGTGATATCTGTCAATCTCAACATTAAGTTTAACAGGAGGCAAAGAAACAGTTGCTGCATTCTCAGTAGGAGGGTGGTCTCCTCCGTCACTAGTGAATACTGCACGTAATCGAGACCTTGGACTGTACACCATATATGGCATTTGACGCTCCACCCTACGTATTCGGACTTTCTATTGGTAGACACTATCCGTGCTGCATAGTTCGAAGATATGTCGCTTCTTCTTATTGGTTAAGAAGACTGACAATCAACGCCTCCTCGCTTTTTAACCCCCCCCCCCCCAGAAAAAAACTGGTTCCCAGTGGGGTTGTTTTTTTGCTACCAGTTTGGTGCGTAAGAGTGCGGGTTGCTTTCTTGCTGCCAGAGAGAGCGACGCTTCCGAGCAGTCATAACTATGGGGTATTGGGTAGCTGGCCGGCTGTCTGTCTAAGGAGACCACGTCACAGACAAACTGCAAGTCAAAATGCAATAATCAAAGGATGGATATCTTCATTATTTAAATGATGTTATCTATGCTAGGTTGCGAAACAGACAGCAGGGTAATATAAAAGACAGCGTATTTTTTATAATTCGTTTTAAAGCACGCAGGTACAGGGAGCAGCAGGGTCTGCGAAGACGTGTTGATGCTGCGCATTCGGACGAGGAGCTAGTGCGAGCGTGACAGATGAGTGCGGGTGGCGTGTTAATGCGGTGTCCCCGAAGGGGCTAGTGACTGTCACCGTTAGGGACCGGCCGAAGAGTCACCTGCGTCCGCTTCATCCCTCGATCGGACAGCGGGGGACACGCCGATGCAGAGCAGTTTCTACCGCAGCGGCGTAGGCGTTTTTTATACGCTGACATTGACTTAATAGAGGAGCGAGTCCAAAAGTTAGCCAAACAGTCGCTAACCCTACCTACCCCTAGCTCGCTAACTACCGGCCGGGCAGGGATGACAACGGTGGGGCGCTTTCACTCATCAGGGTAGCTAGCTGGCTAATAATGGCAACACGGAGGTAATCATGGCTTTGACTAAATCGTCTTGTAATTTGTCACGGATTTACCGATAGTTTAGATAAATTTTTCCTTTTTTGCCTGTCGCAAGTTTTTTTCCTCCCCGGGATATTTGGCAGGCACCGTGATCGGCTCCACACACACACCTGGGATCCGGGGATAGTTGGCTGATTTAACGCTGGCCACCGCAGTCCTGGGGGAACAGCCGAGAGGTGGAAGAATCTGCGCAGTCGAAAAAACCAGGGGGGGGAGAGCAACATTTTTTTAAAAGGAGAGCGATTCGGAACTGTCGTCCACGGACTGTCGGCTCCCGAAAAGGACAGTCAATCAGGGTACAATGTCTTCCAAAGACAACCCGTGTCGGAAGTTCCAGGCCAACATTTTTAACAAAAGTAAATGCCAGAACTGCTTTAAACCCCGAGAGTCGCACTTACTGAACGACGAAGATTTAAACCAGGTAAAAACCGCTCGTTTGACATTTTCAACAAGTTACGGGCTGGAGAGACCGCAGCGCCAGGGCACTTTCACACAGACCCGTTTGCTACATGCGGCTTTCGGCGTCTCTTAGATCTTACACCCCTACACATTCCCCCTTACTCTTAACTTATAACTACAGGCTTTTTTGTGTGAAGGTAACATGTTCCACTGTGCATTTAGACCCATGATAGAGGTGACAAAGGTAATGGCATGAAGGCAATATGCGAATGATACACCATATACTGTTTATGTGTGTGTGTGTGTCGTGCATTTCGTAATTGTACATTATTAATTACAAATTCATGGCTGAACAAATATTTGTTTTACTAAAATTGCAAGTCATAAGACTCCTGTTAAAAAATGCCAGGCTTTACCCACATTTGAAAGTGTTCCATTCCAGGTTTTATTTCGGTTGTAAGCCCCAGTAGTTCAATCTAATTTTCACATTAGTGTGGTTAATTCTTCTGGCTTGAGAGTTTGTGTTGGTGAAGTCCTGTGTAGGGTTTATGTCTGGAAGTTAATGAAAGGATAAGTGAGTAGCCCTGGGTCGCTTTGCTGGGATCTCGGTGGGAGGAAAGTTCGGAGGAGCTGAACCCGCGCCAGAGAAGTCCGGCTAGCAGAAACGCTTTCTTAACTTGTACCAGCTTTTGAAAAGGGGGGCGCGGGTGAAAAAAACTAAATGGAAATCAGATTTTGTTGCCTTGTAGTTGATCGTCTCAAACATGGTTTTGTTTTGTACCCAAAAGTGATGATAAATTGGGTCACCCCGGGGGTGGCGTTGTTGCCGGACCTCTCGGTGAGACTTATTCTGAAGAAGCAGTGGCAATTGAACCGATTTTTACGAAATACCCAGTCAGGTTTTAAGCTCAGGGGGCATTTTACTGGGCTCGGCTCCCCCCCCCCACCGTTATACTTAATTTTGTGCCCATTTCTCCTAGGATGCCCCCGACACTATCGGGCCTCGCTCCGGGCTGATTGATGGGCTCCACCGTGGCCTCGGGCTAACGAAGATCCGCAGAAGCGCTTCATTTTCTAACTCGTTACGTCCCCCTTGGGTTTTTTTTTTTAACCATTTGCTCTTTCCTTAAGGAAAGCTCATCACTATTCTGAATGAAGAATTATTAACAAGGAGACTGATTCTGATTAAGTCGTACCGTCACAAACGGTTTGCTGTTTTACTGCTGGCCTGCTGTGTTTTTTGTCTCCTATATATCATAAATCAAGTGCGTTGTATCATTGTTCTGATGGCAGTTGAAGGGCTTTCTAAATGTTGGGGGGGGGAAGGATAGTCCACAAGTTTAGGGTTACTTAATTTGTGGTCTCCAGTTGTTCCCTCCTGACGGATGATTTCCAGCTGGGGGTGGGAATGTAGCTCAGTTCTTGTCCAGGAGCAAGTTCAGAACCAGAGGTAAAAAAATGCAGTATTTTCTGTCCTCGTGGTAGCATTTCTTAGGTAGATTGAAAGGATGGTACTTCTGCATATTCATTGCCGCAGGTCTTTTCATTTCTGCTTTCTCTGTTTAAGTTTTCAAAATGTTCCGGTTTCCAAACATTCCTGTTTTTTTTTAATGCCACACACTTGCAAACCTATGGGTAGCCCACTAAAGTTGAATAGCTGAGAATGCAGGAAAGAGGTGTTGTTAGTTGACCCATTTCCTTTACCGAAGTGGAATCTAGAGTTCCCATTTTCTGATGTCAATTACAGTCCAGAATTGACACTTTAATGACTATACCGTGGGGATGCCAGTTATCTTGCATAACAGATGTGCTGAAAGCATTTATGTAAGAGAAACTTAAATGCCAATCAGCATCCTCACTAATTTTGTTTAGCTTGTGTAGCCTGATTCTATAAATAATCATGGGTTTTTACTTCTCATTTTTGCTTTTTATTTCTTCTAAATTTAAGTTTCTCAGAACCTCCCAATCATTTTGAATTTTGTAAATTAGACATAATGTTTGGGTCGGGTTGTTCAAAAACTTAGTCATTTGTTCTCATATGAGGGGGAAAATGTGGCCTAGATCTGGCTCCCCTGGCCTCTTCAAGCATGAAGCAGCAGATGATTCAGTAATGAAGTTATTGGGTTTCTTTCTCAGAGGCTTTTACCGCTGTTTTGAGGCAGCCTCTAGCTGATGTTCTGACGGCTCCTTTGTTGGTCCTGACTAACTACACATCGCTGAACTGAAAGTGATCTGATATTTTTATATGGGGTTTGGATGTTTGTCTGAATGAGTAGTGCAGTATGAGCTTAGTTGGCCTTGCCTCCTTTCCTGGTCTTTCTGCTGCTTTGCCACTTGAAGGACGGGGGCTTGTACTACGAAGCGGGGTTACTGGTTTATTAACTTGTCCGATTTAAGGTAGTCTGGGCAAAATGTAAGTGAATGAATATGATGTCCATTTAAACTGTGGTACCTTAAATCCGACAAGTTACCCCCCCACTAAGCCAGTAACCCTGCTTTGTAGTACAGGCCACAGGTCTGCCTTCATAAGGTGAACATTCAAATGACTTTCAGTGGTTATTTATTGCTCTTAAACTACACAATGCAGAAGATAACATGCATTGTTAATGGTGCTATCAAAAGATTTGGAAATAGTTCAGTGTGTTTGTCTTAATTACTTAAAAAAGGCGTCTTTTGTGTAAATGGAAACTATAGATTTGACTGTTTTTATATTTCTGATCGATGTAAACTGGAAAAATATAGGTTAAAGAATAATATGAAACGGGTCAATTGTGCATTCTTAATTTAATAGTTTGAATGCCTTTATCATTGTTGTCCTCAGTTAATTGTGGTTGTGATATGTTATTATATTAATCTATTCTTTTTTATTTCAGGCAAAACCAGTATATGGAGGATGGCTGCTTCTGGCTCCAGAGGGGACAAACTTTGACAATCCATTGCACAGATCACGGGTAAGTGAGAAAATCATTCCAGCAATTCATTTAGGGTTCTCAGTAGGATTTTGTGGTTACCTGGATTTACTTATGCAGCAGGTGAAAGGACAAACTTTGACACTGTTTCTTGTGGATTATTATAAATATTTGAATAAAGAAGCTGTATCTTATTTCCTTAGTGTCCAGTCTGAATTCAGTTGTTCCTGTCCACATGACACATGTAGCGATCTTTGCTTAGCCTTGTTCATTTGGCTTCTTGGTTTCACACACATTTCCTGGTGACATTTGATGGAGTTGTTTAATCATTGAGTTTATCACCAATGTTGAAGTAGCTTTTGTAGTTTTTCCTTCAGGTGGAATTTTGGAGGACCTTTTAAACGTTATGTGCTCAGTTGGTATTAATCCACACTTTTGGGTATTGGTTTGTTACTGGATTATTGTATCTCTGCCTGAGAAACCATTTTTACTTGTTCATCCCCGTTAAAGCTTTATTTAGCCGGCAATGATAGTAAGATATTAACCCGGCCTCTCAAGTTAAAGTAGCTGTTTTTTTAAAATAAATTTTAATTTCCAGCTGCCTCACCAGAGTTGAAGTCCTCAGTACCTCAGACTTTGTACATGGCTCTGAATTGATACCAAGCCGTTGTGGATTTTGCTATCTGATGTCTAGATTTAATGCAGTTTATAAAACAGGATTTATTTTCCCAGCATAATCTACCATTTAAAGAGCCTAAGGATCCCTTGCCTTTGACTCCCCTGCCCTCCAACTTGCAGTTTTGAGAAGGTTCACTGAAAGGAAGGCATGTATGGTCTAAGAGCCTTTACCTGACGACTCTTCGTCGAGAAGGTTTAATCTCCCCTCTTCGTCCAGGCGGGGAACGGAGGAGCCTCCTACTGTATGTGGTGTTCCTCCTACACACAAGTTACTGTTAGTGCTTCCTGGAGGAGGATTACAAAACAGCCCTAATGTCTCCCATATGGATGCTGGGATGTTGTTCAGGGGAATGTGGAGGGCAGGCAGTGCTGTCAGTTTGTGTGGCTTGTGCAGCTCCTATTGCCAGGCAAGAAGCTGCTTTTTGGCCTGTGACGGCTGGATGAGGCTGACAGGGACTCCCGTGGACACCTTCTTTTTTTCTGTATCCTGATATTCTCCCTCTTTCTCTTTCCATCTTTTTTCCCTTCTCTCTTTTTAGAGATTCTGCCAGAGCTCTAATTGCTTTATCAGCCAGCCTTCCGGGGCCCTATCTGAATTCGTAATCGCCTCCCAGGTCAGCCGTATAGCATCTCTGCGGACGCTTGATACGGAACTAGGACCAGACTCACCCTGGCCTCGCTCTTTGCTGGACCTTATTTTGGACCTTGCTCCCTTAGGCATTTCCCTCTGCTTCTGTCTGAGGGGGCGGGGCCTGTCCCGTTAATGCAGGACAAGCACACTTGTGGTGCAATTTAACATTTTTGCTTGGTGCTTCAGGGCCTGTCGAAGCCGGACTTTTGTGGGTCAGCAGGGTGGGAGAGAGCCTTCGATTTATCTTTTATTTATGTTAAAGCACTTAGCGCAATATCCAGTGGCTGCGGAGTACCGTGGGAACGCCAGCTGTACACCAAGAAGACATAAAGTGGGATTTTATTGTGCTGGGGGCTGGGAGGCAGCACCTAATGCGTGCACTCGCTCCCTGACACCCCCTGATGCTCCCAGGCCTTTCTGGAAGGGCACACTGTCAGACTTGAGCAACAGAGTTCCTTTTGTACAGTAAGATTTTATCCAATAACTTTTGTTTTTTATTTTATTCTTTTGGCCAAGGAATGCAGGAAGCAAAAACCATTTGGGGGACGTACATAATACCTTAAAAGAAATATGAAAGAAGAATTATTGCTTATTTACCTACTTTGTATTGGCTTAAAAGTCAGGAGAAGACCCATATTAAAATGGCTAAATCAAGTACAGACCCTAGACTTTTGGCAAACATTTATTCCCCTGACGTGGGATTCTGTTATCAAAAGGGAAATGAAAGTAGCATTTATTTTTCCTAATCTTGATGCTGGATTGACAGCGTAAAGCTCCCCATGCCCATGTCAGAGCGTACCACGAGGTCTTATCAGTCATCCATCTGGGCCTGTGTGTCGGCTCTGTATGTTGGTGGTGCGTGCGCTTTTCTCTGGCACACTCCGAACCCTAGTACAGCTCTCTCTGCCACCCTGACGTGTGTCTGCCCTTTCTGGCAGGCTGAGACGTTCAGTTTTTGGTTTTGCTCCTAATATAGGCCTTTGATTTATCGGCCCTCTGTTTTTGGGTGGGATTACATCAAGACCTTTGAGAGTGATGGTGTGAGTAGATGAGTGTTCTGTCCCTGTTTTTGGATTTTGACAGGGAGCCATTGGGGACACTGTGGCCCAGCTCTGTGACGTGCATTGGGGTGTCTGTGCTCCTAGGGTTTGTCTGGGCCCAGCGGGTTTGCCCCATCTTGTGTGCCCATGACTGGGAGCTGGGAGCGCTGCCTCAGGTCCTGTGGCTGCATAGGCGAGTCAGAACCTGCCCTCTCTCCCCGGCCTGGGGCCTGCTGAGCCTCTGTGGTCGGATGCCACAGCAGGGGAGCCTGGACAGCGGGCGAATGCACTCCCTTCCGCCCAGAGTGAAAAGGAGTGTGTCAAGGTGCCATATGCATGTCCCCTATAAGCCTGGTTCTTCCTTTCGTTTTCACTCCTGCTGTGGGTTGAAAATGAAAAGGTTAAAGCTGAAAGGTGAACAAGATGAGTACTTGACTGGTCCTCTTGAGCAACCCTCGATGCTCCCCCACCCGCGCCTGTTGCGGCCATGGCCGTGCGAATGCGGGAGTGGATCTGCTGACGACCCCCCTCCTCTCTTACAGAAATGGCAGAGACGCTTCTTCATTCTGTACGAGCACGGCCTGCTGCGCTATGCCCTGGACGAGATGGTAAGTGCCCTTTGGGTGTCGCTTTGTAGCATGATTGTTGCTGCACTGTCTGTCCTGGATGGGTCGGGTCAGCTGGCATAAGCTGGTCCCGCGTCTGCCACGGATGCATGTGAGCGGCTGCCCTGTGCCTGGGCGTAGGCCTCTGATCACTGATCTCCATGCAGGCTGAGCCAGTGACAGGAATGTGGGCTCATAGTCACCTGACTGCAGACATTCTTGGCCATGCCCATTTCATTACCTTGGGTGGTGGGGTGGAGTTTCATACAGAGATGTGCCTTTGCTGTAAAATGTTTTCTTTTGCCCCCTGCCTGCTGAACCATGCACCTGGTCACGAAGCTTTTTCTCCAGGCATATATCTTCAAATCACCTACTTTAACTGTTTATCCCGATTCAGCCCCCTGTGAAGGGGCTGCAGGCGTGCATGCCTGTTATGTAACGGCCTGGAGAGGGAATCTAATCCAGCATTTTCCATATGAACTGACAGGACTGTTGCATAAGAGATGGGAAAAAAAACGCGTCGGATCGGCCCCCCCTTCCTGTGAGCACCTGTGACACTAAGCCCATTATATTTCCATTATGGCTCTCAATTTTCCCTGAGCTCTTCACTCCTGACACTGCCTCCT
>JAODUD010000095.1:19770722-19787181 GCA_026784285.1 Stomatorhinus walkeri
GGGGAGGAGCTTCTTGGGGGTCAGTGCAGCCTGGGGATATCTGAGGCCTCGCATGAAAATGGGAAAGGTTTACAGTCTGGGGTTTCAGTCAGGGCTGGAGGACCCTGGGAATCGGAGCTCCATTGCCCTGTTGTTATTCGTAAGGGCTGGGGAGGGAGGGGGGCAATAACTGCTTGCTAAACCATTACCGTAACCATCTGTTTTCCTGTTTTCAGTCTCAGATGATCAGTCTCTCCCAGCAACATTTGTTTATACACGTAAATGTTTGTTATTCAGAAAAGCATATGACAGCGATACCTGCATTTTTTGCTTCCAGTGAGGCTGCCGGTCTGTGCCTGCTCCCATCACCATAGCTGGTGGGCAGCCTGTGAGGGTGTTGGGGTGGGGGTTCGCTATGAGGTGGGGCTGAAATCAGTCTCTTCTCCTCCTCATTTGCCTTCTGATTACATACCTACCTCGTGCCAGCAGCTGTGGTGACAGCATCCCACCTTTTCTGGTGACCTTTGACCTGTGACCTTTCAAGATCGCCAATGCGGGTGTTGGTGGGAGAGAATAGCTGGCATGTTCAGTTTGGCTACGTCTTTCTTTCCCTGTTGTCTGAGGACTTTATCTGTTCAGCTTCCTGATTTCCCCAGGCTGACCCAAACCGTGCTTCTCTGTGAGGCCTTTACCAGCTGGGGGCGTCGTGTCAACCTGGAATTAACGCCCCGCAGTCACTGCCATGGTGCCTTTGCCATTTAGAAAGAAAAGGTAGAATAAACGCTTTTCGGAGTCTGCCATTTTGGCATTTCGGTTTGCTGATTTAAATCGAAAGTCTGTCTTTAAAACCTTTTTGTTGCATATATTTTAGTACACCAAGTTTCTAAGGTGAAATAAAAAAATTAAAAAAAATCTTATTTCTGCTGTGTTTCCAGTGCTTCTACACGGTGAGAAATCTTTACCCTCTTCTATTATAGCAGGACCTCCCCAGCATTCAGGGATTTCCAGCCATTCATTTGCAAGTGAATGGTTTTCTTTAGGAGTCTTTTCTTAATAAGTTTATTCTCAGTCTTAATTTTACCATCTTGCATTTAAAAAAATGCTGGGCAGCCGTGCCCGTCAAAATCTCCCTTTCCTTTCTGGAACTAGAGCCTCTTTGGGGGGGGGGGTTTCAGGCAGGTTTTTGCAGGCACCTCAAAGGATGCTCACCAGAACTGGAGTGTAAAGGAAAGACTAGGCTTAATTAAAAAAGACTTGGATTTAATAAGACAGGAATCAGAGAGCAGTGTGGACAATGTGGGCTTCTGAAAGAAGAGCCCTCTGTCTTTCTGGCCTGTTCCCCAGCCTCCCCATTTACGGCCTGTTGTTTTTGTGTTTCTCTTACCCCAGTCTCTGTTCGTTCCCAATGGCTCTGAACACCACAGTCAACATGCTATCAAATGGCACCCTGCTAGCTTTGACTGGCCTCCAAGCTTTGCTATTGGAGCCCCAGTCACAGAGCCGCATGCCTGCTTCCTCCTGTCTGGTGTCTCAGGAGCTTTCTGGGCTGTTAAATATACATGTTTGGAATAGATAGCAAAGCTGCTTATCTTGTTTGTTCTTCTGTATTCAGTCATGCAGAGGTGGGTAGTTCAGATCCAGAAAGTAAATCCAGATCACAGATTTGTTTCAACTAACCTGTTGAGTACTCTGTGACAGACTCTGGTTGGTTAAAACAAAATCCTGGCCTGGGTTTTTACATTCTGGACCTGAACTATCATCTCCGAATTCATGTCGTTTTTAGTAAAACATGGTCTCAGTGGTTTAATGTCTATGTTTCTGTGGTTTAGGATTTGAATGACTGAAACGACAGCTGTCACAGACTCTCTAAATATTCAGCAGGTGCTGGAATCCCCCCACCCGCCAATCCCCCAAATCAGTCATAAAACCACACAGCAACAGCTGGTGGACGGCAGGGGTAATCGCTCGGCCACTTGGGCTAGGATGGATGTACAAGTGGGTTTTTCAATACTAGCAGGCTAATAGTTAGGACTGTCTTTCCTTTAGCTGTCTGAGGACAGGAGCAGTGTGATGTCTCACCTGGATGCTCCCGGGCAGGACGCCCATGGTGTGCTGGATGAAGCATGAACATCTGTTTCCTGCCTGTGCTCATTGGCTTAGGCGTGTGCACATGACCACTGCAGAATGTACGATTAACCATGGCCTATGATGAAGCACCTTAGTAACTGAAAAACCATGGCAGTTCTTCTGCTTGTAGGTTGAATCCTTGCTAAATCTGTGTGTATGAGCACTTACGTGTGCAGATATGTTTTCGAGTCTTCAGAAGCTGTTCCTGATGTTGCTTTAGCGTAACATGACCTCTGGCCCTTAGGGCCTGGCCTGTCTGAGTCACTAGGGCAGGGCTGCTGACTCCCTCTTCTGGCTCAGATTTTGCTCCGGATTTGGGGTTCTGCTACGGTGCTATCTGGACCATCGGGCCCAAGGAGCGGAGCAAGAGTATGTGTGACAGGCCTTGGTGTGTATTCCTGTCAGCTTAAGGCTCTTAAAACACATTCACGTCATCAGTCTTAGTATTCCTCCACTTGAAGTAGTCTTTGGCAATTGCCTTTCTTTTAGTTAGGGAGTGGGGGAAAAAAAACAAACTGGCTAATTACCATTTCCACGTTCAGCACGCAGAGCATAGATGGCACACTGTCTGGCTGTGCCTTTCATTAGGAAAGCCTTCTGTAGGCCAGTGCAATCGGCATGAGCAGGGAATAGGGCAGGAAGCATGCTCCAAATCGACAGACACAAGGGTGGGAATCGAACCCACAACCCTGTGGATGGCCACAGAGCTCAGGCAGCTGAGGTTAATAAGAGAAAGAACAGTGCCTGTCTTGCGGTTGCGCCAGTGTTTCGCAAGCCAGTCTTCGGGGGCCTCCACACAGTCCACGTTTTTACTCACTTGCAACTCCCTGCCAGAGAGTCCACACACAACGTTAACCACTGAGGGGCCCTGAGGAACGGGTTGGGAAACGCAGAGTTTGCCTGAATCAACTGTAAAATGAGTTAATATTTACCCTAAAATAGCACTGGCTTCAGGTACACTGTAATATAAAAGTAAATGATCATCTTCTGCAAGCAGTTGATCCTAAGTTGTGTTTTTGCATGAAGACTGGGTGACACATCTTTAAAGCGTGATGTTTGAAGAAATTAATTGGCAGGACACATTGTTTCATTTATTTCACTGTGCATCAGGCTTAAGTTTTCAGCAATTGTTTCAGTGAGTATCATATTCTGGGCACTTATTTATTTATTATTTTATTTATTTTTGGTATGGTTATCTTTTAGATGGGGGAGGGGGAATCAAAATGTTTAACACGCAGACTCTTGGCTTCCCCTCCTCAAAAGTACCTTGCAAACCTATTTTTTTAATGCCTTTTTATCTTTTATATCGTACAGTAATTTTTGTGAAACTGAGCATTACATTTTTAGTATGTGGTGGAACTGAATGTATGAAAAGGATGATGATCCCTCTTTCTATGGCCACAGGCATGGTGTGACTTGTACAGATATCATGTTTAATGGTGGCCCTATTTTATCCTGAATGTTTTTACCTTTTGTGCTAATTTTTGCTTGATCAGAATGGAATGTCTGCATTTTTTCATGAAGAAAGTCATATAATTGTACAGATTGGGCAGTTAACCTTTCTTCAATGTATGGCAATGTAACTTAATACTATACATTTTTGAGATGTATAAAACTTGAACTCAGCACAAAGGCTTAATGGGCTCAGCATCCTGTCCTCTGCTTTGTGTCCTGTGCTTTTTGGAATTTGCTGTAGGCTCGTCACGGCCCTATAATGGATAGCCAGCGATGGACAGGTTGACTTTCATTCATCGAACTGGTGAAATTTCTAGATGCTTCTCCAGTTACATTTGTGACATTTTATTAAATGCGTGTATAGTTTAATCTGCCTAAGCTCATATATTGTGTTCAGTATCTGAAAATGAAGAAAATTAGCTAAAAGTAGCTACAGAAGTAGCTTTCTCTTTCGCACCATCTCCCCTCATCCCCGTGTCTCTCTTCCTCTTCACCTGACTCGCTCCCTCTCCCCTCATCTCCGTGTTTCCCTCTGCTCTATTCCTCTCCCCTCATCCCCGAGTGCCTCTGCTCTCTTCCTCTTCACCTGGCTCCCTCTTCTCTTGTCTCGCCTTCCACTGTCCCCATGTCCTTCTGCCTCTGTCTGGCCCCTGTGTAAATATGCACATGAATAATGGCCATCCAGCCTGGGTTTATTAAACACATGAGATGATGATGATAAAAATACTTTGCTGTTTGATATGGAAAATATTACATTCATTGCTTTAAATACTCTCCAAAGGCTATTATAACACACAAAGACCTCCAGTGTTACGGTGTAATGCCTGGGTGGGCTGAAATACACCAGTTATGAAGATTTATGCATGTTTTGCTTTACCATTGAGACTCGCCTTTGTGTTGGAAAGACTCTCCATGTTACTGCCTTGAGATCTCCGGTTTTGTTTATGTAACTTCACATTACAGCCTCACCTTAATTTCTTTATTTAAAAAAATCAATAGCTGTATTTAGTCCGATTTTGAAAACTCACTATTTCAAAATGTGAAATTCCTATCGCTCTCCAAAATCTATGTCTGTAGCGTCAGGCCATGTGTCCAAAATGCTGCAGGACAGCCAATCATGCATGCATGTCGGATTGGACTGGCTGTCAGCTGCTGTTCTGTGCAGGTGCCCTGTGGGCGTCTTGTGTGCATGTGTGATGTGTCCATGCTGGGCTGACTCACGATGCTAGCTATGCTAACCCCCAACCCACTGCACACCACCGGTGCGGTAGCTTAGCCGAAGGATAGAAATGCTTTGATTGTGATTTGAGATTAGATGGAAACTAAATATTCACAGTTGGTGTGTGTATTATGTATATGTGTGTGTGTGTCTGTGTGTGTGTGTGTATAAGATTTTGTAGACTGGTGTACAGTGGTACCTCAGTTCTCGAAATCTAACTCATTTTTCTTAAGTCGAACTAACTAGTTTGAAAAAAAAATTACCTAGAGCTCGATCTGAATCTCAGAAGTCAAACTGTGAATGTCTACCTAAGATAACTTGCACGTGTGGAGAAATGAGTTACGTGGCACGTCTCAGTGGAAACAAAGGGTAACTTTTCAGTCATAGTCTCGCATTCGCTGTGATAGCATCCTGCATGTTTACACTAACTGAATACATATATTTAGACAGTAAAAATACATTTAGACGGTGAAAGTAATTATATAATAAAATGCATTTTAAAATAAAGATTTTATTCATTTTAATATTAACAATAAACCATTAATACATTTAATTATAATAATATTGTCATGTCGAGCAGGGACAGAACTGAGACAATGGCGCAGACGTCAGGGTATCGGGGTTTAATTACAGGTAAGGCAGGCAAAACACAGATGGACAGTACAATGACTGGACTGGGGAAACAAACTGAAATGCGGACTAAGTACAGAGGACTAAAGACAACAACCAGAAACAGCTGATCACACTGGGATTCCTCACGGGGTTAATGAGGGGGCGTGGCACACAGAAGGAGTGGGTGATTGGGGCAGGACACAATGTTTTTTTTTTTTTTACTTTACACATTGTTTGGATACATTTATTTTCTTACTTTACAAATTACTCTTTTGATAAATGTGCTTAGATGTGTTTAGTACAGTATATGCTCTTGTTTTATCCGGTTCATTTTGTGCTTAAATGCTTAAAAAAACACCCATTTAGGTGTATTTTTTGGGGTCGGGAACCAATTAATTGGTTTTCCATTATTTCTTATAGGGAAAATTCGATCAGAACTCAAACTTTTTAGGATTCGAACTGGAGTTCTATATGGATTAATTGCGAGTTTCGAGGTACCACTGTACATGGGTTTTTACTGTCCTAGATGTACAAGACCATTGTCTGATTAGAAAAACTGATGCTGAAATCTTATTTTTAAAAGAATAGGCCCCCAGGTCAGTTTTGCTTGATGTGTCAGCTTTTCCTGACCTCACTGTTTCCTGTGTAAGCGCAGTCACATCGTCACTATGGCTTTGGGCGACCATGTCGAGTTGCTGGTGTGGGGATCAGCTGCTCTGCACGCCTGCATGCACAGTGCTGCTCTGTGCGGTCATGGGCCTGTTTTTAACTCTCACTGCTACGAGATGAGCAGTAGCGACTGCAACAGTAATGTCAGCTCTGACCTGAGCTATTGATGGTTCCTCCCTTCCCCCCCATTGTTGCGCACACAAGTACACACACACAATTGTATTCATGTCTTTGTGGGGACTGTCCACATATTTGATTTGAATGCAGTCGCAGATTTTTATAAAATTGAGTTTCCCCAAAAGAAATGGTTCCCGCAAAATGAAAATGACACAATCACATTGTGGGGACAAAACACACACACACACACACACACACACACACACACAGCTGTGGCCTGTACTCCTTCATTTTGAGGGCAGTTTAAATACCATGTTCTTCTTTAATTATCACCCAGTTTCTTCTGCAGCTAGGATACTTCCTTATGCTTCCCAGGATGCTTCCTGCATGAATTATGGTCTAAATTACCCAGTTTGATTTCCAAAATATTAAGTTTTTTTTTCCTCTGTGGCTCCCTTTTCTAAAGCATTTTATTGATCATACATGCAGGTTCTGTGTCGCAAACGGCAGCGGGCATGGGGGAGGGTGCCAGCCGTTTGCGACTCTGCGGACACGTCCTGCTCCTCCTGTCTGGATGAGCCCGTCCTCCTTGCCTGTCATACACAGGGATTGTTTAAGTGAAGCTGCAATTACAGGCCGCTTTAAGAAAACAGCTGCTGCCGGCTCCCCTGGCTGTAAGAGTTGGGGTGGGGGTGGGTCTCGCGGCACGGCCGAGTAGCTGAGTACGCGGCTGAATTCCTGCACAGTCTGTTCCTTTGTGCCCGAGAGGCACTCGACTGGCTGATTTAGGACCCTGGCGACATCTCGGAGTCTCTCTCTAGTTTATATTGCTTTTTCTTTGGCTGCCAAGTCTCAGGGCCGGCCTCTTCAGCAGAGCTCTTTCACACGCTAAATCATCTCGTCTGTTGCTCCGCTCCCCTCCGCCTTTACCCCCCACCTGGTGATAAGTGAGTCACCAAACCGCACGCTCTTTGGGAACATTCTGCCACAGGCACGCGACGCTTCCCCATCCATGCCTGTCTGGCAATTTAGGGTCAGTCAGGCTTCACCATAGGGATGAATCCAGTGTAGGAGTCTTAGAGCCTGCCCTGTTCTCTGGATGGTAACGTTCTTGGTGCTCTTCAAAGTGACCCTTTTGCCAAACACACGGTCCCTCTGAACTCCATACGTCACCCCCCAGGGATAGGGTTGCCTGTGCTGGTTTTGTGCCGTGCAAGAAGAGATTCCGAACAGTCTGTTCTGGCTCAGTTTTACAGCATTAAATGACTGTTGAAACAATGCTTAATGAGAATGTCTGTCTAAATAAATGTCGATTTTTAAGGAAATGTATAATAAAGTTGTTCAGTTGACATCCGTTTGCTAGATCATGCTGCAAGAACTGACGTTTGTCGAGTAAATATTAAAAAGTAAATAGCATCGCAGGTTTTGTGAAGTCGTGCTTTTTGCTGCCGATGGCGCCAACCTCTGTCTTAATCAGCTGCTTCCATCATGGCGTGACATGCTGGTAGTTTTTGTTTGAGGCATCTGCGGCAGTGCCATGTTAGACCACTCCAGCAGACACCTTCAGTGCACCCCTGGCACAACATCAAATCGTCAAATAGCCTTTTACTGTCTATTCACTTTATGTCCATAGCATACACAGGCAGTATGACCAAAATGACATCACAATATCATAAATCATTAGCCACGATATGGATCAGTTTTGTTTGCAAGCCAACCGAATTGGAATGTATGTAGTAATATTAATAAACCATTTAACCACTTGACCAGCAATTCTATTAAAAGAAATGCTTCTTATACCATTGTAATATACAGTATGTTGCATACTGTTAGTTTATTTAAAAGTGTGTGTGTGTGTGTGTGTGTAGGGTGGGCGGGGGAGGTACGTATATAATTCTATTTTTTAAACTTGTTGTAAAACACGTACAGACAGCGCTGAGATGCTGTGCAGGCCGGAGCTGTTTGGCGTCAGTCTGTTTTGTAATGGTGCAGTTGCAGCCAGCGGTGTAGGAATCCTGGGCCGCACTGAGGGCGTAGCTTTGACCCCGCAGTGTTTCATTTGGCTTTATTCATACTCCCAGTAAACTCACCTTGGCATTTAAATATGTTGTCCTCCTTCCCCGATTTCAAGTTCTCCCCATCTTTGTTGGTTGCAGCCTCCAAACATGCAGGCATCATGTGATGGGTGCTTGCCAGTGTGCTTTGTTATAATAGTGTTAAGTAGTGCATTTGTACCTGGGAATTCATTGGAAGCTTAGGCGCCCTTCCAGTTAATGAGCTCCTCAACAGCATGTATATTTGTATTGTGCCGTTTCCCTCATTCGTGTCACTTTGGACAGAAGCATCTGCCTAATAAAAGTAAACGTATCGCTGTCCGAACCCATGAGTCTGAAACGCTCATCATGGATTCAGTTGCAACCAGTCACGATAAATTACCATCGTTTTGTTGTTCATTTGGTCATTCCTATGCTTTTGGGAGTCTCTTTGGACCACTTTCAGGTTCTGAGACCAGGTGAGGTGTGTGTCCGTGTCCTGGGACTGGGCCCGGCTCTCCCCAGCACTGTGCCCCCTGGTCCTGCCCACTCCATACAGTAGCTAGGGGCCAGACGGACCATCCATTAATCTGAGCTGTCTAGCTGCGGAAGTGACCGTGTAGATGGGAGGGAGGGAGGGGGGGTCACTTAGTCATGGTGCATCAGTCTCCCGGGTTGGAGCCTGTTGGGTTGTGGGAGGGTGCCTTTAATAAACTTCCGGAGTCGGAGATTCCCCTCCATTGGATAGGTGCTCTGATGTCTGTGCCTTTGGGGGCCCATCTTTGTGGTTTTATGGCAGATGAACTGCTGCTGTTTTATGCCCTAAACAGAGGCTGGCTGGGGGTTCTGGCTTGTACAGGACGGCGTGTCCCTTTTAGATCCTGGATTTATGAGTATATCACACAAAGAGTAAGAGTTGCGACTTTGGCAGGGCATTGTTGAGGTGGCGTGGGGTTGAGGGGGCAAAGTAGTAGTAGTTCTGTCGCATTTAGATGGATTGGTGTTCTTCACTTCCTTGCCACGGAGGAAGCTGGGTGTTGCTTGCATGATTGTAGAGATCATTGAACGTGAGCATGATGCCTGGTAAGGAAGGGAATCACCAGCAACTTCCTGATACAATACAGCGATACCTAGGTACCGATTGGATATGTGCTGCATTTCTATGAATATCCTGATTCAATACTATGACTTTTTTGAGGGTTTTTCTTTTCTTTTTTATATAAAGAATTTTGAAGCCATGGAAATAAAATTGGCCACCCCAGGCTTATTCGCAAAGGGCCGGTGTGTGTGCAGGTTTGTGGGATAACCTGTAGGTCAGCTGTTCAAGCCCAGGTGTGAGGACTCTGCTGCCAATCAGTCCTCTAATTAGTAATCTAATTAGGGAGCTGCAGCAAAAACCCTCACACACACCGGCCCTTTGTGGATAAGATTGCCCACCCCTGGCTAAAGCTTTATTCAATAGCT
This sequence comes from Stomatorhinus walkeri, assembly GCA_026784285.1. Taxonomy (NCBI): domain Eukaryota; kingdom Metazoa; phylum Chordata; class Actinopteri; order Osteoglossiformes; family Mormyridae; genus Stomatorhinus; species Stomatorhinus walkeri. The sequence continues at coordinate 19,780,398 of JAODUD010000095.1, forward strand.
GCCCAGCTAAATTGAACATGAGTAAACGACGTACTCCAAATTTTCCTGCTCCAAAAAACAAAGGCAACATTTAAGCAGTGTGAACTTCATTTGCACCACTATAAATTTGAACTTTAAAATTTAGATGTCTGGCAATATGTGCCTGTATGTTCCTTGTATTGCCACAAAGCTTAACTTTCGCAGGACATAGTTTGCATACAGCATGGCTCATGTCCAACTCCTCCTTTTTACCATTTAAATTTTGAAAGCCGAAGTTCCTGCATACATTGCATTTAATCTGTGCAGGAGCAGCATGAATCTCTGTTGTCCGCCATTCCTGGTACTGCTAAACAGAGTTAAAAAAAAGAATTGCCTCCTACTATATAGGATGCTATACTGCATGTCAATGTGGGAATAGTTTAGAGCGTCCCACCTGTAGGATTAATGAGAAACTGCGATGTTTGTCCACCTCAAATCCAAATGTATATAAATTATAAATGAATAGACTGTCAGAGTTAGTGTGGTGATACATGAATCCCATTTCTCATATAATTAAGCAGGATTTTATTCCCAGATATTTGCATATAGGCCTATGCTACTTGGCTAATATTCTTCAAACTAGTGTAACGGTGCCATATCTTTGATGGACTAGTTAATATCTAGCATTTAATGTGAAACTCATTTGATTGCTTGCTCAGGGCTAGCATTGATGCTTGCATGCGCTGAGGCCTGCCGGTGTATGGGGAAGACAGTTCTGCTACAATTTAATGTATCAATCCAGGATTTAATTGTGCATGTGCTACCAGTTAGCATGACAAATTGTTTGTAGTACAAAAGATAGGAAGGGTGCCTATTTAAATGTTTTTACACCTCTGGATGGTTTGGAAAATCTGGGTGTTCCTAATGTTTCAACACAGGATGCAAATATTTTTGAAGAGGCAGTATGTAGCTTGTTGAAATGTGGGCCAAGAATAACTTGATTGTCCGGAGTTGAAGACATGCACTGCCTGTATACTTCTGCAGTGACGTGTTTCTATCACCACTCAGCTTGCGCCCTGTGCCTGACGAGACGTCAGTTACGTTTATTGAACGCAGCCAAAAATGAAAACATCTAAGCCATCTTTCTCCATCCTCTCAGTTCTGGCACTCACATTGGAAGGAAAACAACTCTTGACCTTCAAGGACTGGATTGCCTGACATCCTAATCTTTCATGGCATGAAGTGGGGATGGGAATATGAAGCAGAATTTTCCACTGGTATTGGCCATTTCAAAGTCAGAGATGATCTTAGTTCCATGACCCTCCTTAAGAGTTCATCTGAAACCATAGCAGTCCACTGTTTGTTTTGGCAGCCCGTGTTGTGTGTTGCAGGAGACGGGACTGGTTTTCGTTTTTGTGTCACATTTGCGCCAGCGCCTTTGGCAAAGATGTGAGCAAAGTATCAGGTATGAAGGAGATTTATGTCGGCTATATGGAAGAGATGTTTGTTTTTGATGGCTGGTAAAATTATCTGATTCCTGAGGGATTACTCTGCAGGCCTCGTCGCCTTCGGACTGCATTCCAGTTACATGAGACATGTGAATGCCTGGTCAGGTGTCGCAACCTGTTCAGACTGACTGTATGTTCATCAACTAATGGTTAGACATAGCGCTGATAGTGCTGAACCAACTGTTAAGAGTGTACAGCTGCTGGCATGTACAGCTGCGATCGCGCAGGTTCACCTGGGTTCAGCTTTGAGCATGTCTGGATAGCACCAGCTCCTCTTTGCTGATGAGCTTTGGACTGTTGGCAGTTTTTTTTTGCCAACATTGTCTTTAATCAAGTTTATACCTATTGGAGAAGAGAAGTCTGTATATAAATGCTCTATTCCATGAACTTTAGGTTTCTGAAATTTGTTTGAAGTTGAATGAAATCCTGGCTCAGAAGATGAAGGATAGTGTATTATTCTGTTCCTAAAAAACAATGCATGTCAACTCCAAATGCTAAATACCAATCATAAGCCTTATTTCTGGAAAGGGTGACTAGCGCATAAGAATTGTACTCTCCTGGGGTTGACACTCGCGTTGGAATTAGCATTAGTGAGGTAGATTAGCTGAACCGGGATATCTATCAACATTCATTCATGTTCTTGGCACCCCTGGCCTGCTAGTCATGCTCACAATTTAGCGTCTTTATGAGGAGAACAGAAGACTGCCATCCTGAGCCTCAAGTTGCAGCTGGCGTTGATAAATATAGCAGCGATCATATTAAAGCAGAGCTGACACCGCACTGGGAGTCTGTCCCGGGGCGAGCCCTCCGCAGTAAGCTGGGCGTGTGCACTTGTGTGTCAGGGGTAGAGGGTCGGTTAGGAGGCACATGTCAGTTCACGATGGTGAAATAACTAGCCTAAAATAACAGCACTAGCGTAGCCCGTCCATCATAGCGGTTGGCCAATTTCCAGCCATCAAAGGGTATCCACGGTGACCTTCAGTGGGACTTCTGTGATGTGGAATTGTGGGAAATGTTACAAGCTTGCAAGAATATGGGGTGTAGCTTTTAGAAGGAATTGGGACAGCTTGTAGAGTTAGAATGACGTTATTCTTTTGGCACCTGGGAATTATTTCTGATATCTGACTAGGGCTGAACGATTTGTTGATTTCAAAGCGAAACTGAGATTTGCTAAAATCAGTGTTTCAAATAGATTTAGGATATGTATTATACAGCACGTCAGACCCAAGGTTTAAAACTGATTAAAGTTGATGTTCATGGCAAATTCAGGCAGTCTTCTGTTTGTGACAGTGATTCTCACCAATCATCGTGCCAGTCATGCTCACTGAACAGAAGTTGCCCAAGGCGACTGTATATGCCCACAAACATGTGAAACCCAAGGAAAACATTATATTTGTGGTGCAAAAATATTGATTCCTTTGCTGAGCTGTAATTGAATTTCCTATTATATAGTTGGAGTGTTTACATAAAGGTTCTATTATTAGGGGACCAAGCAGTGTTGGGGATACTGCAGCTAACACAATTTTTTTTTCTCTTCTCCCTTACTGGAATTAATTTTTGTATTTAGGGCTGCTGCTAAGGACTGTGTTTCTATGCATTAATCTGTCGACTATTTTACCGATTGTTTGATTTAATCAGTTTAACTTTAATTTTGACAGCAACACTGTCGTTGAAGGGCTGTAAATAATGGGTGCCGGCTTGTCAGCACTATATGGATTTTTGCCCACAATTCGATAAGCAGATTAGTAGTGTGGCTGATATTAATGGGATACATACTGTGACACCCAAAACTTAGTAATATGTATAAATTTGGTGTATTCTTGCGCTTAGTTAAGTTAGTGGAGCACGCCACATGTTACTGTTTTGGTATACCGTGGAAATAAGCACTGAACCTGTGGGAAATAAGGCACAACTCGGCAACCACAATGTCTTTTAAGAGAGGAGATATTGTGGTTAAACTAGGTGTGGAAAAAAAAATAAACTTTTTTCAGTTTCCAACACTTTTTTGGTAAATACAGACGATCCGCTACTTACAAACGAGTTATGTTCCGACTGGCTGTTCGTAACTTGGAATGTTCGTAAGTCGTTATTCAACATCATTTTAAGGGTATACGCAAGTATAAAGAACTAGGATGATGGAGTATGCACGCTACGCTGCTGTGAAGTCATAGCGGCCAGAAGTCATACTAGGTAGAAACGGGAGCCCAAGGAACACAATTTGGACTTGCAACCCTCTTCGTTCATATTTCTGAAAGTTCATAATTAGAAGGTTTATAAGTAGAGGAGCATCTGTATGAAGTTTTTAAGTTTCTGTTCACAAATTATTTTCTTGTATTTTGTGTCCGTTTTCATTTCCATTTTAGTTTATATATGCACGAACGCACACTGGCATTCAACATGGAATAAGCCCAGATTTTAGCCTAAACATTTTCTCAGTGGAAATTGTAACGTAGCAGACAGATAACTTTATGGTTTAATAATGAGTGTTTTTAGCAGCAACAAGTACAAAAGATATTTAAATGCTCTCTATACTACTGGTATTTTAATAAACATGAACAGACAGCACTTACTGGGGTTATAATGAATTGGAGAGTTTTAAAAATCATAAAATGGTAATTACATAAAAATAAAATGACGATTTAAAATATTAATGTTGACGCATTTTCAGTGTCAACATCGTTGATTTTTATCACGACACCTCTGTTCATGCTTTGACTTAAGTCAAAGCTATTGTGTTAATTGAGTTATGTTTGACTGTTCTCTGTTCATTTAAAGAAAAGCAGTAAATACATGTTTGAAGCAATTCATTTCTTTAAGTTCTCATTCTTGCATTAGAATATAAACCAGTTAATATTTTGATGGTATCTCGTGGGATTGCAGCCATGTTTTACGTCTATTTCAATCTATAATATTGACCTGAAGCTTGTTTTTAAAAAATGCTACAAATCAAATCGCAATTGCATCTGTCTGAAAAATCATGGATAGATATTTTCCCCAAATCATTCAGACCTATGTCTAAGTCCATTTAGGTATTTAGGAGTGATGGTGAGGACTCTCCCCCTAATATTCTGTGGGTCTCTAAGGAACAATGACATGGCACATTTCCTGGTTATGTCTATCCAGAGCATCTGACTGCCTGTCAGTGTTGTAGTTACAGCTGTCTTATGCCAGAACTTGTGCAACATAATGTAATATAAAAAGCATATCTGAAATTGTAGACCACATGCTTGTATCCCAGCAGTCTTTAGCCAGGCAGCTGAAAGTAGGAGATGTCTACTTTTCAAACAGCCAGTGATTGGGATCCTAACGGGGCTGCCTGTAAAAATGTTGAGTTGTGTAGTTTTGCACTCATTCCCCTAATGAAGGATGACAGGTAGTGGAGCAGGAATCCTGGCTGGACACCATGAACTTGTTCCTTTAGTTTCTGGTGGGTGGGTTCTCAAGTCAGACCTGTTGGCAACACAGCTGTTGCTTAGCGCGGAGTTGGTACAGGCCGATGACTGGCATTAAAGACCTCTACTCCTTTCAACTGGAATTTCTTTTGGATGGTACAGAGGACCTGCTTTCTAGGTTGACCGAGCCAGCAGTATTAAAGAGAAATGTGTAATCATACATACCTGCACTGTTGGTGGGCTGAGAGCTGTAGTGCATGAATAATGGCTGCTGAAACGAGTTGGGGTCTGAGACGGTAACACTGTCCATCCCAGGTCCTGCCTTGTCAAATGACGGTAGAGAAACTTGACCACCCCAGAGATGCATGACTCCTTCCTTTGTGTGAAGCCTCTCCTGACATGTGCTGTCTACGAAGATGCATGATGACCACAATTAGAGTAGGAGATGAAAACCAATGGATTATGGTCTTAAAATTTGAGGATATTGGTGGGAGTCTTTTGTTCTGTAATTAATTGTCTCTGAATGTCCACCGCGTAAGATCTCAGAAGCTCCACAGAAGCAATTTACTGTTCCTTTTTACTTCAATGGGGGCCCATGATTTGTGGAATTTGCGCTGATTATACTGTATGACTGTAAAGGTAAGTGCTATTCCCTTAATGAAAAAGACAGTTGTGTTCTCTCCCTTTGAAAGGCTGGATTTCAAAGGCCGCTGTCTGTAATCCCTTTGTTCTTTGCTACACTCAGCACACCAATCTATGGAATGTAAACCTGGCCCAAAGCAGAGAGACGTTTGTTTTTCCCTGATATTCATTCATGTGAACTCCCTCATCTCTGCTCGTCTCCTTTGAAGCTGCTGAGCACTTCGTGTAGTTTAGCAGATAGTAATGGGATGTTGCAGTGCATGGCTTTAGTGGGCCTGGACTCATAAGAGCGGTCAACCTCCATTTTCTTGGAGTTTCCTGGCCCGCTCCGTGTTACTGGGGCCCCAGGATTTATATCGAAACCAACGTGAAGCCCAACGCTAATAAAACCCTAATAGCGCCATCTTAGCACCTAGTGTGTCTCGAGTTAATAGGCTGCAGTGACCAATAATGTTGTGCAGATGTAAAACAGATAATGGCTTAATGTTAATGAACTCCAGATTTCAGAACTCGCATGAGCAAGCACCTTATAGCTTCACATGTTCTTGCAGTAACATGTAGAAAAAGCAGCAGTGTGTCCACGGTGTCGTTTCAGAGAGTAGTCAGGAGGAAATAAGCAGATGAAGCTCATTTTGGTGTGAACAGCCTACTGCAGGGTTTATATTAAAGTATTAAATATGTGTATCGTCTTTCCCGACTTTGTGGTGGCTCGCTGGGTAGCACTGTAGCCTCATACCTCCATGCTTGAGGGTTCAGTTGCTGCCTTAAGCTCTGCGTATGTGGAGATTCTGTTCTCATGGCATTCGTGCAGGTTTCCTTTGGGTACTCCGGTTTCTGCCCGCAGTCCAACACCTTAGATGAGGGGAACTGGTCTCTCTAAATTGCCTGTAGTGATTTTTGTGTCCTCTGGACTAGACTCAAGGCTCACCACAAGCCTGTACAGGATAAGCGGTTTGGAAGATGGATAGGTGGTTGGCCGGATTGTGTTGCTGATCTTTCCCATAGTATGGTATCTTTTGCTTAAATCAAGTATGTTATTTCAGGTCCACTTTTCTTGATTGTCCTGGTTTCAGTTTTGCGCAGAGGAGGCCTGTTGTTCTTAGAGCTTCTCTCTTTTATGTGTCAGTATGAATGATTTGCACTATCAATCTCAGCAAGCAGCAGAAAAGGCAACTGCAACTGATGCACCTTTGTGTCTCCTTAGGTCATCAAATACAACCGGAAAAACTGGACCATTCATTTTGTGTATATATATATATATATGTGTGTGTGTGTTATTTTATA
>JAODUD010000095.1:19819921-19830600 GCA_026784285.1 Stomatorhinus walkeri
CCCCCTGTTTCGATCTTATTGGCTATCACACATTTGGTTTAGTTTTAGTGTTAATGCCCCTGTGTCTGCAGCCATTGAAGCTTCCAGACTGCATTTTGTGTTCAAACTTGAGTTTATTCATTTATATTCTTTTGAATATTCTTTTGATTTTTTTTTCTTTCAAAAAAAGCACAGTGGAAAGCTTTTAATAATCTTGTTAGATTTTGCCGAGCTTCCCCAGAGATGTGTCCCTCGGTGTCTGGGGCGGGTGATGGAAAAAATGTTACTAACCAAATATCCGATCGATTTTTTAAAGAGCGACTCGCCGTCCCTACCGTCAAACACAGGCGCCTGGCATCGGCTGCACAAGCTCAATCAGGACCTTCAGGCAGAGCTCGAGTCCCAGAGACGCAAACAGGACTTCACCAGCCAGCAGGTGCAGGCCCTCAAGAGGAATTACAGTGAAGCCAAGGATGTCATCCGACACCACGAGGCGGAGATCCAGGCCCTGCAGGCCAAACTCAACAATGCTATGGCTGAGATCCTCATAAGTGAGCAAGCTGTGGCTAAAATGCGTAGTGAGCTCAAGCTAGAGCAGGAGCGCTTCCAGGATTGCAAGGAGGAGTGGGAGCACAATGAGATGACCCTGCGTGCCCAGCTCAAGGACAGCGAGGACCGACTTAAGGATGTGGAGGCCCAACTTCTAGAGAAGAGCCAGGCTTTAAGGGACCTTGAGCGCCAGCAGGCCCTCCAGAGAGACCACCTGAAGGAGGTCCAGAAACTTCAGGAGAGACTGACTGAGGTCACAGGACGGCTGATTGCCACCGAGGAAGCCCAGGCCCTTAAAGAGGAGAGGTTACAGAAGAACCTGCATGTCCTGCAAGAGAACCATGAGAGAGAGCGGCAGGATCTAGTTAGACGTCTGGCAGAGGCAGAGGGCAGAGGACAGGAGCTAGAGGATCGTCTTCATGAGGCTGAACAGCATGTTGAAGAGCTTCTAAGGGAGCACAGGACCTCAGGGCTAGAAAGTGATGAAATGGTACATCAGCTAGAGGAGCAGCTAGCCATTAAGACTGATGCCATTGAAAAGCTTACGGAATCCATCCGGCAACTAGAGGAAGAGAAGGGTCAGCTGACTTGCCGTTGTCAGGAACTGCTAAATCAAATCACAGAGGCAGACAATGAGGTCACTAAACTTCAAACTCGACTTAAAACTGAGGAAACAGACTATTATAATCTAGAACATTCCTACGAAAAGGTATCTGAAGAGTTCCAAAAAATCAACAACGTTCTACGAGAGAAGGAGCAGGAAATCTGTGAGGTCAAAGAGATGTATGAGCGACTGGTAGAAAAGAAGGAGCAGGATCTTCATGAGGCAATGGTAAAGATGGCAGCTTTGGGAAGCAGCCTGGAAGAGACAGAGCTAAAACTGCAGGCTAAAGAAGAGTTGATCTGTAAGTTGGGGCAAGGAGATATGGGGATGGCTGCTGCTGAGCAGGAGCTGCAGGCTAAATTAGTTGTTGCAGAGGATCGAATTGGTGAACTGGAGCAGCACCTTAATGATTTGCAGATAGGCTACACTGATCTCCAGGTGGAGCACTGCAAACTGCAGGAGGACTGTGATGTTTTGGAGAGCTTGAGCAAACTAAATGACTCTGCAGCAATGGAAGTTCCCTCAGTTGTAGGGGAAGCCAGGCAAAAAGTGAAAACCAGTGCCGATGCACAGGGGTCACTTTGCAAAAGACAGAGCATACATTTTTCCAGCATCCACTGCCAAAAATATATCCACACAGATGGACAGAAATTGTGGGCTAGTAATTTGCCATCAGACATTGGCCAGGACCAATCCCTTACTGAAGACTGTGGTACCTCCAACACTGAATACCAGCAAATGGCCTCTGACGACACTGATCCTGAGAAGTTTATATCCATCATTCATGTGCTTGAGACCAAACTGTATGCCACAGAGGAGAAACTGAAACGCATTACTCTAAAGCTGGAAGAGCAACAGAGTTGGCAGCTGGAGTCTATGATGGAGCAACATGACCACTTGGCCGAAAATGAGACAGAGCTGCAGGAGCAGCTCAATGAAAGCCTGTGCAAAGTAGACCAGCTCACCACTCAGCTCCAGGAAGAAATGGACAAGAGATCTGCTTTTGCTCAGGAAACGACCAGCCGCATCAGGGCAGTGAATGCCAAATACGAGAAAGCATTAGCTTGTGTAGAGTTGAGCAGGGAAAATGTCCAGGCCATCCTGAGAGATCCTTTTGAGGGCAACATGGAAACACAACTTCACATACTGTCACACATAGAAAATGAGTTGGTGAATGCCACCATTTATATTAGAGAGGGAGGTCACAATTTGGAGGAACAGCAGCTAGAGATTCAAGCAGGTCAGAACCAGGATGAGGTAACAGATACGGAGAAGATAAAATTGTTTACCAAAACGTTAGCTTTTGAGGCATTGGTTTTGAGTAAGATGGCTTTTTCAGTTCAGAATCTGAATTTTGATCTCTTGCAGAGTTTGAATGAGATTCACCTAGAGGCTGAGAAATTGAAGAGGAGTGATGAGGGTTACTTAGCAGTTGAGTATGCTGATGTCTTGACCCGGAAGCTTATGATAGAAAGTGAATTTTGGACAGAGGTAGAGAAGCTTGAGGCAAAGTATAAAGTGAACGAAGGGAGGAGAGAGGAGGACACAAATTCCGTAGGGGGTAGTGATGTTACTGGTATTACTGTAATTAGCAATGCCTGTATCAAAGCTGAATTGGCTTTTGCTGTTCAGAATCTTAAGAACTTCTATGAGGAGAAACTGCAGAAACTTAAAGGGGACCTAATGGAGTCCCACAGGAACCTGCAGCAAAGGGAGGTGGCACTGAAAGAGCTGATAAAAGCTTCTAACAAACCAGAATTTGCTAGAGTCATTCAAGAGGTCAGTGATGAACTTGACCTTGGTCAACAAGTCATTGATGCAAATGCCCCAGAACTTGTGTCCTTTATGGAACAGATAAAAATGGAAGAGGCTCATGACTTGGCTGATGAGTTGGTCAGTAGACATCTTCAAGACACTGTGCCTTCCTGTAGCATTGAGTTTGTCCAGTCCCCGCATGTTGGGCGAGATAGACTTGCAGCTGAACTGATCAGGCAAGCAGAAATCCTTCAGTTTCTCTCTCAGAAGGTAGAGTCACTCTGTGAGGCTGACAGTGGAATATTTCTCCAGAGACTGGTTTCCTGTGTAAATGCAACTTACAGAAATCCCAGTGATATTACTAGCAGTTCTCTTTGCATGCGTGAGGCTATGATCCAGGCCCAGGTTGCCTATGTTGCCTGCAAGATGAGAGCAGACCACGAGAGGGACCTGAAGCTATGCAGAGAGGCCTGCCAAAATATGGACGTCTTATGCCAGGAGCATGCCCGAAATGTGGGAGCCATTCGGGAGCGGTATGAGGCCTCCTTACAGGAGGAACGCCAGAACTTTAACCAGATGGTAGTCAGCCTTCAGGAGGAGAACAGGGCCCTGCACGGCGAAGTATCCTGTCGCATCACTGAACTCTCTCAACAACAGGAGAGGTTGGCACAGTTGGAAGCGCACTTCTGCAGGGAGATTGAGCAGCTGAAGGCTAGGTATGAACTTGAGCTGAGCCAGGCAGAGCAAGGTCGGGCAACCACCGAGCAAGCACTAATGGAGAAAACTGCAGATAGCCAGCACAAGTTGGAGGTTATCCTTATGGACATTGAAAAGATGGAAGACCGACATGAAGAGCATGTGCAGACACTCGAGGACAAGTTTCATGGGAAGATACAGGAGTTGCAGCACATCCACGAGAAGGAGATGGAGATGCTACATGGACACTACACACAAACCATCTGTGCCATGGAGGAAACACTGGACAGGCTGAAAGCCAGCGACCCTGAGGGCTCATCTCATCCTGAGCAGGTCATAGCACCCATGGCCCCAACCTGGCCTATGGAACAGGATACTAGTCAGGCCAGCAAGACTGACCGGGATTCAATGATGGTGCTGAGAGACAGGATCCAGGAGCTGGAGAGCCAGATGAATACCATGAAGGATGAGTTGGAAAACAAACAGCTGGAAGGAGATGTGTCGAGCCTGAAGGAAAAATACCAAAAGGATTTTGAGAGCTTGAAGGTGTTTTTTTTTTTTTTTTTTTTTACATTTTTTTTGTTTTGTTTCTAGTTTTTAGTTTTTTAGTGGAGTTTTTAAGTTCTATTCGGGATTCTAAGCTGCAGTGGTTAATTACTGATTACTTACTGACTCAGAGGAGATCTCATCCAACAGCTCTTTAAAAATCACTTTGTAGCCAAAGTGATAAACTTCGCCGTTCTTTGATTGGGGATTACATGAAAAATGTCTTGAAATGAAAAAAGTACTGTGGCTGTTTAGCAGAGATACACCTGGCTTGCACTATATTGACCATTTCAGCTTTGCATCCAAATATGTAGCATGAGTTTTGCTGAGTTAGTAGTACCTCTCTGCATCAAGATCTCCCCATTTCATCACATGTTCATAACCAGCACTGCTCAAACCAGAGAAGCCAAAGGACTGGCCATTTGAGGAGTGGTAGTTTTCACTATTAGCGGCTGCTAGTTATACGTTCACATGCTCCTTTAGAGTCTGATGTTCTTCAGCTTCCCTTGGAGTAACAGGAGCAGGCTTTCCCTCACTCTAGGTTTTGCATGTTGGTACTGTCAGCCTTTTAGTTTTCACTCATCACACGATGGGGTACCAGAGGAAGTCGCGTTGTGCAGCTGCTGTTATGTAAGCCAATGTTGGTCATGAATGGTTATTTGGCATCTTACTCTCCACACATGGACTTGCGCTGTCATACTTAGTTTTGATTTGCTTGGATTGAATTGATCACCATTTTTTAATAGTAACAGTAGCCGCATAAGGTCTTTCTAAGATTTTTTTTTAAATTACCCACTGGAAATGAATGGCAGTGTAAGCTATTCAACATATATCTAAACATTTCTCATTTTTACAAGTTGATAACATAAGTCTCCTATGTTCTGATAATATATATATAATATATATATTTTTTATTATGACCAGAGTCCCCCCCCAGTGTGTTATTCTGGCACTGCCCCCAAGCCCCTGGCCAGTGGGTGGAGCCAGACTCCAAGCTGCATCTATTGAGCTGTCTACCCTGTGACTAACTCTAAGCCTGCTTGCATGGTCTGCACTTTCAAATCACCTTTAGATGCCACATGGACACTAGCCAATGATAAAATGGTTTATTAAAGAACCATTATTATCATTGTCCAGCAAAACTAATGACTTGAAGAATGTATGCCTAATATGTATGCGCTTAAACATTTGCATCACAATGTCAGTCACTACTAGTTTTTTTTTTCCCTTAAATCAGTAACCAGATTTTATTCATGGCTACAGGAAAGCAACTGGCATCCCCAAACCACTAAAACCATTAAAGTTGACTTTTTTTTTAAATCAGCACTTTAAAAATGTAGCTGAAGTTCTATAGGAGTCCCACATTTAGTATCTGTTGGTGTATTTACTGAAAGTTTCAGCCTTTGACAACAGACTTGATTAGTTTTAGAAAAAATGAATGAAAGCCATGAATGAATGCAGGTTACCTGTCAAGCAGCACAGAGCCCACCTGTTTTACCTGGAATGCTTTCCTCACAGGCCACATGCGAGCGTGGCTTCGCTGCCATGGAGGAGACGCACCAGAAGGTCATCGAAGACCTCCAGAGACAACACCAGCGCGAGGTGTCCAAGCTGTTAGAGGAGCGCGAGAGGCTCCTCGCCGAGGAGACGGCTGCGACTATTGCTGGTATGCCATCACGCCTCATTCGCGTCGAAGGTACAGGCCCGGGTCTGCCTCCTCGAGCCTATGGCAAGTCACACGCATCAACAGGAACAGCCACTCATAGCCAGGGGCGGCAATCCTGAGTTAATCTGAAGGCAGCGTGTGTCTGAGGCCCCTGCTGGCCTCTGGTCATGGCCGTGACACTTGTCTACTTTCCCTGCTTAGCTATCGAAGCCATGAAAAATGCACACAGGGAGGAGATGGAGAAGACGCAGCGCTCACAGTTCAGTGGCATGGGCGCCGACATCGACGAGCTGCGGCAGCAGTACCAGTAAGAGGAGGGAGTGGTCAGGACATTGGCAAGACGTCAATCCCCAATAAAAGCACAATCTGCCAGGGGAGCCCTTTATTGATGAGTGTGTGCCCCCCCCCAGGGAGGAGCTGCAGTCTATCCATCGGGAGCTGGAGGTGCTGTCAGAGCAGTACTCCCAGAAGTGCCTGGAGAACGCGCACCTGGCCCAGGCGCTGGAGGCCGAGCGGCAGGCGCTGCGCCAGTGTCAGCGGGAGAACCAGGAGCTGAATGCGCACAACCAGGTGTGGCTCCCTCCAAGGGTACCTCACTGCACATACCGGGCACTTGGCATGCTGCCCATTGGTCACTGTACTGAGAAGCTACACTGGCAGTAATGTCGATTATTATGGTCAGGAAGGATCATGTACGATACCCCAAGATTCATGGGAAAGTTTGGACAGTCCTACTGGTGCATGTATCATGTTGTTAACATTTTATCGCCCATATTGAACACAATGGTATGAGGAACACATATGATAGGTGATGAATGATATTGACAGTCTGCAGTGTGAGTACATTAACTTCTGTTAATGTCTTCTGGTAATTTTAGAGATTTTGATGCCTTGGGAAGCAGGACTAAGCCTTGTTTAATCATCAGGGGATGTCTTGTGCACCCCAAGGGAATGGTACGACATTCGGATGGAGCGACAGTGTAGTGCAGGTTTAACTCTCTGGAGTCAACGGCATAGTCGGTGATGTCGTGTAGCTTCCTCATGTATTTCAGTTCATAACTCGCTGCAATTTTATTATACATGGAGAAAAAAAAACCGCCGACTCAATCTGTAATCTGTATTCTTTTCAAAACGTCCAATGTCGGAAGTATTCAAATTTTTTAAATTAGGTTAAATCGGTCACTTTACTTTGTTTTACCTGCATCAGGGGCGTGTAGTACCGCTGTCACCCGAAGATCGCTATTCACATTCTAAATAACCACATTATCGCGTACTCAAATCGCATTCGCATGGTAATTTGACGAACAACGCAACGGTGAAACGCGATCCAGATACATCCTCATCAGCACCATAAAAGGGCGGGGGGAATGTGGCCAGGTGAGAATGGCTCATTCATATGCATGAAAGTTACATATTCAATGAAAGGAGCCAGAAATAGTGACGTGAGTTAGCTTTTTCTTATTTATTTATCCAAATGAATGTTGCATCTTCATGTAACCAAGACTTTGCTGATCAGATATCTGGGATCAAAACAAACTGGCAGGATTGCTTACTATGTACTTTTATAATGTTTCTGCAAGTGTTCCAAACTGCATTTTGCAATGTCTATACTTTGATGTCAAATTACAGAATTTACATATTTACAAAGTACACTAAGATTAAGATGAGTGTAATGCCAAAACACTTCATGGCAAATTATTATATATTTAAGTTTATGATATTGAATGAAATGTGTGACCATGCCCCAGTCAGTGAAAGTGTCTTTCCTACCCCTACACCCCAGAGGGTTAAGGGGCTCTCCTTAGATGTGCTGCCAGGTCCAGCTGTCAAGCTGCTGCTGTTAAATCAGAGTAGTGCCTGGCAGAGCAAGGCCTGCCGACTAAGGTGCGCCCCCAGAGGCCAGCGGGTGAAATGTTTACTTTGGGTCTTGTGCCGCTTGAACAGGAGCTGAACACGCGCCTGGCGGCAGAGATTACACGCATGCGCTCCTGCTTCAGCGGAGACGGCCCCGCGCCTCCCCTCACTCACGGAAAGGACCTGTACGAGCTGGAGGTGATAAATGCAGGAGAGCAGCGTAACATGCTGCAGTACCAAATGATACCAGAAGGCGGCTCTATAATGTTGTCTATAATAACTATTTTAATTGTAAAGACTTTGGAACATTAATAAAGGAATGAATCATGCATACATGATAAATTCAGTTTCTTTTAGGTCTTACTCCGTGTCAAGGAATCAGAAATTCAGTATCTGAAACAGGAGATCCATTCTCTGAAGGACGAGCTACAGTCCGCACTGCGGGTACGAGAGCCTCTCCTCCCGATTCGTTCCCGAGGCAGTGTTAGCGGACAGGGACCTTCCTAAACGCCGCCACTTCATTCCCTGGGTAGGATAAGAAGTACGCCACAGACAAGTACAAGGACATCTACACGGAGCTGAGCATCGTGAAAGCCAAGGCGGACTGTGACATCAGCAAGCTGAAGGAGCAGCTGCTGGTGGCCACTGAGGCCCTGGGGGAGAGGAGCATGGAGGGCGGCCCCAGCGTGGGGCTGGGATACGGTAGGCACCCCCCACACCGGCTGCCGTCCGCAGGCAGGGTGCCCCAACCGGCTGGTCGGCATCAATGGGCGGAGCGTCCGCACAGGCCTATAACTGGGCACCCGAGGAGTGTCCCCATGATCCATTTCTCTCATCAGGACGGCAGCTTTATATTACCAAGAAGTACAGTACCAGTCAAAATTTTGGACACACCTATCCATCAATTAGTTTATTTGTGATTATCTCTCTCATTTTAAAATAAAGACGCCAATACTATAAAATATATTTAATTATGTCTGGTGGGTGGTGCAGCGGTTAGCACTGTTATACCACACCTCTGGGACCAGCGTTCAAGTTTCCGCCATGGGTCCATATATGTATGAAGTTTGCGTGTTCTCTGCATGTCGTTGTGGGGTTTCCTCTGGGTAGTCCAGTCCCCCCTCCCCAGTTCAAAAATAAAGGTTAATTGGAGTTACCTAATTGTCCATAAGTGTGTGTAAGTGAGTGGTATTTGTGTGTGCCTTGTGATGGGTTGATGCCACGTCCTGGGTTCTGCCCTACCTTAGTCTCCAAGATAGGCTCTGGACCTCCCGTGATTCTGATTAGGATAAGTGGTTACAGAAAATGGTGGATGGAATTATGCACCAATCAATAAAGCATTAAACAAAAAAAGATTGTTCGGGTGGGGGGCAGTTCTGTGGGTTGGAACTCATAAGGCTGCTGGTTAAAATCCCATGGTTGGTACAGTAAGGAGCAAGACCCTTAACTCCAGTTGCTCTAGGGAGTGAGACTCCTTTGTAGGTGACTTGGCATGTCTGATGTTTTGCCTGGTACTGTATATCTGTGTGGTGTCTGTGACCTTTTGTAGAAACAGAAATGCTATCCGGCTTAGTGTCCAGCACGGAGGTTGGTGGCGGTGATTTACAGCAGGGGCCTTCCGTGAGCCTCAGCTGTCACCGCGAGAACTGCAGCAGAAAAGGCGTCTGGCCACGCGCTGCTGGGGGTCACGGGCAGGGCAGTGATAGGCAGCCGGCCTTCCCTTTAAGTGCCGTAAGCGGCGTAGTCATCGTGTGGTCTGCCTGTCATGTACAGAGCGTAGTCATCGTGTGGTCTGCCTGTCATGTACAGAGCGTAGTCATCGTGTGGTCTGCCTGTCATGTACAGAGCCGCCAGCTCCGTCTTGCTGGAGATTCTCCTTGACGCATGCTTTATTTTTGCTCTTTGCAGACATCATGAAATCCAAGAGCAACCCGGACTTCCTGAAGAAGGAGAGGTCATCCCTGACGCGGCATGTCAGA
Source organism: Stomatorhinus walkeri (assembly GCA_026784285.1). Taxonomy (NCBI): domain Eukaryota; kingdom Metazoa; phylum Chordata; class Actinopteri; order Osteoglossiformes; family Mormyridae; genus Stomatorhinus; species Stomatorhinus walkeri. The sequence goes on from JAODUD010000095.1 coordinate 19,829,550, forward strand.
GGTGTGAGGTCAAAGGTGAGCAGTGTTTCCAACCCATAGCGTTCACCCAGTTTATGAGGAACCAGTACACAATGCCTTACTTATGCATACATTTGGAAGGTAGTAACTTGGAGAAAAAAAGGTTAAAAAAATAAATACGCAGCAGATTTTATTTTATTGCAGTGGGGCTATTTCCAGTGTTAATTGTGCAGTGAAGATTGCAGTGGGATTTACAGCAAGTCAGCTGGGTGTTCTGTGCTCTCTACCCTGTACAGTTCTGCAACTCGTGTTGTAGATGAGCTCAGTATGTGCTTCAGCCATGCGCTCTGCTTCTGTTGATAAGTGTGTAACGGAGGCCATGTGCACAGCTACTCCCGCAAACTCAGTGGGGTGATGACCGGATCCCTGAGCCCAGGGACTCTCGCGTTTCCCGGTTTCCCGTCTGAGTGTCTCTGTCAATGTGTCTGAGCGTGTCTCTTGTCTTTCCCCTGACAGTCTGTCAATGAACAGGTGTCGTGGGACAGCTGACTTCCCGCTGTGTGCGGGGGGTGAGCCCCCCCTGTCATGTGTGATGTAGGTACAGTACTTCTGGAGCATGCCCCACTCTGCATGTCCCCCCTGCTTCTACCTTCCTAGCATTACTGTCCCAGCGCCGTGGGAGGTCTACCAGCTGACACTAGTGCTTGTGGACCAGGGATTAATCTATAGGACGCAAGACTTCATAGCGTTTCATTCCTTCAAGTTCACTGCATCTTTCCATTAACCCATTAAAACATTAACGTAATGGAGGTTCTGTTGTGAGCCTGTCCTGTTTCATGCATCCAGACTTAGAGGTCCTGGCTCATCCTTTGTATCTGTTTACATTTGTAAGTGAGGTATTTCCCTTACCTGCATGGTTGGGGGGGAAGGTTAATGCCATGCTTGACTTGTTTTCCATTTCTTATCCTGTTGAATAATTACATGAGGAGTATCACAACTGAAGCATTGTGTCTTGTGAAATGCCACGCCCACATCAAAATGCCACGCCCACATCAAAATGCTGCACCCACATCAAAATGCCACGCTCATGTTA
>JAODUD010000095.1:19844439-19861133 GCA_026784285.1 Stomatorhinus walkeri
TACTTCGCGGAAATTCAGTTATCGCGGTCGGCCTTGGAACCTATCTCCCGCGATAAGTGAGGGATTACTGTATATCTATACCTGCGACTGGAAGAAAGCTCAAGGTCAAGAATGCACATATTGGATTATTCCTGCGTCCTACAGTTTGGGGGGGAAAAAAATGCTTCTCCGTCTCAGAGCCCAGTGACTTGGGAGAGAACCACAGCATTTGTGAAAATTCCAGTTACAGTTTCAGGTCAGTGGCCACACCCACAGCTGCAACACTCTCTAAATACTACCGATGTCTAGGACAATAAATCCATTTCTTTAAAAGAAGGGACCATTAAACACCCATTACATCCTGTACATCATGTAGAGCTTTGTCACTAGACAGTTTCTGGCCACTAAGATTAAGCTGAAACAGGTGTGTGGGTCTCTGAAATGCTTGAAAAATTGGGAATATGAGTGGAAAAATGCATAGAGAGCTTTTTAGCCACTTGTGAGTCCACTTCCAGTCAGTTGCTGTTTCTTCAAAGATATTGCATACAGTCTAAAGTGCTGCTTTAGACTGAAGCCTAAAAGGGCAAAATCTGGCTAAACTCTTCAATGGAACCAGTATTTTGCAGGGTGACATCAAAGCTAAAAAGTAAGCGGTCTACCACAAGACATTGTCCATAGTAACTTAAAAATCTGTTGACTTGTTTTCTAGCAGATTTATATCCTTAAGGTATTGGTAGAATGGCTCTCGTTGCCAAATAGATAATTGGAAATACTGATATGTTATAAGCTGAGAATTTCCATGAGCCTTTTGGTCATTTGTCCTCTGACAATGAAGTTGGGCTTAATGTAACCTGGAGTTCTGCAATGAAATCTGTTATCTTCAAAAAACAAGACTTGTGTGAGGCATAGCACCTCATTTTCAGAAGATTCGGAACAACGAAGAATATAATGAGCCTATACCACTACATTTGGGCAATATGGATATATTGTAATGCCTCTTGGATTAACCAGTGCTCCCATTGACTTCTATTTCTCAGTTATCTGACATTTGCTAAAATAAATCAGTTTATATTACTAAATACTAAGCAACCCTGTCTTTTATGTACCAGTACATGCTCCCTGACCCGACTTTGTCTTTTCCCTTGTCTTACATACTGGAGGATTCCATTCAACATATTTGCTGCTTTGTGATCCAGAGCCAGCTGTATTCTAAACCGACGAAGTGCGAGTTCCTATCGCTTTGGATTGCCTCTGAGTACATCTGTCAAAACAGGACTACATTTGTCAAAAGCCCAGTGGACCTCCCAGAGGCATCCAGGGCCAGCACCACAACTGTAGGCAAGTATAACTGCCTGTGTTGTACACAGGAGGCCAATAGAGAAAGATTCAAAGATTTGCTTGTTATAGCCACTCTCACAGGAGCAAGTAAAAGCCCTAGGTCTTATATTCTGCCTCTAGCTTCCCATCAATCTCAGAATGCCTCTCCTAGCTATTTCATGGTAGCCTTTCAGTCTAACACACTATAGACCATAACGGGAGGTTCCCAAGTTATCATGAACACACGATGTCAAAATGTACACAAGCTAGTGAAGAACATAGTGAAAAATATTAATTCCTGGTCTCCTCACTTTTTCTCTCTCTGGGTGGCTGGTACATACTCATTTTCTCTTGCTAAATAATATACTAAATATCCATCCATCCATTCATCCATCCTCTAACTGCTTATCCTGGTTAGGGTTATCCCACACATACTACACTTTTTCTGAGGAGGAATACACCTTCCTGAAACTGTTAGCCTTACCATTGCCCTTAAGTTAAATTCCCGTTAACATACTAAACAGAATTTTCCGTGTGCGTTACTCAGTCCCTCAGACTAACAGTGAGGTAGACATATTTTGCAAACTACAAACATGACAAGATAACAAACAAAATCATCTCCCTATGTGACCTGAATATGAGATCCAGTATTTCTGATTTAAGGGAGTTCTCTAGTGTTCAGGTATGTTAGAAAGGAGATTGGCTCATAGTGTCCAGAGACCAAGACTTTGTTCATCATTCACTGGTGCTCTCCTTTCACTGTCAATGTCCTATTGAGCTTGACTTTTGTTTATTGCTTGATTTGTGGTTATTGATCACTCTTGTTGACAATGGGGGAAATGTAAGGGGTCCACCTGATTCTTGGTTTCGGCTCTCCATTTAAGGAGCCACTTCAAACCCAGTTCACGCATAACTGCTACATAACCTGCATTTATACAATGTCTGCTCATACTCATTCTTTACACACAGTTCCTCTTTTGGATGCAGCTTCTGAGCCATTTAATAAGCTGCCCATCAGTCATTTGCAGCAAAGTCTTGCTTGGGACACAATCCTGTGGGTCAACTGGAGGTGACGCTTCACTGTTATGAATGGACTACCAACCACACTATGAATGGCGAAGTGGCCGCAGACGTTCTAGCTGTCAGACCCCAATACAGGAAGATGTAAAGCCAGCTTCCTAATGAACACTAAGGGAAAAATAAGGTGATGAGGAAACCAGAGGAGATGAGCAATTCACATAACCATGAGCTGAGACATGAGCAGGGTATGAGGCAGAGCGTTAACCAAACAAAGCTTAAGATTAGCAATTGAGTCCTGTGCCAAGAGGATGAATAATTGAGTCTTAGCGCCCAGTAACTCAGCAGAGAACCTGCTAAGAAAGGCTGAGGAATCCATCATGCTGCTAGTGGTGTCCGGTCAGAGCCTGCCTGTGACACAGTCCAGATCTGGGTTCTAGCAGTAGCATATGGTAAGACGGGTGTTAGGTTCCCATGGGTAAAGGGTATTTATGAATTCTTATCCCAGTCACCGACAGTTAAAGGACAGTGGCACTTTGCTGGGTGTGGACGTAACAGCGTACAGTTTGCCCCATGTATTTGTGCATGGGATCCAAAAATGGTCAGTATATTCTGCATATGCCATGTAATTAAAAATGCAATTAAGAGATCAAAGGCGCAGTATATAAAAAGTGAAGATATGTTGCAACTACCATGCTTCCTCTTAATTGAATTGTGTGGCACTGATGATTCACAGGTATGGTCCACAGACCAGCCAAAATGCCATATTACATAAAAGCTGAGCAGATAAAAGCTGTGTAGCCATTTCAGATAGATAAAGTATGCTTGAGGTTTTGTAGCAGGAAATCTGCAGTTTCATGTTGTGGAAATACATTCATTATTTATGGCAAATATGGAACATACTAGATCATTGATTACAAATAAAACTACAAAAGATATACATGCAAGATGCTTAAGTAGCCCTTTTCATTTTAAAATAAGTTTTGGCATTATTAGTATCATTAATATACACCCCTATCTAGGATGTCCATGGGAATTAGCACATACATGAGTAATTTAGATACAGATGTGCTGTTTGTAAATACTTTTTTTACATTTTATTCTAGAGCAATTGATATTTAGTCTTTAACAGGCTACATAGCATATTCTGGATTAAGCATATTCTATCACTATGCAATTCACTACCATTTGACATTATTTGCAGAGGTATTCATAACCTCCTCAATGGATTAGCCTAATGAACGGCAATGGGGATTAAATATGATTAGAACCAAGCTGGTTCAGGCTGCTGCTTAAGGACAGCAAATATGTTGATAAGCTTAGTCTCTGTTGGTCTGACCTTGAACATATTAAACTAAGAACATCCTTGATAGTCATGTCACAATCTGCCCTTGTCACTGTGACAGTTATTGCTGAGCCAGTGTGCGATTTACCTAATTTGACGTTTGAAAGAAAAAAATGAAGTAAAGGGCACTTTCAGACTGCCAAAATGCAAACTCAAACCCATCATCCAAAGAGTGTTATAGTTATTTAAGGTCTTAGTAATGTTAAGTGTATGAGAATGTTGTTTTAAAGCAGTCTGAGGATACTGATAGAATGCGTAGTGAGTAGATGTGTTTACCAGGGATATTCTGTATGGAATTTGATAAACTACTTGTAAATAATGTAATTATTTATCGGCTGAATATTTTTTCTTCTGCGTTCCCTTCTGCCTCCTGGTCAGGGCCATCTGGCCCTGAGCTAAACAGACCATCAACTGGGCCCGGACAGCCAGACAGCTGCAGTTTCCATTACGGAGCCGATCCACATGCTTGTTCTGACGATCCAGTGGTTTCACGCAGTTAACTATATCGGCCCACTCTCAGTCCCCATCTGCCAACAGCTGGATCACAGAGATCGCTGAGCTTCCAACAGGTGGATCACTGATGCATGATCACTTATCTTCCAAATTCCCTCTTCCCCAATGTTGCTGGAAAAGGGTTAGGAAATAATCCTTTTCCCAATATTGGAATCAGGGATTTTTTTTTAACTATAAAACAAAGTTTGCGGCAAACTTTACTATAAAAAACATTGCTTTGTGATAAAACAAACTGAATAGTAAATGTAAGACATATAATATTTTAATAAAAATGTGTTTCGGTAAGACAGATGTAGATTTGTTTACTACAGTCCACTTTTATTATGAAATAAAATCTTAAACATAAATGTCTGATAGAAACCGAATATGTCAATGCACAAAAACTGTAACTAGTCTTGTTCCACAACTACTTACAGTTTAGCTTTCTGCAAAATCAACGGTAAGGGCTGTAATCAGTGTGTAGGGCACACAGATGAGTGAGCAGTTGAACATGTGAAGTTTCATTTTGACTGGCCCTGGGTCCTCCTCTTGCATGACTGCCTACTTGCAGTCTACATATCATAAAACTTGTTGTAACCATATATTACAAGGCCCTTATTTAACATCATATATTAAAAAGAATAATGACTTGTGTACACATAGTACATAGACAGTAATGTGAAGGCTGATCTGTGTGTCCCAGAAAGGGCTTTGCTGTGGTGCCCTTGAGTAAAGCTCTTGACCTAAATTACTCCAGTAAAGTAACATTATTCTTCTCCCATTTGTCTGCTGTACACTGATGTGTCCATCCCATGTGTAACAAAGGAGTTTCAGAGGAAACTGTCCTGTGCTGTTTGAACTAATCAACGCAAAGTCCCGAGAGCCAGAGGGCCTCACTGTATAAATGCCATAGTGCTTTCCAGCACATAAATGTAATTAATATCAACTGAGGGTATTTGAAAGGAGACTAATTAGCTCACATGGGCTTAAGCAGGGAGAATAACATTCATACTGGGATCTCTTTAATGGGGAGGAATATTTCGCTTGTGTGTGTGTGTGTGTGTATTTGAAGCATCAGAATAGCAGAAGCATATCATCTGCCTTGCCTGACAGGGCAGCAGAGGGTTAGGATGGGGGTGGGGTAAAGGGATTATGCTGTATATTTGGAAGAAGAGTGCTGCCCCTTCCAGTTTGGTCCTTCCTCCAAACTGCATCGTTCTCCTGTCCACCTACGCGCCCTTATGCAACCACCTGCTGGATCTTACTTCGTCTGTTTTCCCATTTTTGTCCACTACTTGTATATTTCAGCATTTTGAAAACCTCACTAGAAATATATATTTTTAACATCAAGAGCTGTACTCAGTGCTGAATTTTGACCCATGTGGTTAAAATCTTGAAAGCAGGACTAAATCTCATATTTTCCCATATGGCACATGATTCAGACATCTGGGTGTGACCTTAAGATTGACAGCACTGGGTTTCCCTGATGAAAATGACCCACTCCAGAAAGACAGACAGCTGGTTCTACAAAACACAGGTCCGATCAACCAATAAAGCTCATCACACCCTAAGCTGCACTGGTATCTCATCCTGAACAAATCTTTCAGTGAAAAGCAATGACAGCTCCAGACCCCCGTGGCTACATAGGACAAGCAGGTACAGAAGATGTACCTGCCTGCTTTGATGGCTGGAAAAGCAAAGAATAATGCCTTTCTTCTGAGTCGTAGTGCTGCAGTAACCACCGACCAAGAAGGAACTCCTCCTGTTTCAAGTTCATAGCCCGAGAGCTTTGTGAAGAAAGTCCAGTCTGGAGTATCTGCTCCCATAACACTCTCCTGTAGATATTTAGTCATTGCTGAACCCAAGACAAAAATATAAGTTCAGTCACTTGGACTCAGTATAAATTAGATTTCAGTCCTATTCTGCAGATCTTGTGTGCCATTTGTCTTTATTTGTTAAATGGAAGTACTCTAATGTTCAACTACATTTAATAATTTTGGCAGATTAATCCCATGAGACCATTATAAAATCTGATTTAAGATATAAATTCAGCTGGCTGAAGGTTATGGATCGGACCAGCTGAAAACCTTTACATGTACACAAAGTTCTTGTGGGAGTCCATAGCATGGGGCACAAAAACAGGGTACACCCTGGACGGGACGGCGGTCCGTCACAGGGCACAAGGCTGGGGTACACCATGGACGGGACGCCAGTACATCACAGGGCACAAGGCTGGGGTACACCATAGACGAGATGCCGGTCTGTCACAGGGCACAAGGCTGGGGTTCACCATGGACGGGATGGCGGTCTGTCACTGGGCACAAAGCTATGTGAGGGCACAGCATACCCAGAGCAAACTCAGGAGACATGGGGAGAGCATGCAGAGTCCAGGTACACAGAGCGACATTCAAACCCCAAGCCCTGGAGGGGAGAGGTTGCAGTGCTACCCACTGCGTCACCATGCTGCCATCGTAATTTTATCCCATGTGACTTATTGCTTGTTCACAGTTTAATAAAAAAAAAAATTCATTGTAAACAGAAAATAATGAAACCTTGTGGCTTGTTTACTTTTTCCCACTAAACTATAAAAATAACTTGGAAAATGCAGTCGAATTTAAATTTTTTTATTAAGCAGGAAATTCTAAATATTACTTTCACAAAGTATTATCAGTCTCACCAATATCCGTTTTTTTGTCACTGTATCCTAATTTTATTGTGATGTTTAGTGTTTGTGAGCTGGAGTGTTTTTGGAAGCCCGGACAGAAGACCGCGGCTGCAGAGCACATGCTTCACACGCTGTAATACCCACATTCCCGCCTCCATGGTCCTTCAGTCCTCATATTCTCTTTGCACTGTCACATGCTGCGCTATTATGTTAATATTCCCTGGCCACTCATACAGATATAATTATATAAGAAGATTTACAGCCAAGAGTTGTCTACTTAGCATATTGTGCTGTTTTTCATAATGATGTCACAAAAATAGGCTGCAATTCAATAAGTATAAACTACTGGAAACTGTGTGGCTATTTAAGACAGAAGTATTAACTTGGCCCAGCAAAAGCATGTGATCATCAAACGCAATACGATTATGAAATCCGTAATAAAAAGAATGGCATATATAAATCATTTACACATTCTAGAATCTACTTTTAGGTACATTAATGTTTTAAAAGAAGATGTAAGCAAATTCACTGCAAATTGCAATTACTGGAATAAAATAACTGAATGAATTTGTTTATTATTTGTTATTGTATATATTTTAAAGCAATGGTTTGTTTAATAAAGTATTATGTAAGTTTAGAAGACACTGGTGACTTGTATACTTCCAAAGCTCAGAGCCTAAAAACGAAGACCTAGAAACCTACTTGTAGACCTAGAAACTTCACATGTACTTTATCAACTGCATCTTCGTGTACAGAAGCTAACTAAAATGGCATATTTCTGTTTGAGTGCTTAGAGTACAGGTGCAGTGTGTCCATTTTTGGCTAGAATGTAACAGTGTGAGCTTGTGGGAGGCAGAACGATGGCAAGGCGCTAGATAACGCTCACCGCTTGTATCTCCATGGTGACTGATCACCAGCCCTGGGCCACCAAGTATCTGTGGTAATGAAAGCCAGCTGATCCTGATCAGGCTGCTGTCGTGTTGGGATTTAAACTAGTGATGACCAAATAAAGCTTCATGAACCGTTCGCTGTATTTTCTGACACCACTAGGTGGTGCTCTATATTCAAAGGGCTCAATTCATGCCCCAACATAAAGCAAGAGCGCCGTCCAGGGGGTTAAAAAATAAATAAAATGTTTTGTGAGGCTTCATTTGGCTGAGTCAACTGGGAACCTACTGAGGGGTTGAGTATAAGGCATGTGTGTAGCTGTTGTTAGTAGGGTAATGCATGTCTAATGGTGTCTTGAACTTGTCCCAAGCATCCTGGTGGCTGTCTCTTCAGGCTGAAGTATATTATTATTTAGTATTTCAGATTTTCATGCTCTTCTTTCAGTAATAGATATTTGTGTACTTTTTGTTTTAGATGAAATCCACCATTAGAAGATATTTGTATAAGTTCTGCCATAAATCAAATCCAGCACAATGCCCAAACTAGCAATGCATTGTTATTTATTCAGCTGAATGAATTGCTCATGAAATTGAAAACCAAGCAGGATGCTTCAGGTCTCAAGCTAGAATGGAAACTTTGGAGATATGTGTGTCCAAACAAGTAATCCGTTCCATGCATGATTCCACTGAATTCCATGCAGAGACATATTTGTCTCTTAGAATTATTTACCTGTCTGGATTTATAATTGGCAGTACAGTCGCACCTCTACATTCGTGGATTTGACATTTACAGTTTCGGTTATTCGCAAATTGGCTGTGAACAATTAAATGGGAATATTTTTGGAGATCACAAAAACTAGTGGACGACACATGACAAAAATATATAATGATGAAAATGATTTGTGCCACATTCAAGTCATGCAAATGTAGAAATGTTTGTCAGTGTAAGTGCATAGTATATCTTAATATTGTTTACCAATTTTCGCTTTCATGGGGATCTTCCACCTCTAACCCTCACAATTGTGACTGCATTTAAAATATCCACTTTAATTATGCTACAAAATAATTACATATTGATAGTTTAAAAATGTTCATGTAATTTTTACAGTCTTTAAAAATAATCATGAAAAAATTATGTAAAAGAATACTAAAAAGAAAAGCAGACTGGGTAATATGACAGGTCAGCATTAGGCCTTATAAGAACTTGTACACATCCTTTGACTGTCAGGATTGGTCCCTGTCCTGGCCCTTTTGTTATGTCAGTTCCTCTGGTGACCAGCAGATGCTTATTTCCAGTTCCTTATAGCCCACACCTGCCCCTGGTTTCCCCTAGTTCCTTATAGCCCACACCTGCCCCTGGTTTCCCCTAGTTCCTTACAGCCCACACCTGCCACTGGTTTCCCCTAGTTCCTTACAGCCCACACCTGCCCCTGGTTTCCCCTAGTTCCTTATAGCCCACACCTGCCCCTGGTTTCCCCTAGTTCCTTTATAGCTCACACTTGCCCCTTGTTAGTCTTTGCTATTAGTGTATTTAAGTGCCTGCCTTTGTTCATTTCTTCAATCAGTCATTGTAACTGTTACTGTGTTTGTAGCTGTCCTGTTTCCCTGTGTTGCTGTATGTTTATAATCATTGTGTGTTAGTTAGTAGTTTCCTACCTACCTTTGGTTTTGCTTTTCCAGGTGTTTCTCCCTGCCTTAGTTTAATTTTGACCCCCCGTTGGTCCCCTTTATTTTCTGTTTTCCTCTTTGAGTTATTTTTCAGTTTAATTATGTCTTCTATTCATTGAAGCAACTCCCTGGATTGTTCCTCCTTCATGATACCCTGCCCATTACTGTCATTAATGATAATTTGATTTATTTCTATTGCTTCTATAATGGAACGTTTGATATAAGCTAATACCAGTGGCTTGTTGGCTTTTTGGTACCATGGTGTGACAGTTTACTGGCATCTGGGACTCTGTGGGAGGAATGTGGCAGTATTTTGTCACAAGAAAATCGCACAGCTGGTACATGAAGGTGGGAAACAATGTCTTTGGCATGTCTCCACAACACTGTGCGGATGAATCATCTTGAATATGTTGGATTTCACTGTTTCTGAGAAGTCAGTTGCCTGTGCTCCCTGCTTCTCTGAATCTACGTACATATGCTACCAGCTTAAATAAGCACTTATGAATCCTGCAATTATGTCCTGCGGTGTGTAATTCCTGGCAGATTGTTTTACCCGCTCAGAGGGATGACATCTGCTGGCATGCGCACCATACTCCAGAAGTAGGTGCGTCAGTCTGCTTTCTGACGATCGATTCCTCTCTCTCCAGTGCTGATGTCACATTAACCACTGTCCACAAAACATCAGTAAGCTGAACTCTCCCCATCACAAAAGCTTCTGCCAGAAGCTAACTTACTGTCTCTAGCTTCCTAATCTACGACACTATTAATTATAGATCATCAGGCTCACACGACATTTTAGGAGGCCTTGCTTTCCTTATGTCTGCTGCATCACAGGATTTTTCAGCAGTTGCATTTTTTCCCCTAAGATCTAAGAGTTAAGACTCACTTTTATGTAAAATTTTCCCCCATTTTAAAATTTGATCAGTAAAAAAATTGCTTCAGCCAAACTAAATCATTCAAGCCTTGTACTTTCCAGTTTAGTTCTCTCTCTATGGCATGCTGCCTGTGTATTCTCCAGTCTCAGCACTGTACTACACTTTAGTTATATGTGCACTCTTAAGGTATCTTGATGCTCAAATAATGAAAGTAAACCCTTTCCGTTCGCTTTCTGTGCTTCTGTTAAAGACATCAGGTAAGATATTAGTGAGGGCAGATTCTTGTCTGCTGCCTCTCACCGCTGGGACTGATAAGCAGATGTACATCTAAGCTTCTGCAACGTTATGCATCACAGAGGAGACATGGCCTAGTGCATTACTCTGTGGATAAGGGATTATGATGGGGTGCAGTTGGTGAACAACAGTGTTAACGGTTCCAGAATATTATGCGGAATGTTCAGCAGTGCAGTTTTAAAAAATTCTGCATTTTGAAATTAAATTTGTTACTTAAGCCTTTGATTTACCCTGACTTATTAAAATAATACTCTCTTAGCAGAAATAAACCTTACTTAAACCTCTGTGTAAGTATGTTGGGTCTTTTTTAATAGGAAAACTGCTACATATAATTTTTCTCAAGGGTTTAGTGGTCTGATCAAATTTTTTTGATAAAATATACATATTTTTAATGTCTAAATAGCTTATGTCTGAAGCACTTTGAGTGTTTTATGCTTAATTGTTTAGGATACAATTTTACTGGTACCTGCTTATAACTTAAAAATGTTCCCTACCGATAATATATTACAAATTATGGAAACTGTTTCCAGAAGTGAATTTGTTCACTTATCTGAGATAAAAGAAGCTGTCAAATGCAGGCACTGCTTTAAAACCTTTGCCACTCAAAGTGTTAAGTGTCTGCATCTACATAATTCAACCCTTTCATTATATGTACATTAGTTCATCCTTCCAGAAAGACAAACTCAACATTACAATAAACCAGAAGAGCACTAATTTAATAGATATTATACAATTATAGCATAATTACATTCTTTATGATGCAAGAGTTTACTTTTTATTTAGGAAAATAAATTTTCTTGTTTATTACAGCTATTGTTGCATGAACAGCCCTGTTACTGGCAACTGAAAAATATGTCATATTATAATAACTTGATTCTGTCTCAGGAGTCCTAAGTATGTATTTGCACACCTTGATGAGTGCTACACTAGATTATTTTAAATCTTTGTAGGCTGGTCTAAATCATAAGGCCTCGTAGATGTGAGAACCACTAGGATAGCTGTGTTGCTGCTGGAAGAGGTGTTGGTGTGGCCAAGAGGTCAGCACATCCTGGGGTCAGTGTGGATCCCAGTGCCCCAGTGCAGTGACGGGGACACAGTTCTGTCTTTAGAATGAGACGTAAAACTGAGGTCATGACCCACTGAGGTCATTAAAGATCCCTGGGCATCTTTTGAAAGAGTAGGAGTGGTACCCCGATGTTCTAAAATCTCCCACTGTGGCCTATATCCCTTATACCTAACCGGTGAATTCTCTCCTGGCCCTTCACCACCTTTGCTATTGTGTGGTGAGTGTACTGGTGCAGGTGTGTGCTACACAGTAGTGATTGAAATGGCTCCCCACTGGTTCTGTAAAGCACTTTGGGTGTCGTAAAAAGTGCTATATAAATATGATTCATTCATCCCAGTGTATCATTACACTTCCAGTATCATTGAAATGATCAGTTATAATCATTACTTTCATGTCTTCTCCCCGCTAGATCAGAGCCTCTCAATGCCAGTGCCAAAAAGCCAACTCAATCTGACAGTCGAGTCCTATACCGGGAAATACTGCAGGTCTGTTGTTTGCTGGTGTTATCCACCCTTTGAACAGGTCCCCCACCGAGAGAAGTGAAGATCTAAATATTGAGATTTTGTGAGAAAAAATATAAAAATATAAAACTGAGAGATATAGTTATGCCTTGACAATAACATGTCATTCAGTTCATGCTTGTGTATCTTTGCTTATTTTTTTGCAGCAATTTTATTGCTGACTTAATGTGTGCACATGTGCACCTATGGGTATGCTGATATCACTGTGATGACACTGTAAAAATGACTCGGGAGGGATGCCACCGAACTTGTACTGGGCCAAATCTATCTTACAGGAATTTGTAAAGGGAAAGAGAGGAGTAAGTGAGTGCAAGCAGTACAGAGACAGTACAGTGCAGCAGTTCTGTGGTGCATTAGCCAGTGATTCATGTTTACATGCCTTTAAGAAAACACCCAACTCAACTTTTGGATGTTACACTATTAGTGGACATTAGAAGGAAATAATCAGATTGCATGAGGGCAACAGTATGCTGATAAAAAAGAATAGAGCTACGTCATATAAATATAATTAAAATAAAAATGCCACGAGAATGGCCAGTGACAGACATTTTAATACAACCCTGTATCCAAAAAGTGTCGACACTGTGTAAAAGCTAAATAAAAACATAATGCAATGATTTACAAATCATATAAACTCATATTTTATTGAAAATTTAACAAAGACAATGACAAAGACATTGAAACCAAGAAATTTTATTGTTTTTTGACAAATATGCTCAATTTGAATTTGATGCCAGCAACATGCTTCAAAAAAATTGCGACAGGGGCATGTTTACCACTGGGTTGCATCAGCTCTTCTTTTAACGGCACTCTGTAAACGTCTGGGAATTCAAGAGACTCGTCACTGGAGCTTTGATAGACAAACGTTGTACCATTCATGCCTGATATAGGATTTTAACTGCTTAATAGTTTGGGGTCTCCTCGGTCATGTTTTCATAATGTGTATTTCATTTCAAAGGGTGACAGATCTGGACCACAGGCAGGCAAGCTTTTGGCCAGCAGGGGGTGTCCCAACTTTTTTGGAAATGCTGTATGGTGTAGATTATGCTGAATATTATGATGTATCCCTCCTGTGACAGCTTATCCTGCTCGGGGGGGCCTGGAGCCTGATGCAGGCAGCACAAGGATGGAGCTTGCCTTGAATGAGAGGCCAGTCCATTACAGCTAATGCATTTGCACAGTCAGGCTCTAGGGGCAGTTAGACTCACTGCAGGTCTTGGCACTGCAGAAGAAACTTTGGGGTTACCTGCAGGGGGGGTTACCTGCAGGGGGGTTACCTGGGTGAAGCCCACATGACACAGGGTGGGTATGCAAACCCCGGCCACACAGAGCAGAGGTAAGGATCAAACCCCAGCCCTGTCGGTGTGAGTCAATGCACAAAATGCTATCCATTTTAATATTATTACAGATATGCATATTTAAGTAGCTCAATAATATGAAACGCACCCGTACACCACTAGGGGCTCTGTCCTGAGAGCAGCCTTGGCCAGCGGGGCTGTGGTCTCTTAGTGCCTGAGGTTTCACTGGGATGTTGGCCCACACTGAACTCCATGCTTCCTGCAGTTATACTGAGTTACCTGGATGTCTGTTAGGAACCCAATCAGAGTAACTGCACATCTTTGGACCAAGAAAGGAGCTGTAGCATCCAGAGGAAAACCGGAGCCACTGTGTCACATTCCAGCCTCGTCAATACAGCCATACGGCCTTAATCTTGCCATTGGTTTTTACTGTGTTAGATTTAATCACACAGTTACATTATCTTGTGATTTAAATAATTGCTATACATAAGCATTAAGGAGTTTATACTTATTAATATGAAATGAGATCAATGACAATGGAACCTTTGTTTTGTTGAATTAATAACTTTTCAAACCTCTATAATAGTGTCACTTAGAATAAGTAAAAAACATAATCCTTGAATGGTATAAATATTAATTTTATAATCTTTTTTTTTTGCTAAGGATCTTTGTAGAACTAAATTCTACATATTTGTTGTATAAACCTGAGGTACACCTTGGACCGGATATCAGTCCACCGCAGGGCGCGAGGCTGGGGTACACCCTGGATGGGATGCCAGTCTATCATCGGATTGTAATGATGACAATGTTTTTAAAACATCTTTGAGGGAGAATGTGGTATCGATTGATTATTAATTGTTTGAAGTGATGGCAAATGCCCAATCAGACAGCAGATTTCTTAAACGAATGCTGAATATGTCATTTCCCTGTTAAGACAGATCTCATAAATCGACTTCTAGTTTCTGTCCCATAAACTATGCCCGAGACACTGATACTCATCTGTCAATCTGTAGAATATGGCTCCTTACTTGTGTTCAGCCCCCTGCTTTTCAAGGGGGGGAGCCCTTTGGTCAGAGCCAGATGGAAATTGATATGTTGCAGTACACGTTATATTGCACTGTATTGCACCTTTTATTTGTTAGCAAAATTTAGTGCCTTGTTAGTACGGGCCAAGAACATGTGCAGAAGCGAAGCACATACTTAATACAGTGTAAATAGCAAGCTAAAGTGTAGTTTTACAGGTAGTACTTGTAGCTACTGTGTTAGTATAATTTATAAACAAAATAAAAGTTCCACTTAACTAGAGCGTCCATACCTGTATTGTGTAATTCATTCATCAGGCATGGTGTGTAATACACAAGGATTCCTGTATAGAGGGGCCTCATCAGAGGGACCTTTTCACCCGCCTACAGCAGGTCCTGACCCGTCTCATGAAAGCATCTGAGAACAGGTATTACAGTAGTGACTGCCTCTCGCTGGGAGGAGGCCTGCTCAGATTTCCAGGCCTGAAAGGCAAGTTTCCTGGGAAACAATGTGGCCTCTTCATGCTTCAGACCTCCCCATTCATCCGGTGATCTGGAGAGGGACGGCCTATCATCTTACCCGAAGGGCATCATTGCCCATGAGAGCCTTTGTCTCCGTCTTTTATTTTGCAATCTTTTAGAAGCTGTCTTTTGCTGCCGGCGATGCGGCATTGGTGCTGTGCTGGTGGCAAACAAATGCTACAGCCTTGTCACAGTTTTGGGTGACTGTAAGTGCTTGTCTTAATCACTGCCGGTTGGTCAGCATATCTATGTTTAATGACATCATCTAGCATGTGACATCCGTTCAGCCACCACACTGCACACCGACGTGCAGTAACAGGGCGTATGATATCCAGCAAGAATCACAGAAGCTGGCTAATCATGTTGTTGTTTTTTTTTTAAATCCCAACTCTTCTTGGTGCAGTAAATGTGACGCAGTAAGGAAATGCAGTAATTTGATCTCTATTTATAGAGTCCTTCATGTGGGCTTTGACAGTCGTTCTGTGTGTGGATAGATAGGAAATTCTACTTGTTTCTCTGTGGGAGCTTGAGTCGCACACCTGTGTTATTTCAGAGAAGCCACCAGAAGATGGAGGGATAGAGGCGAGTGTTGCCGGAGGATTACCGACTCGCTCCGTCGAAAGCCGCAACAAGGTCATCCTGCAAGAAGAATGCGGCCGCTGGTTCGACTGACGTTTCCCTTCCTGCATCCCATTGGTGTAGCAAGAACAGCATTTAAAGGAATCGAGCAGTAAAACAACCGTCACTTACAGCCGGAGGGAAGGAGAACCAGAATAGAACCAATTAATAATGCTGTCTCCAACCTTCTCTTCCGCTTCACACACAGGTGACCCCTACAGGAATAAAGATGCAATGCAGGGAAAATATGAGCAGCGAGGTCATCATAGGCTTTCCTTCCCCGGTGCTCTCGTGCCATATTGCATGTAGTACATGATAAACACAGTTTACATCATGCAGACCTAATGAACAAGATGAACAAACCACACAACTGATGCTCTACATATTCCCTGCATAGTCACCTTTACACATTATATGCTGATGTGTAATAAAAATTTAAATGAACATGAATTAAAGAACTTGTGAATATTAGTCATTCTAGTTATAGGAGGGCAGCATCAAGAGACCATGCAGAAATGAAAGTCCCAGTTCAATTCCCAAGCACCCAATAATTAAGCCTTATTGGAATTATTTGTAAACTGTGGTCAGTCTCGAAATTTCATTTGCATGCTAAACTCAAAGTATGTTTGGCTCCATTGTAATTTCACAGAAACTGACTTGCTGTTTCCTGACTTCCTGGCTGATGTCCTTGACTTATTCGCTGGCTGATGGCTTAGTGACTGTAGACCCTGTTTGCTGTGCCTGTCTCCTGGTTTATTCCCTGGCTGATAGCTGAGTGACTATAGACCCTGTTTGCTGTGCCTGTCTCCTGGTTTATTCCCTGGCTGATGACTTCGTGACTATAGACCCTGTTTGCTGTTCCTGTCTCCTGGTTTATTCCCTGGCTCATGACTTAGTGACTATAGACCCTGTTTGCTGTTCCTGTCCCTGGTCTATTCCCTGGCTGATGGCTGAGTGACTATAGACTCTGTTTGCTGTGCCTGTCTCCTGGTTTATTCCCTGGCTGATGGCTTAGTGACTATAGACCCTGTTTGCTGTGCCTGTCTCCTGGTTTAGTCCCTGGCTGCTGACTTAGTGACTATAGACCCTGTTTGCTGTGCCTGTCTCC
>JAODUD010000095.1:19878958-19889785 GCA_026784285.1 Stomatorhinus walkeri
AATAATAATAATAATAATAATAATAATAATAATAATAATAATTGCATTAGAACATCGATTTTTGTACGAGTTTAAAAATAGAGTTCTTTATTGGTTTAATCTATCCATAAATCTTCTAACTGGGCAGGGTCACAACAAGTAATTTAGTAATACTAAATTAAATGAACCCAACATGAAGATAATGTAAAAAACTTGGATAAATGCATTTGTATATCTGTGACTTTCCGCTGCTCGTTAACTTGATTTACTAAAAACTCCGCCATGTTCTTAATTAATCAAGTCTCTCACTGAAGACAAGGCCCTTTGCAGCTGCTGGACCCAGCTGTGCCCTCTGAGCGCAGCAGACAAACGGCATCACGCTTTGTGGCTCTGCTCCTGCTCCAGGCTCTTCAGATTGACCTGGATACTTTCGCACTTTTCAGTGATGTTTCATGTCACCTTCCACGTCGGCTTAGCAGCTATATTAGGGTAATAATAAAAAACACTGCATCTACAGCTACAATAGTTGCATTTTATATAAAACACTATCTTTTATTTTTAATTAGAACAAGTTTAAACATATTCTGAATGGGAATGACAATGTGTGGCACACACCTCAAAAATAAAATGAAAATCAGTGTAATGAAAGGCAGGAAAGATTATTATTAATTTGAATGTTCAAATGTGATCTCAACATTTCAATTCCAAGGAATGTTTTAAATAAAGGAAATTAACATTGTTGTGAAATTAAAAACAAAACAAAAAACATCAGGTAATCTGATATTGGCTATTAAATTGCAGCAGGGCCAAAGCTCACAGATCATTGTGACTGGTGCCTTGGTACTTTTGTTACAGGGAAGAGTTTATAGTCTTTAGTCTTGTAGCTAAAATATGTACGCAGCTGAGTAAACAAAAGTATTTGATGATGAGGTTAACATGTCTCTTGGTATTTCCTCATCGTACAGTTTTTTTCTTTGGTACATCCCTCTAGACACCTCTAGACATGTATTCTTCAGCCTCCCACAATCTGGAAAAACCACATAAATCCCCCCCCCCCCCCGGCCAGTGAATCGGGCATGCGAGCAAACATTCAAAGATCGCTGCGAGATTTCGCATGAGAGGCTGCGGTAAACACACTTGGCGCCCTCCAAACCAACACTGTACACATATTTTATGCATTTAGGACTTAATAAACTTTTTGTGTGCTGTCTGCTGCGTTTGCAATGTTCCCAGGAACTCCCAAAGAAATCCTATTTAATTCCTTATGCCGACCCCGGAATATATGCAAACTGTGATGGGAAAAGTCGAGATGCAAACGGGTTAGCTGTACCCGTATTTATCTGTCCATCCGTCTAATCGTTGCAGTGCCGTAAAAATTATGTCCTTGTGAATTAGATCTTTGTCACTCAAATGAAAAAGCAAAAAACTGAACTTTTCTTATTCTTGACACTCTTGTTTCTGTACTCATTGTTCACTGGGTGTGGATAGTCAATAGCTGTTATAAAAATCTCACAAGGACACAATGAGGTATTGTGTTCAGCCAACTTTGAATATTTCTTCAAGTAATTTCAGAAGTAGTTTACAGGCAAACTAATACTGTTGCATAAAAAATGAAAGGCTGTCGCAGTTTTGTTTAGCCATTATATTTTAATTGAATAATTTAATTCTCATCCATTAAAATAAAGTTAACTAAATTAAAATAAAGCAAAAAAAAAACCCAGTGTCATTTTTTTCTGTTTATAATCTGGGCATAGAGGAAGACTTCTACAGAGGTCAAAGGTCATCCAATCATCCCTTTAAGAGAAATACTGGTTTGTATCACGAGCTTCTGTGCTGAAAGTAAAATTATTAAGAAGTAAGACAACAAAAAACATCTTTATCTTAGATGTGTACTTTTATGTCATTACATTTGCCAAGAAAAATCTGTAAAACCCATCTTTACAAGATGATTTTCCTATCTGATGTGAGGAAAATAATCTATAAGGTATAAAAATAAATAGGTTGTTTTGTGTGAATATTGAGCAAGTATCCACATTTTTCACTTACTTTGTGTACCCAGTACATTTGCTTTTAAAGAGTGGGGTCAGATTTTTATAACAAATAAAACTAATAATTTACAAGTCAAAAGCATAATGATTCATACATTCCCATGATGCAGCATAGAAGCTAATGATACATTATTACCATGATTACATGTAGTGAGAACCACAAACATCCTAGAGAGGCCTCACATCCTATAGTAGGAACAACGGTTTCACACAACAGGTCACAAAAGCCTTCCCAGAAGGCAGTAGAAAGCGTAGAGATTAGGGCGGGGCACCTTGAGAATATTACCTACGTGTGTTTTTGTGATCTGGAGAGTTACTGTTTACCCTTCACATCAGTGAATGAATGAATGACAATGATAATGTACAAACTTTTTGGCCAATACAGATGGAATCCATTTCAAATGGTCCTTTTTCTTGACTTCAAACATGTATGATGCACATTTTGTGTTCTTTATTCACAGATATTTATCTGTGGTGCTGTTTTGGGGGAAAGATGAAAAAAAGCAACTCAGTATAAGTGTCTAGTTTTAAACTATGTGCCTACTCATTTAATGGCTAGAAATTATTCTGACAGGTGGCAAAGAAACCGCAAAATGATTACCAAGGAGACAAACTAAGGATGTCAAACTAGGACACACTTAATGTGATCTAGCAGTTCACGTATGACCAGGGGCCTGTTGATTTATGTAGTGGAGAATCTGTCATTGGTAAAAATTGTATATCTGAGATGAACAAAGTGAAGCATGTGACAGGTGTGGTTAAGACAGTGTGAAAAATACAGTGTGAAATATACATCACCTGATGCTTCACAGAGGACAACATGGACAACAAGGGCGTAGCTTTGGTTTCAGCATTGATCAGGACCCCCCTACACACACTGGGCACTCCCACACTATTGACAGGGACATGTCAGTACCCTCCATACTCAAATCTATGCCCTTGCTGTACAAAGTGTAAGGCAGACCTCAAAAATGTAGCCTGTGCCATTACAGAAAAACAAAAGTTTTGAGAAGTTTAAACCCAGTTCAGCATATGAGGAACAGCAGGCATTTTACAGTAACAGTAATGGTTTAAAAACGCCAAGGTGAGAAGCATTTGTCCTAAAGTACAGAATGCAGAGAGTTCAGTCAAAGTACAGGGCGCATCACTACCTTGCTGCTTTTTCCGATGTGGATGATCAACCCCCCCCCACCCCAAGACTTCTAATTTAGTCCAGATGAGTCTCGACATTCTGCCCCCTCCGGGATGGCAGCATCCTCATCATTTCTTTTCTTTTCTTAAACGCCTGTTCAGCAGTTCATATCCTTGAGGAAACAACCACTGCAGAGCGGTTGATTGTTGTGGACAAACATGCTGTGAATGTCAGTGACGAGACCTTTTCAATCTCCAGTCGAACAAAACCAAATGGGTCAGTATACTTGTTAGTGAACAAAGGTGCGTTCCAGTAGTTATTGCTGAGTCTGTCCACTTTCGCTTTGTTTATTGCTTGTCCTAGGCACTACACTGTAGGCTGGGTGATCTTCCTACACGCCATACTTCCGCTTTGTCCTCAACGCATCGCTTTTCTTCTTATATCAACAGAAAATATAGCTAGCTACTTTGCAGGTGATGAAGTGCATTTGGGCGAAAAATTAATCCACTTTGCTTGAAGAGACTTTCATATAGTTATGTTGGGTTTTGCGCATGGGAAGCACTTTCAGTTGGGGATCGAGTCACTGAAAATGAGCGGGGGACAGGTGAAGCCTGGAGGCCTATCATTTAGACTGCACAGAAACAATGAAAGGAAATGTATTCTCTGAAAAATTAAACGGCAATCTCCCTGTCTGTCCAATATTTATAACACTTCTATTTTGCCCTCGAAGCCCAGTTTGAAATTTGTTTTTACGAAGACCATGACTGTTGTAGCATCATGCATTTCTTGTGGGAATAGCAGAAATGCAATTTTGGGTGTTGTTGGTGATTAAATGATCCAATTTGTAATGAAATTGTGGCCCATAATCTGTTTCTACAAATTTGATTTATGGTGAAGTAATTAGTCTTGTCTTATTGTCACGAAATTATGTTTTTTTTTCTGTTTCCTAGTGAATAAGGTGTTTTTCTCTAATTATGTCTAGTCTCTTCTACTCTGAATAGTACACCATTCTAAAGTATATGGCAGACTGGTCTTTTATGTTTAATTTTTGTTGTAGGACTTAAAATGATACATTAAGGTTCTAGGATGAGCTCTACATAACCAGCAGCTTACCTAATCTGCTTAGCAACACCCTGTTAGCAAGGATAAGGTGATTGGGGGGGGGTCAGGTCTTGGTTCACCTTAACTATGAGTTACATTAGCCACTAAATGATGATACCACGCTATCGAAAATCTAAGCCATGCAGTCTAAGTCTCACTTTCTGCAGCTTTAGAATTTAGAATCTAAACTAGGTTATAAAGTCACGAAGGAGTCAGAACAAAACTGAAACTTCTAAAACAGAAGAAGCTTGATACTGCCACATATACCACCGTGTCGAGCGCACTCCCTCTCATCTGGTTTTTACCCGCTAGCCTTCAGGATGGGCTTTGACCATTCTGCTGAGACTCAGCTATCCTCTCCAGGATGCTGGCTGACAGTCATGGTTCCCGGGACATTATGCGTTCGGCCATGTCCACGTGCTGTAAGACAGGCACCCCCGATGAGTTAGATCAATATGATCTGGGTAACTAGAAGCTTTGTCCATAGAGGTGCCTTATGTTCTAATCCCGCTTATGTTCATATCTGGAAAATTATGTGACCGTAATCCTCAAGAATGAACACAAGACGCTTATTCTCAATACTCTTCATCCTCACCTCATGTTTTCCTATTGAAAATGTCCATGGTTTTTTGATAATTTCATAATGCTGTAGTAATTATTGTAATGCATTCATTATTCCATCTAAATTACTGGTAATTACTCATCGCTAGGGCAATATTGCCCCAGGAATATGCTACAAAATCGATTTGATTTACTTCTGAGTATTTATGCTTGGTTTCTTGCAGAGGAATCTGTGTTAGATAATATGTTCAGTCAACACTTCTTCAAGAACTCCTACCTTCCAATAAAATTTCTGATGTGCATAGATACAGGTAACAAAGTGAGGGACATGAAAACAGTTTATTAAACTGTAATCTCTCAATTTGATAATCTCAGTCCTTTTAATTTGCTTCAAGTGGAGAGGATGTAAATAATATTTAATACATACATATGAATATCACTGCCATGCATTTACTAAAAAAGCTGTCATTTTCAGATTTGTGATTTAATAGTCATCTTAAAAATGTTGCTTTAGGTTCAGTATTTGTGCACCTCGTGTGTGGCTGTTTGATGACTGCGTTTTAATGATGTAGAGTACTTTCTGCTAGTAACCTAAAATCAACGAACCGACCAATCTGGGAAAACAAAACAAAATCACTGAGAGACTGATGTAAATGTGCAACATACATAATTTGATGATCCTCAAATAATAGTGCAAATTAGTGCTGAGTCTTTGATAAGTTGCCCGACGTGTCTTTTTTCCTTGCGGTCATATTCTCCACATAGCAGCTTGGTGTTTCACCTCAGTAACAACGACACTATGCTACCCCACACTTGCATTACGCGGCTCATTTACTGTCAGATGCATCAATGCACTTCTAAGGAATTTTGTCACTGAACCTATGGACTTGTATGTGAAAATCCAGATCTTCTATATGGCAGGTGTGGGATTGCACCCCTTCCACTGGCAGTACTATGGTAATTTTGTACCAAATAGCAGGTTAACATACCAAAAGACTTATGTTTTTAAATAGATTTGTTCATAATAATGCTTCACACAAAATATTACTTATCTAAGCAGTCTATTTACACCCTAAGTCTGTGATTAACCCATCTGAAGATGGAACTTTAAAATATTTTGTCATGTAAAGCTTTCAGCTTGCTCTACCATATGAAAAAATTCAAGTTTTCATAAGAATTCCTCTCTGATCACTCTCGACTAGGATGCGTTCCTTTTTCACTCACTGTGTCACATTTTTTTTCCTTTTGCTTTGAGATTAAAATAAGAGCTATTGTCCCTTGACTTTATAGCGCTATTACAGTAGTTATTTTTTCCTATGGCACTTGCATTGTTCTGCATTTATTCAGTGAAATAAAGCATTTGAGGAAATGCAATTAAAAGTTGATGCCGGGTCAAAGGCCGAGGTCAAATTTCAGATTCTCTCCGGAATGGCATATGTTCCATTCCTAAGGTGGCCTGTAGCCTTTCAAACTCCTGCCGGCTGTTGACATCAGGACTCAAGTCATCCAGTGCCCTGTCAGTGTCTTCCTCCTCCTCCTCATCCCTACTCATGAAAGCGAGCTCATTCTCGTAACAGAAAGAATTTGTGGTAGGGACCAGGAACTTGTTTTCAACCATGTCCTTGGCACTGCAGCGCGGGGTCGACGGTACCTCGTAGGTGTTGTGGAAGTGGGAATAGTCCACTTTATACTGATTTTTCTCCTCAAAGAGGACAGGTTCAAACCTATGACCCCACAAGATCTCTGTGGCCAAGTACGAGCTGCGTGCCTGCGTGGTCATTGCGGTGGCCTCCACCATCCCTTCGAGTATGACCACTATCTCAAAATCGGCCGTTTCCAAGTCCTGTTTGCTGATGCCAAAGAGCGGGCTTTCTTCGTCAATCTCATGGAGTATTGTTATGGGGGAGACCAGAAAGATACGATCTAGACCTTTATCAAACCCAACATTAATGTCTATTTGGTCTAAAGGTATGTATTCGCCTTCCTCTGTGACCCGAGGCTTTATCAGTTGCGCTCTGACGTGGGCTTCCACAATATGACTCTTTCTTAGATTCCCCACTCGCCACATGAGGCAGAGTTTGCCGTCTCTCAGTGCAATTACAGCATTGTGGCTAAAAAGAAGTGTCTGGGCTCTCTTCTTAGGCCGGGCCATTTTTGCCATGATTGCCCCAATCATGAAAGAGTCGATTATGCAGCCCACGATGGACTGGAACACTACCATGAAGACGGCCATGGGACACTCCTCTGTCACGCAGCGAAAGCCGTAGCCAATAGTGGTTTGAGTCTCGATGGAGAACAAGAATGCCGCCACGAAGCCGTTTACCTGGAGCACACATGGGGTGAAGTTTTCATCCCCTGCAGGATTGTCCAGGTCCCCGTGCAAGAGCGCTATCACCCAGAAGGCTAACCCGAATGCTAGCCAGGACAGCACAAACACCAGGCTGAAAACCAGAAGCATATACCTCCAGCGGATGTCAACGCAGGTGGTAAATATGTCAGCTATGTAGCGCTGGGACTTCTCGTCCATGTTGGCGAACTGAACGTTGCACTGGCCATTCTTCTTGACGAAGCGGTTGCGGAACCTCCGGCGGGTGTGGATCTTGCCGTTGCCAAAGCCATTCACTCCCGGCATGGTCGTGAGCCGCAGTCCTTCCTCCTCTGAAGACACGATGCTGTAGCGTTTGTTCATGCCTGCACTCATGCCTCCCTTGTAATCCGAACAACAGCTGACAACACGATTCAGAGCGAGTGAAGATGGCTAAATAACATTTGTATCCAGGGCCCACTGGGAACTGGTTGGGAACGAATGAAGGGCTCCTTACTGGTACCTAACCTGTGGAAAGAGCAATACAGGTCAAATTAATTACATCTGCTGGTACATCTTACAGTCACAAAACTTTGCAGCGTATATTTAATAATTTCAAACATTTTAAGATATTTATTAAAAATATTTGAGTTTTCACTTTTGTTTGAAAAGTGTTATCCATGAGCCTTGTGAATTATTTTGTAATACAGATGCAGTTGCATTACTGTATAATTTTTAAAAGGCTGATACATCAAATATTGCGTAAATGACTTTGAGTTCTTAAATATTTCCTGTTCTTTATTGCTTGAGTAAATAAGCTTAATTGTTGTGCTGATGCTTGTAGGCTAAAGGACAGGGTAGACTAGTAACTTTAGACCCAGTACTTAACCTGCAGTGTAGCTACATAAAGAGTCTATTTCTATATATATATAAATATCCTACTTGTTCTTGCTAAAGATCATATGGAAATGTAATCTGCTGCTCAAATATTTTATATATTTCATTGTATTAGTGTTTTTCTCATTTTTTTGTAGTGCAAATATAGGAAAAGAATAAATAAACAATTGCACACAAAAATATAATTAAAAACACATGGCAGAAAACTGAACTTACACTATTTTAGAGGCAGTTAATGTCTGTAGTTCTTTAACAGAAAGCCAGAGAAGCGTTTAATGTGGAGTCAGTTTGCAACACGGTGTTGAACTCATTTCGTTCTGGCTCGTTTTTCACATGGCTGTTCTTCATTGAGAGTTGAGAGAATTATTTATCATATAAAAATATGGAGTGTGAAAGCTAACTGCAATTAACACTGTCCACTTGGACTCAGATAACAATGGGAATCTGTGGACTGGATCTGAATCCTATTTTAGGCTACATGACATATGTGGTTTTTTTTTTTTAATTCTGTAATATTAGATTTTTTGCTTTAGGCACTATACTCTGTCCTCCCTATGAAACACAACGTAACCCCTGCATAGTTCTGATGTTAGGCTGTGTGAACGGAATTGAACAATTTAACCAGTAATAATAATAGTATTCTTCATCATCCCGCCGAGATGCATACGGTGCTGCTTTCTCTGACGCTTACTGTTACTTGATATCACTGTTGTGCTCTTTGTACAGAGCGTGAAATTTGAGCTCTAAGCTGTTTCGGGCAGAGCAGTATAATCATGTTTTACTTCTTTGCAAATAAAAAACAAAAAATGAATGTCATAAGATGTGTCCACTAGATAAATTTGGATATGAAAATGTTCATATCACTATTCATACAAATAAGCAAAATCTAAACAGGGATTGGTAGCACAACTAAATGTGATTTCATGTTGTTCTATAAATGTTTTTTATTCAAAATGGTACAATATGTGACCAGTGCCTGAGGAACCTCTTGTCCTGAAGGTATGTTTATTACAATGGCATAAAAGAATTAAAAGTAAAACTCACAATTACTATGTGCAAGTGGGTTTGTGAATAATTTAATGAGTATCAAAAGTTACAATTAAGGAATGATTAAATGTACTTTCTAGTATATTTAACTTGTGTCTTGAATTTTTGTCAGACATTGTTTAATAAAACAATTAAGAATTACTGTTGTTAACTAAAACACTGAAAACCTCTTCAATACTTCCTTGTTCTTCATAATGCTATGAGGCCACTGTAGATCCAGTTTTTAATACTCTTTTCATTTCATACCTATTTATTAATATGTTGCATGTCACAACAATACAATGAAATGCATGATTTGTGTGAATTTTTCTGTTCTAATGGCTTTATTTAAGTAGATTATAGATGTCACAAGCAACTAGGGATACAGAAGGTGACTCCTGTGAGAAACACATGTGTTTGAAGAGAAAATATGATATTTTGTCAATCTGAATTTTAAAAGGTGATATGACTCATTTGAAAACAGGTGTACATAATTAAGAGTATGTGTGGTATGTTAATTAAAAATTATTTTATAGACCTTTATATGTGTTTGATGGTGTTGGCAAAAATCCAGTGCTGATCCAGCAAACATGTCATTTCTGAAAAGATGTTACAGCTGGGAGGTCCTTTCAAAACCTCATCTACGAAACATTGTAACTGATCTCAAGAATCTGGTACAACATAATCACTGGTAAAACATAATCACTGGTATAACATAATCACTGTACAACATAATCACTGGTATAACATAATCACTGGTACAACATAATCATTGGTATAACATAATCACTGGTACAACATAATAACTGGTATAACATAATCACTGCTACAACATAATAACTGGTATAACATAATCACTGCTACAACATAATCTAAAGTGTAACTAGAAGGTGTATGTTTTAGTACTGCTGGTAAACAGCTACTATGTTACATGTAATCTGGCTGAATTTGGCGTCGACATGCCTGGAATACAGCATATTTGCATGTGACACATTTGTTTTGTTTATTGCAGGGTTCTGTTCCCGAGATCACTGTGTATGATTAGATTCTAGCTAAATTATATAGATTTTTTTATTATAACATTTAAGAGATGGGCTTTTTTGACACCGAAGTAGAAAAATATGTGCACTATTTAATTAAATAAATATACAGATAGACAAACAAACAAACAAACGAATGAATGAGATGTGTACACTTACTGGCATTGCGTTTCTTTAAATCCTTTTATTAAAAGATTAGAGGCTCAACCTTAAGTTAGACAAACAGATAATGGGAATGAGGCCTGAATTGAGCAGCACAAATAGCTGCAAAATGTCTTTTATGTAGATTTTTAAAATTATTTCTGTATTTGCCTTCATGTGCATCTCCTAGCTTGATCTCTATCTTCTTTTCAAATCACCTGGGATCACCTTCCCCTCGAAATTTTAGCAAACAAAAAAAAAATGTATGCATACACATGCATTCAAAGTTCAATAATATTCTCAGTGGTTCAAAGAGCACTATAGTAATTGTACAGACACAGGTTGTTTACCATAACCGCACCACATGTGGTAGCCTGAATTGCTGAGCATGCACAGAGCATATGGGCCTTGCACGGCAGTAAACACTGCTGTAGGCTCACACCTTTGGCTAGATAATAAATAATGGCACGCTGAACAATTGTTTTCACCTGCAACTTCACAGTGTGGAATTTACAAGTGTGTCTCAAAATGTCACAAGAGCTAGAATGCTTTACATATGCATGGGTGGAACAAACAGCAATTTTAAATAAAATCCAT
>JAODUD010000095.1:19945121-19958881 GCA_026784285.1 Stomatorhinus walkeri
ATGGATGGATGGATGGAAACTTGAACACCTAGTCACAGAAGCAGCAGGGAGTGCTTGGGAGGAGCAATATTAATAGAATGACATTTTTAATTTTGTAGTGTAATTTGCTTTTATTTAGTAATTACAATAAATTGTACTGTATTACAGTACAATAAATAAATGTTTCCTATTCATATGCCTATACACTTTAGTGTAAACTCAAATGTCTTAGTTGGTCTGGAATGTATCTCTCACAAATACATTAGTTCAATGGGAACTCAATGTCCCATATAAATCATTTCGTCATGATTCTAAGCAACATAACTGCAGTGAATGTGGAAGCCCCCCTCCCCGTATAAAAATGTTGCCATTACTGCCAGTTTCACCTGCACTGTGAGCGTGAAGAGTGTGCAACAGTGATGCGGCTAGTGCAGGTCAGGCTAAAGAAGCAGGCCCTATGCAGCACCCATACTTGAACGCCAGGAGTGGGGCTCCATGTCATCTTACAAAGGGATGAAGAACCGTGTTGTGTGCCATCGATTTAAAGACCCATAATGACCATCCCTGGGGGACATTAAAGGAAGCAAAAAGCTCTAGCCAGCCATGGACAAATCAATGGGAAAGATGGTCTTCTTGACCCTCATCCGGCTACCCATAAAGTATCACTGCGGTGGTCTTGTTTTATTTCATCTGTGGGAGCCCCATAAGATGAACCCTAGTCACATAACTAGCTCATGAATATCAGATGTCTGCGTAAGTGGGCATTAGTTAAAAGGACACATGGTCCATCAAAACTAATAACTGAAAAACATCCCATGTGGCAAACAGTGGTAATCTAATGTGAACTAAGTGGAAATATGTCATATCGATCTATACGGTTGCTTTGTTTTGCAATTTTGCTTTAGCAGCACTTACTAGGGTACACAAGCAGTTTCAGTAGGTTTTGGAAGGTTATTCGTTCATAAGAGTCGCAACAGCCAGCCAACGTAAAACATACCAAAAATACGTGTTCATGGCTTTTCCTTGTCAGCCATTGGATTTGCGACAAGAAATTGTGGACTTCCAACTGGGTCACCACCGTACCTGAGCAAGGTGTCACTCAGCAAGTAAAAAGAGTGACAAAAGTACCAGTTAGTGTCAATCTAGTTCAGCGGCTGCTTTGAAATGTGATCAATTGAGTGCAGTACTAAATTGAGTCATCGGTGAATCCAGGCTAATTTTGGCAGCAGGCTTTGCCAACCCCTACAAACTGCTGAAAATGTCACCGCAGAGTCGTTCTCCAGCATCCTGGCCCATGTGGTAGCAGTGACAGGTGCCATGGCCAGAGGGCAATGAGGTGCACTGAAGCAAGGATCGGGTGACCAGACCGGTGCTCTTTATTTACAGAAGTGCAGGTGTCCACGACGGAGTGCTAATGTAGCAACAAGCTCACCTGATTCACACCCAACATGAGCTGCTTTGAGGCGAAAACACCAAAGGCAAGATGCACAAGTCAGGGGGTCCATCAATTTTTCAGTCATGCAATAAAATTAGCTGATATCAAGGTGCCATAAATTTATTGACATCAACAGAGCCTGCAGATACAGCACCAGTAATGAGTGTTTAAACGTTTATGATGAGAAAAGGAGCTCCTGTCATTGGAGAAAATGCCGATGAGCTGTACTTCATGCTTTATTACTCAGCACTTTCAGTCTGACATTATTAGTAGGTCTTATGATGTAGTCTTGGAATGAGCCATGAAAAAATATTTATATTATAAGCCTCTAGCAATCATATCAGTCAGCGAAGCACTGCTTAAATAAAACTATTGAAATCAGTTTAATTTCTATAAAATTATATCAGCCAATATTATCAGTTATTGGAATTTTTGGCTCCTTAAAATCTATATAGCATGAGAAACACAATTTTCATATCAGTCGTGGTCTAATCTTTGGGTGGGGATGCTGTAAAGCGCTTTGAGATGATGCGAAGTCATGAAACTGCGCTATACAAAAATAAATTTGTTGTTGTTGTTGTAATACATACATGCTTAAGAGCATGCTTGATGTCTCACAAAAAAAATCAACATTTCATAATCACTTTCTAGTAATAACACTTTGCATTAAAGGGGCCTTATTATGCTTTTGCAGTTATATAGTGTGTTATATAGCTTTCTGTAATCAGTCTGCAAAGACTTAAGACCTTAAGTACATGTAAAAGAGAGTGACTCTCACTACTGAAAGCACTCTTCTCTAATCTGCCTGAGATGCCTCATTGGAATTCCAGCTCTTACTTCTGTTACATGGTGAGGTCACCTTGTAACACAATCTTTATTGGCTGCCTACCTGCAAGGATCTGTCTGCAGGCTGCAGGTCAAGGGTAGAACATGTAGGCAAGCTGACCAATGGGGCAAGCTGACCAATAAGAGCACATTGGGCCCATCTGGGGTTGGGGTTTAAAGCTAGAGACAGTGAACAGAACAACGTGTAACATTGAAGCGTGTAAATCTTAAAATAAAATTATGAATAGTGAAAATTAGCATAATAGAACCCCTTTAAGACAGCAAAAAGCACTATGTTTAACTAAACATTAATTTGACATTGTCCAAATTTTTGAAGTAGCCTTTGTGCATTTGAATTAGTATGTGTATGCTAACGTAATGTCTTTCTGCTACCTGTCACACAAATGCACTCTTCCCATTTCCTAGAGTACCAGTGCTCACACGAGTCCTGCTGATTGACAATAATCTGAATTTGGCTTCAGTACTAGCCGAACAATAGAACATGAATTACAAACAGTCCATTAGCATTGCACAAAGACTGTTTAGCAGAGTATAGCAAGGTATCTGTCCAAAAATTTAATTAGATAAAAAGTTTTTAAAAATATTTGTGTGATATGATTTGTGTCACGCTTTGCTGGGTTAAGCGGTGCAGGGTGTCGGCGGCATGAGGCAGGCAAGACGATGAAGCAGGCAGATTCAAGGGAAACAGGGTTTATTAGCAGACAGACGAGGTAAATGCCACGAAACACCACAATGACTACTCTCGGGAGACTGACTTAGACACTTACTAAATACAAGAGACAGGCATGGATGGATACGGAACAGGTGGACAGAATTAATCACGGATTGACAACAGGTGGTTTCGAGCAGGATTGAACACGGGGTAGCGAGGGGGGCGTGGCACACACGAGGCTCGAACGGACGGATCATGACAATTTGTGTAGTAAATTGCAGTCTTTAACTGGCAGTAACAGGGTGACACTTAGGAACTCCTGAACTAAGTTGCAGACATTAATTTTGCATGAAGACGTGCATTGTAGAAACTGATAATGATGCCTTAATGTGTCCTCTGCGGTCTCTCTGTAGTGTATCGTCCAGAGCTTTCTTGTGTCCTCCTCCAACCCACCCACCCCCCCACCTGCCCTCCTTTATCCAAAGTGCTATCATCAGCAAGTTTTTTTTTAATGAACATCGTGATTGATTGCATGGCGGAAACTAGAGCAGGGGGTCCTATGAGTTGGACAGGTTACTGTAAACGCATACATACATCTACGTACTGCAATCCCCTAGCTGCTCAGTTACATGAAGCAGGAAAATGACCCAAGACACAGGAAGCATTTGTAGGCCACATCTATTAGAGAAGTATTCCTATTTAGCAAGCAATTGTCCTGGGTCATCTATCATTTTGGCAACACATGTAGCATTCAGATGTGTTTTTTTTTCTCTAAATAGAATATTCATTCTGTACTTTTTTATGATTCAGCCAAAGATACAGACCCAGTGCAACACTACGGAGGTTTAGAGTTGAGTCATTTTCCCCGAAGTGACGAGCAAGGAGGCTGAGCTGTTTTAACAGAGCAAATCCTGCTGTTGCCTATTTGTGTGTAATTTCCTACTGGAGTCAGATTTGCCCTTTGCACTTCACTTTGGATATTTTTATGATAATTTCCCAAATATTGATAGCAACACTTCACAAGTAGCTTCATTTTAGTGTGAGTATTCAATGTCAATGTATTCCCTTACCATCAACCAGGATGTCTCTCCCATAAAGGAAACTCAGCCTTTTAGTGCTGATATTGAATTAATCTCGTCCTCTATTTCATGTCGGTATTCTGTTTCTTATTGCATCATTAGTGAATAGAGGCCATGCATATAAAATAATTCAGTGTTTGCATGCCTATATGAAAAGTATGCATATATATATTCAAATGCCTTTTGTACCATGCATGCCATAAATTTTCTCATTTTTATGAGAGCTTTATTTTAAACAATACCATGTCTTTAAAAATATATCCTTTTATTACTAGCAGTAAGTCCCTTTCAAGGTATGATCAATTTAGATTGACGGGAAAATTAATGCTAAATATGTACACATTTAAAAGGCAGTTTGACTAAAATGGAAATGGGTGAATGCTCGTTTCAATGCAATACATGTGGCACTTTTTCAGTTTTACAGTTAAGTTACAGTACAAATGACTGCCTAGTGTAAGTCATCCAGTGATTGACCATCTGATCACTGGCTGGCTGGATGCACTCAGCTGGCGTCTCTGCAAAGAGCCGCATCACAAACATAGTCAGGCTCAGAAACGGCTGAATATGGAGAGAATATGGAAAAATCCAGCTATACCGCTGACACTAGATAACTTGGGATGAATAATATCTTTAAAATTGGTAGAAACAAACTTGAAGCAATTACATTATTCTATCATGAAGGTTTCACCTGTAAATGTACATTCGTTGTTGTGGTTAATTATATGATAGAAAGCGTCAAATCATGCTTGCTTAAAGAATCCTGCCTTATATCTTCATTTCGCAAAAGCCTCACCTGATACCTTTACATTCTTACAGAAAGCCCACAGCTCACAGCCCAGTGGGAGCCTGCAGCTATCGTTAATGAATCATGACAGCTAGAACAAAAGCAAAATGAATGAATTTTTCTCCTTTGCGGCACAAATGTTTAATATAATATCCGAATTACTCACATCCATGCTCTTAATATACAGATCCTGAGCACCATACTCATCATTCTTAAATTAATTTGATGACTGCTCATTTGATGTAGCCATTATCTCTGGCCATGTTGTGATGTTTCTTCATTCGAACTCACACTCTGAGGTTAAGTGAGATGTGTGTGGTTCTCATTCTGATCCTGGTTGTCCCCTTTAACATCTGATTGGCCCAACACACTTGCATAAACACACACTCCACTCACAGAGACTTATTTTTGCTCAACGAGTGAATGACAAAGAATACTGCTAAACTTCTATTACCTAAAGATTGTCCTGGAAAAGTTTATTACACATCTTCAGGGTTGAGGGTTCAGTTCCTAATACTGGCACTATGTGTGTGGAAGTGCATGTTCTTTGCATTCACATAGTTCCTTCTTGAGTCATACAGCTAAAGTGAGTTGGTGACTCTAAAGTATGCGACATGTGAGTGTATGGCTGAAATTAAAGCTGTGGTAAGCTTCATGTGCAACCTTCCATTATTATGGAAAATGGGGGACAAATTATACTGAAGTTTAATTTTAAATAAGGTCTGTTTTATTGCTGGTAATTATATCGATGAAATCACAGGCGGTGTTCAAACAGGCTGTAGATGAAATAGCTCCTTTATATGTTCAAGAAACCAGAACTATCTCAGCACCCAGCACAGTTTAATGATACCTCATACAAGCTAAAAATGGAGCACAGAATGAAAAGCAATCGAACTGCGGCTCCCAAAGCATGTGTGGACTGAGAGCACTGTGAAGACCTCCACATTACCTGTATTCCTATTGGAACCTCAGTTAAACTCACCCACATAGCTGCTGATTGCGTCACTTAATGCTTGCAGTGATTTTAAGGACTTCTTAAGTAGAAATTATTTCGGCCACCTGTCAAGTCTCAGAGGAATCATAATGGTGTACATGAGCACTGTTTAGTGTTTTATTAGTCTATTGAACTTGACTTTAAAAATTGACTTCTGAAGGAGGATGTAGTCAGACACCCCCCCCCAACCTGTGATAACCAGTAGGGCAAAGGTGTAGAGGCTGTGGGATACCTGTAGCTAACTATTTGTTGAATTCATTGTGTGTATATAGAGATATTTGGAACAGAAGCTCACATCTTTACAGTTTGGCTTGTTTATGTTAGCCATGTTTCCCAATCCAGTCCTCAGGGGACCCACAGACAGTCCATGTTTTTGCTCCCTCTGAGCTCCGTGCCAGGCAGTCCACATTTTTGCTCCCTCCCAGCTTCTTGTAGGGTTATTCGGTTCATCTCTAGCATAGTGTTTCCCAATCTGGCCCTCAGAGGGTCCACAGTCGGTTTTTGCTCCCTCCCAGCTCCCTGCCAGATAGTCCACATAGGGAGCTTAGAGGCAGCAAAAACATGGACTGTCTGGCAGGGAGCTAGGAGGGAGCAAAAACATGGACTTACTGTGGGTCCCCTGAGGACTGGATTGGGAAACTCTGGGCTAGAGAACTAAAGACCACGAGGGTGACAGTAAGATTCCCCCATTGCATTCTCCATTCAGGCTTATCTGTGGGCTGCCACACAAATCAGGTTGGTCCTATCAACCATTTCAGAAGAGGGTGTGTTTTAGTAAAGTTGTAATCTGGGACGGCCCCCGTAGAACACCCAGTAGCATTTGGTAGTATAGTGTATCCTGTGGTGATCCTGTATCATACTTCTGAGTTAGGGTTGACTGCAAGGTTTGTGGACAAACTGATTCTATTCAGCCAATAATCTCCCATATGGACTGTTTCACATAAAAGATGTGTAGACAGCAGCCTGTGCAGTGTGTTAGTAAATTAGATTTAAATATGTTTCGGTGAAGAGAGATCTTGAGGTCGCTGTGATGATATACTGTAAATGTGTACCTAATTAGATTAGTCTTTTTAATGTTGATGTACGTGTCCTACAAACTGTGTAAGCCTGGCACTGTATTAGCAGTCAGAAGGTAAATGGATAGATGCATGAATGTTTCAATAAATTATTTACAATTGGAACATCTATGTTATATATTATGATGTATATATTTTGAAAGCATTTTCACAGCATACAGTGTTTATGCAATTAGCATAAAGTACTTTGAGAAACATACCAATTCAGCACTTCAGAGCGTAACAGAGAGTATTGCTTGGTCCCTCAGTGGATAACACTGCAGTCACACATGTCCAGGGTTGTGGGTCCCAGTCCCCCCTCTGCCCTGTGGGTAGCGTTTGCATGCTCTTTGTTTGAGTTGTACAGGTTTCAGTAAGGTGCTCTGGTCTCCACCTTCAGTCTAAGCTGCAGTGTCTCCCGATGCAGGCCTCGGGGACCCACAGGTGTACATGTTTCTGCTCCCTCCTAGCTCCCAGAAGCAAAAATGTAGACTGTCTATGCATCTCCAAGGACTGGATTGGGACACATTGGCCTAAAACCATGCAGTTAGGGTAACATGCTGTAGAGTGTGTGCTTTCTGATGGACCGCTATCCTAGATGTAACATGTGCTCTGTGCTGAATGGGTTCCAAGTCACCCTAATTAAGATAAGTGGTTGGAAGGCAGATCCTTTATATATTTGTACCTTACTGTTATATGGTTTTAAATGTATTGAGGAGTATTTATAAGTATAGACTTCCTGGAAACTGTGTTGCTGTGTAGACGCCTGCCTGTATTTCAGTGTGTTGGTATATATACTGCAGCGTACTCGAAAGCATACCAGTCGCTATGTTCAGCATCGACGGATCCTCATGCTCACACCCGCAGCCCCAGTTTTCAGCTATTCTCCTTTATCCTCTGTTGCATTTCTTGTGTTTTTTTCCCTTGCACAATTCATCCCATCCTCTGTTGTCTTCTGCACCCCTATCTACATCCCTATGCCGAATCATTCATGGTATTCTTTATATCCAGTATTGTTATTAACAAGTGTGAAATATTTATGGGAAACAATGTATTCTAGTTTATTGTTTTTACCTTGTAGCACAGAGGGTTATTCTGTGTGACCAACTGTTGCCTGGGTAACAGGAATTTGTTGGTAACAGTTTATGGGACACAAATAATGTAGTATGCTGTTACTTATGTATTAATTAATCACAAACTAAGTCTTAGTTACATACTGATCTCATGTTAATTCATCAGTAATGAATTATGGTGCAAGTTTTATCACAAGCGGTTTCTATATTTGTTATTGTATCTAATTCTGTAAACTCTTGTGAATTACTGAAAGAACTACTGAAGGAACATGAAGTTAACAAGTGAAATACTGACCTCACATTTATTCATTATTAATGAATCGTGACGCATATCTCAAGTAGCAACTATATTTGTTCATGATTTGTGCATGATTTTTACTTCAGTAGTAACTGAGTTACTAACTATGTATTTGTGCCCCATTAAGCAAAGTGTTACCAGTATATCCTTTCTTTGACTTAGAGATGATGATTGTCTTAATATCCCACGTCAGACATCTTTTATCTCCTTCTTCCTCCTTGCCCTACAGATGTGGGGGTGTCACATTGTGTGTATGCCTGCTTCCCCAGGAGGAACAGAAAAGTGTTTTGGGCTTGCATGATATTCAGCGTTTCTATTGCTCAATGTTGGGGACAGATATTTTTCAGAAAGACTACACCATTGGCATAAATTATGGGGAATTACTGTAACCCTCCCAATAATCATAACCTGCCAATACAATCCCCTGGACCCAAGGGCGTAACTTTGGCTGGAACATTGGGGGCTGTTGAGGTCTTCACTCATTTACAGGGGAAACATGATTATTGGGGGGGTTGCGTTAGCTGATTTTGATTTAATGGGGGGGCTACAACCTCATCCCCCCTGTAATTTACGGCCATGCCTGGACCCCCTTAAATGGGGGGAGACCTCAACCGGCCCCAATACTCAACCCAGAGTTATGCCCTTGAACTGTGTGGTTTTAATATTTCATTTTTAGGGCCAAACAATGTATGCGTGCAATCTTCCTGAGGTCCTCTGCTGCACAGTCGGTCAGAAGCGAACGAAAACATCAAGGGCTTCTTCTCTGTTTGTTGTTCTTGCTCTTCTGGGTCTTCTGTTTTATTTGGAGACAGTCCATGCAAATCGCTGCAGGTGCTGAATTTGTCTTAAGGCAGCCCCAAAACGAGACCTTAGATATGTGGTACATGGTCCTTTTTCCTACAACATATCATGATGTTTTTTTGAGTAGCAAAGACCTATTTCCATCAAATTAAGTTACAAGTGGGTGGCAGAGAAACTTCATGAACTCTTACTATATTAAAAGGGCACCTCCAGAGTGTCAGGCAATTTGGCAGATGAGCAACATGTGCCCAGAGAGCTGCTTGGAGTTCATGTCTGTTAGACATGTGACCTCCCCGGGGTGACCTGCCCGGAGTGACCTCCCCAGGTGACCTGCCCGGAGTGACCTCCCCGTGACAGAGTACGACCAAAGCATAGAGCTAAGATCTGCAGACGTATGCAATAATATCCCTTTTCTGAAACACCTTTCATCCAACTTGCGTTACCTTCATCTCCCTAGGGGTTAGTTCACCCCTATAAATCCTGCTTTATTTTAAAATTCTATTAATAGGGTTGCAGGTATCTTTCGCACAATGGGCTGTGCTCGTCATTCCCGAGTTGATGTTCTGTGTCTTGGGTGTTCCGGAGCTCGCGTCTGGCAGGCATGCTGGGTCTTTGTGGTCACAGCTGCAGGAGTCCCCAAAAAGTCTGACTGCAAGGGGAAAATTCAGAATATGTCAACACACTGTCCACATCAAATATTGACTGTCCTCTCAATGACATCGTTTGGAATTATTTTCCCTGCCCCACATCCATCCAAATGAAATAAATACGTGGATCAGAGATTGCATCCCAGATGTTCCCTGGGCCCCTTCAAGTGAACCTAGGGTCAAGTATATACTTTACTTATATGACTCCTTTTCAGCTTTCAGTAGTTGTAGCACTTTAATCTTAGTGTTATATAAAGTTTATATAAGACCCCAATTTAATGTATGTCCCACAGCTGGGACTTAAATTCAAGTTCCAGCCAGAGTCTTTGGCCATATGCTATATTCTGTCCTTAGACACCATTTCAAACTTAAGAAGAAAAGGAAAAGCCTGAACTATCTCCCTCATCCTTTATCAGCAGAGACACCTTAGGGGACCCCAAATGGACGGATTATATAATAAGTCATCGCTTCTGTCTCTTGGTAATCCCTTAAAATGAATAATGAAGTGTAATAATTTAAAGGCATATATGTACCCACTTCTATGAATAGATGTTTAAAGAATTTTCGGTAACACTTTACTCAAGGCCATATTTTTAGTCATTTATAAACACATTTATAACAATTAATAATGTATTCATAAAGCATTATAAACATGGCTTCAAATATTTATCAAAAGGAATAACACATTATTGCCGTGTTGATTATGCATTGGGGGGGCATGGTGGTGCAGTGGTTAGCACTGTTGCCTCACACCGCTAGGACCTGGGTTTGAGTCTCTGCCTGGGTCACATGTGTGTGGAGTTTGCATGTTCTCCCTGTGTCGTTGTGGGGTTTCCTCTGGGTACTCTGGTTTCCCCCCACAGTCCAAAGACATGCTGAGGCTAATTGGGGTTGCTCAATTGCCCGTAGGTGTGCCTGTGTGTGGGTGTGCCCTGCGATAGGCTGGCCCCCCATCCAGGGTTGTTCCTTGCCTCATGCCCATTGCTTCGGATAGGCTCCAGACCCCCTGTGACACAGTAGGATAAGCGGGTATAGAAAATGGATGGATGGATGCATTATGCTTTTTGAAGGGCTCATCTATAATGCACTATAGATAATCATAATGCATTATGATGGTCGGTACAGTAAAATCCCGTTATAACTAACTTCAAAGGTCCTAGCAAAACAGTCCGTTATATCCGGAGTGGCTGTATGCCCAGAACACAACTACAGGACACCATTTAGTCAAGCCACACCCCTGCAGATGCACTTGTGGTATAGATTATTATATTGTACATGCAGTAATGCAACTTTATCTGAGCAGATGCGTGACTATTAATAATACATATCTGCGCTGGATATCTCCGGCACACCATGCGCCTTGTTGGCAGAGCTGCATGTCCGTCATAGCCGAACAAAACTGCAGCTAAAAGTGGCCCTAGGGTCTAAATTATTTGTCCGTTATAAGCGAAATTCTGTTATTTGCAAGTCCGCTATATCCAATGCCTTTTCTGCATGTTTTTAAAGGCACGCAGGCGGGACCAGTGGACCTCATCCATTATAGACGATATTCCGTTATAAGTGAGTCCACTATAACGGGATTTTATTGTATAAGCATGAAGGATGGACACAAAAAGGTATAAAGGTATCTATAGCGCATTATAAATGAAAGATTCATAAGGCAGTCATAATGCATTATAAGGATGATCATAATGTATTAGACCTTTGTATATATTTCTAGCTATGCTTATAATGCTTTATGAATGCATTATTGTGCATTATGAATGATTTTATAAATTACTAAAAACATGGTCTTAAGCAAAGTGTTACAAAATTTTCATCCATTCGTGGAGTATCAATGGAACGACATGGCTATTCCAAGATGTAAGACAAGGTACACTCTGACCTGAGGGGTTTTCTAACTTGTCAGATTTAAGGTAGTCTGGGCTACAAGTGAATGAAGATAAAATCCGATTAGTCCAGCCTTTCTTAAATACAACTGGTTATCCGGCTAAGCAAGAAATCCTGCTTTGTGGAACATCCCCTGGACTTCTGTCAGACAGTAATGTGCACATGCTTACATATTCATACAAAAGTCAGTTTAGTCACCAGTCAGCCAATAACAGCACTCGCTTGGATTATCTGAAAAATGGTACTCAGAAACAAACCACATGATGCAAAGTCTGCATGGATAAAGTTAGCTGTAAATCAACAAGCTTGGAAGCACTAGTAAGATAACAATGAGCTGCTATTGCTTTGCAGTAGGTATTGCTTGCATTCCAAATGATGCCATTTAATTTGTGTATAACTAAGAATGATAGATAGTTCAACTGAATTGAATTACACCGATTACCTCTTTAATTTGACATCATTATAGTCTTTTGATGAGGTGACAAGGCAAATCTCGGTCCCACCATTTCTCTTCCTATGTCAAATGTTTGTGGAGTTGTATAAAAGTCCTATGTCAGCAATGTGCTGGAACGGTCCGAAAAGAACCCATAGCTCTTAGAGAATAGGGCCCTAATGACTCCTCTCAGCAGCAGACAGGGTCACGCCTCAGGCGGCCATTTTGCAGTGGAGGAAAACTTTGTTTCAAAAGCTCACTTTCACATATTCTTTCTGGTTACACTTGAGGGGGTATAAATAGTGTACTCCTACGTAATGTTTTAATTAACCAATAACTATGTATTAGTCACGTACTGATCCCATGTTCATTCATCATTAATCAGTCATGACGGTTGATCTCTTTCTTGCATGCAGTTAGTGTATGTGTTTATGATTTGCAGTTGAGTAGTTAGTGAGTTACTAAGTTACTTTTCCCCCCTCAGGTGAAGTGTTACATGCTTTCTGCAGCCTGCAGAGACAGCAACAGCATAATCATACAGACATGGGGGTGAGAGAACAGCAAGGACTGATATAGGTGGCATATCCATCTATTACACAAAGGTACACAAAGGGAATATCCCTAAAATTATCCAAATTTCCAGCCATTCTCTGTGACCACTTGTCCTGCTCAGGGGGGCGGGTGGGGGCTGGGCCTATCCTGGAGACTAAGGGCACAAGGCACGGAACAACCCAGGATGGGACGCCAACCCCCTAATGATGTTACTTATCAATATCCAAAATATACCGCTGCTTATTTTGTGATAATTATATATCCAGTGCTTATTAGGCCATTTATTTCAAAATTATTTCAAATTTCAAAATTAGGACTTTTTTATCCTGAAGAACCAACATGGCGCTTATATACTGTTTTAAGCCATTTTGCTCAGCAAGCCTGCAGTGACCTTCCAGTGATATTGTCACTGGTGTGACATTGCTCCCATGCCTGCTCATGTAACATAAGCCTTGCTGGTCTTTGGTTAAAAGTTTAGCTTGGGCATAAAACTGAGACAAATTCAAAACAAACCAGCAATACCTCATTTATATAAGTAATACTATCTGAAAGTGTTTCAGTCATATTAAAGCCAGTCTGACCGATGTCAGTGTAATAGAGGGTGGGCACATGATTGTGGGGGGGTGCAGTGTCAACATTTTTTCTTCCTTCTCTATATCGAGGCTGTAAGCTATCTTATTACAGAGGCAAGCAGCAACTTTTTTACTAGTAAATGTGATTTTATCTTTGGAAAGTAAATTTATCAAATTTCAGGAGTTCTAGACCCACTGAAGACACAACACACCTTTTATGAATTTTTACAATTATGATCTGTGCATATTTTAAAACGGCAGTAAAACATCTGGAGAAGGAAATTGAAATAGTAAACAAACAGATATATCTAAACCAATCACTTACACAACTGGGGAGTGGGAGTTGTCAAAAGGCTGTAAAAACTCAGGGAGGGTATGGATCCAGCTGGTGCAATTACATGTTATTATAAGAGAGAAATAAATTGAGAAATACATTGCTATTGGATGGGATGCCAGTCCATAAGGCTGAGGTACACCCTGGATGGGATGCCAGTCTATTACAAGGCACAAGACTGGGTATACACTGGATGGGATGTCAGTCCATTAAAGGGCACAAGGCTGGGGTACACCCTCAATGGGATGCCAGTCTATTGTAGGGCACAAGGCTGGGGTACACCCAGGATGGGATGCCAGTCTATTATAGGGCACAAGGCTGGGGTACACCCAGGAT
>JAODUD010000095.1:19960796-19971034 GCA_026784285.1 Stomatorhinus walkeri
CTGGGGTACACCCAGGATGGGATGCCAGTCCAATATAGGGCACAAGGCTGGGGTACACCCAGGATGGGATGCCAGTCTATTATAGGGCACAAGGCTGGGGTACACCCAGGATGGGATGCCAGTCCAATATAGGGCACAAGGCTAGGGTACACCCAGGATGGGATGCCAGTCTGTTATAGGACATAAGGCTGACTTCTCATTTGTAGCCACCCAGCTGATGCATGCACTGTCTTTGATTCAGGGAGGTGCTCATGGATGGAACTGTAGATAGACCCTCATCAGCTGAGGCAAATGGGGCAGAAGTGAGGGAGAGATAGCTTCCCAAAATCTCTCCCGCACACATTGTACCCTAAGAACTGGTGACGGGGGCTTTTCCAGAGTTGCTTTATGCTTAACTGAAGTTTCCACAGAGCACATCTCACTGCCATAAATCACATCGTGTTGTTACCTAGTTACTTTCAGTAAATCACAGAGAACAGATGATGGAACATTGACCATTTGACACATTCCTTTCACAGAGTTAACACTTGAGTCTGTATATTCAAACCCATGCTTTTTTTTTTTTTTTACAAAAATAACGTTTCACAAGAAGTAGATTTGTTGTACACCAGAGGTGGTCAGTCTTATCCAGAAAGGGCTGCTATGTGTGCAGGTTTTCACTGCAACTCTTTAATTAGATTACTAATTAAAGATCCCACCTAGAATAGTGTGTACAGGTTTGGTCACCATACCTTAAGAAGGACTTTGCTGCCTTAGAATAGGTGCAACGGAGGGCTACGAGAATGATTCCTGGTCTTAGAGGAATGTCTAATGAGGAGAGGTTAGCTAAGCTGAATCTGTTTAGCCTTGAGCAAAGGAGACTGATCCAGGGAAATGATCCAGGTATATAAGATTCTAACAGGTCTGGATACTGTTCAGTGAAAAGGGTATGTAGTTAGAGTATGGTGTATTCTCCCTGTTAGTGTACTGCAAGCTAATACCCTGGGTTCCTTTAAGTCAGAGTTAGATATGATTTTAACAACTCTGAGTTATTAGTTACGTTCTCCCCAAACAAGCTTGATGGGCCGAATGGCCTCTCGTTTGTAAATTTATTATGTTCTTCTTAGAGGACTGATTGGCTGAAGAGTCCTCATACCCGGGTTTGAACAGCTGACCTAAAGGTTATCCCAAAAACCTGCATACACACCGGCCCTGTCGCGCCCTCAGGGGCGGGACCGAGCAGGTGCAATGAAGATCGGACTGATTAGGCACCTGATATAAACCCCACAATGCAACCAAACCAACGCGAAGTATTGCGTTCATGACCATTACCGAGCGATTTCTTGTCTATCGTCTACCCGATTACCCGTACCTTATCTGTCTGCCTTTCGTGCCTTTGTGCCTAATTCTCTCCCTTGCCTCCCCAGCTCAGATCCCGTCCTTGACTTACTTCCCTTGCCTGCCCCGGCTGTGTACGTCTCCCCTTCCCTCGTGTCCTCGTGTCCTGTCTATCACCGTGGGATTGAGTTCTCCGGCTTCTGACCCCTAGACCAACCCTCGACTACGATCCTCGCCTGCCCCTTTGGAACATCGCCGTCCTTCTCTCCCCTCCTGGGGAATCCTCCCCAACCCGGGGTTGAGATCCCGTCTCCCCAGTTCGAGGGCTCCTTACCTCTTATCATCCTCAACCTACTTCATTAAAGCGCACTTGTTACTTGCATTCCTGGGTCCCGCTATCTCTGTTCTGCCCGACGTGACAGGCCCTTTACAGATAAGATTGCCGTCCCCAGTTCTGTACTAATCATTACTACTGCATTTCTGTATTGCCCTCGAGATATTTCAGCATTTTTTTTTTGCAAATACAGGCCCACATCATAAACACAATTCATAAAGGTGTCACTGCAGAAGAAATATCACCTGGTTAAACGAAAGATGGCAATGTAGAAACATGTTATTTTTCCCAAGGTCATTCAAAACTAAGTAAACCAGTTTGTTTTTGTATTTTTATTGTGAACTAATATTCATCATTATTTGTTCTTCTCTGGGTTACGAGTTTTGAAAGTTAGCTGCTTTAAAAACCTTATTGAGTCATAAAAACATTCAAGTATTATGTTTTGTTGAAATTATATATTTTAAGTTGGCTTTTGTAGTTAATTTTTTTTTTATGTACATACATAGATATTATTTACTCTGAGAATATCTCAGACACATTCTCATGCACAGGAATATGTGACCATATACAGAAAAATGTAAATTAAAAATAAAAACATTTAAAAAATTGCATCACAAACCCACAGATGGCAACCATATTCAAATCCTGAGATGTAGTTGCAAAAAGATGTAGTTATAAAACCTTTTGGTTTCCGAATATTATTCTGATCTCACATCAGAATTGGGGACAAAATAACCGTC
The DNA here is from genome assembly GCA_026784285.1 of Stomatorhinus walkeri. NCBI lineage: Eukaryota > Metazoa > Chordata > Actinopteri > Osteoglossiformes > Mormyridae > Stomatorhinus > Stomatorhinus walkeri. The sequence continues at coordinate 19,963,188 of JAODUD010000095.1, forward strand.
TATATGAATGTGGGATATATTATTTGTCAAATTGTAATAAAGAGCCAAGATATGTAGGAAATTGTCCAGTTATCTAGGAAATCAATGTCATTTCATCACGAGGGAAGTCCAGTTGACCTTATTGTACACATCACTCAGATGGGCTGTGAAAGTTCATCTCATGAGAGAAATCGTCAAGCACCATCATAAAAAGCATTCTGTCTCTTGAAAGAGCTGGCGGGAGCATGCAAAAAAATTACACTAGCAAAACCATTAAAACCACTAATAACCAATTAAATCGCCCCTATTTCGTTCCATTTAAAAATAATAGTTCTTAATTTACTCTGCCTTTATGCATTACACAATTTTTCATGTGTGTTAAATTACAGATTACTATCAAACCAGGCCCACAGGTAATTGGACGTCTTTATTCTGACCTTAATGTGCATAGTTGTCATAATTGGGATTATGTTAATTTAAGAATGAGATTACAGTTTCTCATGGAGTAATCAATGATATTAAGTTCATTTTGCATACTGCAACATTTCCGTTCTTCTCAGGGGGTGTGACAGGAATAAATTTATGTCATCACAATACAAATGCAGCCTGCTGCATTAACTGCAGAGCAATCATCCTTGATGTATAAATGAAAAGGAGTTATAGACCATGTGGGTATAAAATTATGCATTAGACACGTGAGAACACTGCTGGCCGGCTTTCAGGTCGCAGGTTAGTAAAAGAGCTGTATTTTGCAGTCAAAAGGTTGTGCACTGTGAACTGGGAGGGATCAGAGATAAAACATAGGAAGTGTACCTATATGGTTACTGGGAAGAAAATAGGAAACATAATAAAGTACAATCCTGTTATAACGGACTTTATGGGATCTGGCAAAACAGTCTCTAATATCCAGAGTCCGTTATATCCAGATTGGCTGTATGCCCAGAACACAACTACAGGACACTATTTAGTCATGCCACACCCAAGCAGACACACTTGTGGTATAGATTATTATATTGTACATGTAGTAATGCAACTTTACCTGACTGTTGGAAGTATATATGGCCTATAAGTGGTTATGCATGTACGGTACAGTAGTAACCTTGACCTCATTAGTTACTGCATCCCTCCAGCTGCAAGCATCGACGCACAGCGTGCCTGATGATGGACAGCCACACAGACCAATCAGTGTTGCCTGCTGATATGCCATGCCTATTTATAGATCGTGACTATTACTACATATATATACTACATACTATTACTACACTAGATATCACCGGCACGCCACGCAATTTGTAGGTGGAACCTGAATGTCCATTATAGTCGAACAAAATTACAGCTAAAAGCGGCCCTGGGAACCAAATTGTTTGTCTGTTATAAGTTAAATTCCATTGTATGCGAGTCCGAAGTTTTTTCTGCATGTTCATAAAGGTGCACGGCCGGGACCAGCGGACCTCGTCCGTTATAGACAATATTCCGTTATAAGTGAGTCCACTATAACAGGATTATACTGTATTAGAAACCATTCTTTAGCCTCTCAAGTTAATCACTCCTCTGTTTCTTCCAGCAAATTAAATGGCATTGATTCATCTTAACATGCAGTGATATGTTCTTTATTTATTGCACATTAGCATAATTTATTATGATGATAAACCTTACAATCAGACCTTAATAAGTCGTAATAATATCACAGAGAGATGAAAAATGTCTCCACTTTTGTTCACCTCTGAGTACCTTGTTTCATGCATTTGTACTGTGTTTACAACGTTGAATAAGATTTCTTATTTAAATAGTGCGCATCTGTGAAAGCTTCCAGCAAACATTGAATCTGTTCCACTCCTATCTGGCACAGTCAACAAAGTACAATACCACAAAGCATATGTTTTTAAGCCTTTTTGCTCATCTATGATTGGTTAATCATTATAATTTTATAATTAATGCCCTTTATTGCTGCCACTGTATTAAGTTTTTATTTTGGGTCATTACCTTGTTATTTGAAACACACACTTCCTTTGAAAGGGATCTGCATGCTCTTTGTATCAAAAGTTATTTTTTATCACTATATCTTAAGATTTATAAGTGTAATATTTGTAAAAAAAAATGCAAAATATCAGCAAAAAAATTACACAAAAGTGTGATCTTTTGCAAGTAACATTGTGTGATTTCTTATAGTTGAAGCCTTGGAATTTGTTTATATTTTTGCCAGCATTTGTAAGTTTTAATTTTGACCAAAAGCCAGAACGGTTATATAAAGTACAACATGTAAGAGATACAGATAATTTTCTGCTTTATAGAGTATAATTGTGGTATGCTATGTAAGAAAAACTTGTAGTCTATTATAGGTTATACGAACCAAAATCCACTGAAGTGTTATTTTAGTGCTGATTATGCTACAAAGATAATTCCTTTTGTTACTCTGGAAAACGTTTTCCCCCATCATCTGATTTTTACAACATGCTTTTCCATGTGTGTACAAGACATCTTTGTCTTGACAGCCAAGCCTACTACAAAACAATACCATGTCTTAATAATGGATTAATCTCAAAGCTTTAAATTTACATTTAGCATGAAAAAATCAGTATATGTATATTTTTTACACTATGATTTTTTACAGAAACTGAAAGAACCTTGAACTTCCTCTGCAGTGCATATTTTCAAGAGGAAGGAAACTTCTTCCAAGACATGTGCGACAGGTTCTTTGTGTGATCTCACGCAGCTGAGGAGGATCCCAGTGACTGGGTGCGTAGGAGCTGGGCAGCATGACCTGTTCTCAGTTCCATCTCCCATGAATTAATCAAAAACAAACCGAACCCAACTTATTAAAGCAAACATTTGATGAATTAAACATCTCAGACAGATTTTCTAATAACTCAAAGTCGAGTGAGGTGTAATTGCATTGAAGTTGGCAAGCATTGAACACCAGATGATTCCAGTCTATTCTGATTGCTGATAACCTCATTTATATATCATGATTATATATAAATATAGTCATAAATAAGCACTAGGGCAAACAAAGGTGGCAGGTTTAAAAAAAAACTTCTTTAGCTAACAAAAGGCTTAAAGCTTGTTTTTGTCTGCAATGCAAATAGCCATTGTGTGAGAACTCCATGAAGAGCAGCTGTGTGTCAGATTGATTAAAATGTTCTTCTTGCCAAATCATATGAAATCATATAATTAAGTTACCATGGTGGCATGTAGCAAACGCAGCAGGTCTTGGCTATATTCTGAAGCTTTTCTTCCCCTTCTTTCCTCCGGAGAACACAGCGAGCGCATTGCCACGGATGTAATGCGAAAACGAAAGGACATCGATTCAAACTGCTGGCTGATGAAGTCGTAATCGCACATGATTCCACTGATGCTGCCTTCCTCATGGTGGCTTTCCTCTGCTAAAAATAGAAGCCGTGACCAGTCGCAGCCCTTGGGAGAACTGACACTGTGCGCTTATCAGAGCTAATGCTCTATCAGGAGGATAAGGCCAGATGCAGAAAAACAGGCAGAGGATGAATCCAAGCCAAGGCTATGCAGGGCATTCTGCTTTTACCTTATCAAAATAGTCATTAGACTCAACATGTAGAATAACGAAACTATATAACTAACTATAAAGCATAGGTTTTACATGTGTAAAGAACCACATAAAGAAACTGTTTATTGTGTATTTAGGTATAATGATATTTGGTGCATGTGCATGAAAGGTAAAGATATAAATGTACTGTAGACATTTAGTAACATCAGCATGTCTGTTAACGAGAGTGTGGGCACAGATGCCAGAGCAGCTGAACAGACCCTCATGAAAAGTCCCCTTTCATGCCTTCTATTTGCTTCTTTGAGGCTCTTTGTGCCTGTGAAGTTTGCACGTTTCCCCCATGCTTGTACCAGTGGTCTTTGGATACTTCAGTCTCCTCCCATCTGAATTGCCCAAAATGTCTGTGAGCATGTGTGTGTGAAAGATTGATGGAAAAATACTCAAGGGGTTGGTTTCTGTTACAAAGGGATTGGAAATGGAGGTCATTTATCAGCTTAATTAACTGTATTTATGGCTTAGGACGCTGATGTCCCAAACTGTAGGTGTCTAAACCATTTCAACTTTTATATCCCCAGAAACATCGATCCGTCTATTTGCCGACCGCTTATCCAGTCTGCTGTCGTGCAGAGCCTGGAGCCTGTCCCGGAAAGCCGAGGATGCCAGGGTAGGGGGGCTCTCTGAAGACACAATGCCACACACTGTGGGAGATTCAGAGACGTCGATTCACCTAACAGCATGATAGCAGGCTGCGTGAGAAAGTTGGAATACCCAGAGGGATACGAGGAGAACATGCACACTCCAAACTGCATGGTTTAACGTCACTTAGCAATTTTTAAATTTAGACATAAAGTGCAAATGCCAAAGATGCAAAGGCTGTCAGTAATGAATACAGGAGAGCAGAGGAGAGCTAGTCTGAGAGACAGATGTTGGGTCTTTGGCGTGAAGTGCTGTCCACCTCGTTTTAATCGATTATGATTAAATTAGTCTTCTGTGGCACAGATAAATCACTATCACTGAATTATGGCACTCAACATTTTGTTTATACACTATACATTTTATTGAATTTATTTTCCTACCCTGTCAAAGTGAATCATATCTTATCATTGTGACCAGCTGCAGTTCAGACCAAGTAAACCATCTGAAGCTACGGAGGTTTGAGCCTGACCAGTACTTTGGTGGGAAATCAGCTAGGAAGGCTGGGTTGCTGCTGGAAGAGGTTTTGGTGTGGCCAACAGGTTAGCCCATGCTGTGCTCTGTGTGGATCCCAGTGCCCCAGTGCAGTGATGGGGACACCGTGCTGTAAAAATGGTGCCACTCTATGGATGAAATCTAAAACCAAGGTCCTGACTCTCTGAGGTCATAAAAAATCCCTCACGGAAGAGTATGTGTGAATTGGTGAATTCTCTCTCTGCATTTTTTGAAGGAAAGAAAGGGAATGGGTTTTTGTGTGTTGCATAATTTGGCTGGGTGGTTCGATGAGGTCTGGATGCTAGTAATATAAAGGAATCTCAAATATTATTTCTTGGCAAAAACTGTAAAACATTATCATAGATGCAATTTTTTTGGCTGCATTTAACTGTTTTAATTCAATTTATGAATAGCAAAGAAATTCAGAAGTATTTTACACTAACATTCTGGGTTGGTAGTTTCAAGGCATTTTCTGCAGGCCTTTACTTGTAGTCAAATATAATGAACAAAGTTTCAAAATGATGCACAAGGTTTCAAAAAAAGTATGATCCATAGACACTGGAGAACAAATATTAGTTTGATTTCAGTTTGATTCTCGAGGTTCCCTTGCAGCCTGAAGAACAGGAAGCCCAGTCAGAGCAGCTGCACTGTGCCCACACACTCGTGATGGATCATAGATGGAGCCCTTCTACCCTTCTTCAGATAATCAGATCATGAATAAAACATGATCTCGACATCTACAGAAACGCTGAGTCCAGTCAAAGGCAATGTGTTAGATTGGCCACATTTTTAAGGACTGACAATCAGATCTCAGAAACAAATATTAGCTAACAGGGTCTGAGCGCAGATGCCGTTTCGTATTCAGCACTGGGAAACTGCTTGATTATTGTATTATTATGAAAGCCGTAAATTTTCAGATATCAACTAATGAATTCTCCATTTCTCCTTTTTCACGATTTTCTTTTTTATGTATATATATTTTTCATTATTCACTATTTTTCGATTCTTCTGCTTATATACGTGCTTCCTATTGTGCCTTAGTCCCTGATATCATTGTGATCACAATGTAGGTTATTCGCAGAGGGACAACAGAATTACCGTGGCTTCTTCTTGGTAGTTACATTTCTATAGATTAGTGTTACCATAATTAGCTTTAACATAAACATTAAGTAATTATAGCCTGTAAATGCATCTGTCGTTATTACATGATTAATGTATACGTCTCCATTTTGTTGTCCGATCCCAGGAAACACACAGCACAAGACAGGGAGCGGCGTGAACAGGATGCCAGACCATCACAGGGAACCCATTCAAACACCAAACGGTACACTATTCACAGCTTAAACATTTACAGAGAGAGGCAAATACCCCTCAACTTATTTAGATATTATGTTCTGACAATGAAGTCGTACGTCACACATTATAAAGTACTGAAGTACACGCATGTGCTACCAGATCTTCTACTGTATCTCGTGTCTGCCACTTATTTACGGTATAAACAGTACAGTTTCAAACAAACAACATTGTGTTGCTATGTGGCCAAACGGACGGTTGTAAAGCTGTAAAGACTCAAAAATAATTTATTCATGTTAATATATATTATATTATGATGCTCATAAGATTGTGGTAAGGAATACCTGTGAGTGTGTGTCTGTGTGTGTAGGGGGTGGTTTGTTTAAAATAATTTCTCAATGAGGGATTTGTCAAAACCACATTGTCAAAACCGTTGTAGAGCTTATATGGTCAAGTCTGTTGGAGACTGGAGCTGGTGTGGGGCTGAGGTGGCGCCTGCTGCATGGCGGCATTTGGGTCCCAGTTAGAGGCAACACTCTGGGTAGGTGCGTGGAAAGTGTTGCCTCTCCGGAATGGTGACCATCTTCCCCTACTGTCAGAGGTGCTTTGTAAACAATACATTTCAGTGGCGAGACTCACTGAGGCATGTAGACCTGGGAGTGGCCAGATCTCTGTAGGTGGGTACACCTCTTATTGGTCTGGTTGCTCTGATGCCTTCCTTACTCAGGGAGTAGCTGTTGCTGTGGCGGATCAGCGCCTCCCGATGGTGTCTAACATCACTCCTTTTAACGAGCGTACTCTGAGACTCAGGTTAAGGTACTCCTTGGGTGTTATCTCAGTGTATGCTCCGAGCGAGTGATGTTTCATTGAGGGAGACATTTTACTCACTCCGAAGGTGTTTCATATAGTAGTTGAGATGTGCCATGAGGTAACACTCCTCTGGTCATGGGTGACTTCAATGTGGCCACTGGCACTGACAGACTTACAGGGCTGGCTATGTGGATTGTGTTGGTCCCTGTGGGTTTGGTAACTGGGCTGAAAGTGTCTCCATGTTCCTTGACTTTGATAAAGGTCAGGGGCTTTGTGGTGCTGGATCCTGGTTACAAAGCCCTGAGCTGCATCGTTGGACTTGGTGCTCCATCACTGGTGGTGAAGCAAACGAGATCGATTGCATCCTTGTGAGCAGATGCTGGAGGTTCCTGCAGCCTGCAGAGTTTGTGAATTCTGACCACAGACTTCCTGTTGCTACTCTGAAGATTCAGCTTAGATCAAGTAGGCTACCACTTATTAGGAGAATGAGGCTGGACTTGGCCAAACTCCAAGATCAAGCTGTTTCTGATATGTTTGCATGCAGGTTGTGTGAGGAACTTGTAGACTTGGGTGTGACTGACTACTCTAATGTGATGTGGGAGACCTTCCTTTATGTTTGTGTTACTTATTTTGCCAGAAGGAGGTTTATCATCTCATAGAGCACCCTAAATATTATCAAGAGGAGTCGCAGCACAGGACTTGGTGGCAACTCCTGTCTGTACCAGCTATTGAGGAGGACGGCTGTGAGGGCTCTGAGGGCAGATAAGGAGGTGTTTGTTAGATGAATCTGTGACCATGTGACACACCATCTGTAGTCTAGTGACCCACATCCTGCTTACAGGGGTATCAAAGCATTAGGTACATCTGAATCTGTTCCTCAGAGAGTAGCAATCAGGGCAGGTGATGGAACACTGCAGTTGTGACCCTCTGGGTCGGCTACTTGGAGTGGCTGTTTACACTGGTGCCTGTACACTGGTACTGTGAGTGCTGTGCAGAGTGGGGGAAAACCTCTGCATTCTTCCCAATTGATCCTGGGGTTCGCCAGTGGTGAGTTCTT
>JAODUD010000095.1:19983604-19994652 GCA_026784285.1 Stomatorhinus walkeri
AGTGGACAGTGCTACATTCATCTGTTCACACCTGCTATTAACATGCGTCCTGGGTGATCCGATCACAAGTGGACAGTGCTACATGCATCTGTTCACACCTGTTATTAACAATTACTATTTAAATAATTCCATAAAAGATATTATATTTCAAGTTTGTCTTTAAATTTTATTTAGCAATAACGCTGTGATTTTCATTAGACGGTCATTATTATAAAATGTTAATAACACATAATTCAAATGTGATTACTTAAAATCAAATTATATTTCACAGTAAGGTTCAACTTTTCACATTATAGACATGCATTTTTATACCACGTCAACACGGTACATTTGTAGGTGTTAAAGTCTTTCAGTACAAAGATGTGCCAAGGGCAGGCTAATAGTTTTCTATTCAAGGGCAAAGGGTTCAGTCTGTAATGCATTATGTTGGTTGCCATATGATAATATTTCAGCTTTTAATCATACCCAGTGAAGCTCAAAATTTCTAAAAATTTCAATGAAGAGGTTCATTGTTTCACTGGAGTGGGACTGAATTTCTGACCAGGAGTGCAGAACAGTTTGTAATTCTGCAGTTACTGAGTCAATAGAGCATTGGCGATTTTTCCGCACTATGCGCCTCAGCAATGGGCAAACCTGCTCTGTTACTTCATGTGGTCTGCTATTTTGTAGCTCTCTGTTGTTCCTAAATGCTTCCACTTTGTGGAATAACACCACTTTCAGCTGGCCATGGGATATCTAGCTAGGAAGAAATTTCACAAACTGATTTATTGCAAAGGTGGAATCCCATGATAGTACCCTGCTATTCACTGTGCTCTTCAGAATGACCCATTCTTTCACAACTCTTTGTAAACCTGACTGCATGGCTAGGACCTTGATTTTATACACATGTGATTAAGAGGTGCGTTCCAATACAACTATACAAATACTGTATGAAATTGATTCAAATCTAATTTGAAAATATCAGATTTCTGCATCCACACAGCCCTGAAAACAGCAGATTTGAGTCACTTCAGCCTGGTAATGTGAACATAGCCTTAAAAGTTTCACCATGAACTTAAGTTGCAGTGGCCTAGCTTCTCTTAGCAAATAATCTAGGGAAGCCACTTCCATCTATCATAGAGAATATATTTTGGTAAACACCACACTGACAGGTAAAAACACCAGTCCTCTCCAGACAGTTTTCAAGCCTGAATCCTTTGTCACAGTGCTCCCTGGCCTAATAAAGTTTTCAAACTGGACTGACAACAGACATCTCCAGTAGCATGGAGCTGTGTGCCACAGGAACACTGAGGTCCTCACCCAATACTGTCATGCTGCACGCCAAATCTACAGCTTCCCAGACGTCACATTAAAACCCTGACTGATCACATGATTACGTGATCAGTCACCTCCATCCTAGCACATATGGAGCTGCGGTCCCTCTCTGTGTCCTCATCATCAGATCCCCAAAACCACAGTCACACTTGACATCTCAGGATTAACAGCAATATTTCATGTTTGATTTCTAAAATGATTAGCAGGTAATTTTGCTCATCGGATGCTGAGAATCTATTTTGAGGGTTAGCAGCCATGCTTCGAGCTGGTCCCTTAGCTCTGCAGGTTGCAGACTACAATGCTTTTGCGATATTTTCACTGCCCATGACTTGTATTTTATTCCAATTTCTTAATCAATTTCCACTGTGTAAACATCTTACCTCATTACCCACGTGCATGAGATCCTTCTAGAAATGAGGACTGATACACTTTCTGCACCCATTTGTTAATATTCATTGTCCTCCTCTAGCCTGACAAAACCACTACCCTACTGGTTTTGTGCATCACATGCATACAGGAACAGCTTCAAAAAGTGTCTGTACCACAGTAAATTCAGTTCTGATTATTATTATTGATTCTCAATGTATTATTTTTGCAAGTTTTCAAAGAGGCATGAAATGAAAGATATTAGACCTTTTCTTGTTTATTTTTAGATAATCACACTTAACCCCGTTACTGTGCGAGAATGCCAGATGAGTCATGGGGAACAGACGTGACGTACGCTGAGAATTTGCACTTTGAGTGGGTGGGAGGCAGAGCACAAGCAAGGGGTTGAGTTTAGTGCGTCACCATGGCAATTAATCACCAGCTTGTGCCGGGTAATGAGAAATAGATGCTTCTGATTGGACAGCGGGCCTCATTAGAGGTTAAAAGGGTTCAGCTGGGAGTGGCATTTGCTGTTCTAGTGGATGGTGGTGTTTAGTGAGCGTTTAGCAATTTAGCTGGTTCCTTTCTGGGTCAGCGATTATCAGTAGCGTATTGTTCTGTAAAGGAACACGGTTCCTATTTTTGATTCAGTTTTTTTTTCCCCATAATGTTTTGCTGAACCCTGCTCTCCAGGGGGGGGGCTTGTCCTGCTTGCCCTGCTTGCAGCACTTCACTCCACCACCTGACACGGCACAACTATTTGTTATTTTCATTTGTTATGTTATTATTCCAGTATTCCAGATTATCCTTGGTTACAATGTATGTCTCTGACAAAGCACTGCTTCCTGTGTTTGTATCCTTCTTTTTCCAGCACTTTCTATTGTCGAGTGTAAGTTGTGAAGCACAGCCATCCATCCATCCACTTCCTGTTAAATTCTGAGGTGCAGGGGGTCTGGAGCTTATCCCAGAAGCTACAGGTACAAAGTAGGGAATAAGCCCTGGTGGGGCACCAACCCACTGCAGGGCACACTTACACCAATTTGATAATTCCAGTTTACCTCAGCATGTTTTCGGACTGTGGTGATGGGTGAGACCAGAATACCCAGAATAAACCCCAGGAGGACATGCAGAGAACTCCACAGACACAGAGCCACAGTGGAGATTCAAACGCTAGAGTTGTGAGGCAATAACCCTATCCACTGCACCACCCATGAAACACAGCTACTTCTATGTATACTTGCACTTTTTATGCATTTAAATAATAATATCTTTCCATTATTTGCTTCAGTTTTTATGCACTTTCTATACATTATAAATCTGTAAATTTCCCATGGACAGAGTCACACTAACTCACGAGGTAAAACTTCCACTTACTGAATGTTTTACCTACTAAAAATGTATGTTTCAAGTATGTAAATTATATGTGGGGGTATGTATAAGTTACATTGTGGGGACCAAATATAAAAACTCTAATTTTGATCTTACGGGGGGTATATTTTCAGTCCCCACAAACTGAACCCCAATTTTATAAAAAGCTGTGACTGCAATCAAAAAACTAAAAATGCCAAGAGTCATATTTGGTTATAGGGCTTGGTAGCGGTTAAGGTTTTATTGCTGGGAGTGTATGCCTATGAACGGATGGTCCCCGCAGATGGTCCTCACAGAGATATATGTGTGTATGTATACCACTCAGAGATGCTGTTTATGGGTGTAACGAGACACTGTTTGCTGCACAGATATGGCTTTCATCTGGATGTCGCTTTACTTTATGGGTCATAAGGTGGAGAGATCATGAATTAGACCAACAGAAGATTGCCTTTTATTTTTTCTCACTTATTCTCTCTTTCAAGTAAGAGCACAGAAACACATGCAATGTACATTTTATGGATAATTAATAGACTAAAAGGTAACAACAATCATCCAGTATACGTCAGATACTTCACATGTACTGTATCCTACATGGGTAAATCTGTGTTACTGTAGTTGCATATTAGGAAATACAAATTAACCAAAATGATATAAAAGGTGCTTTTAAAAAAGCAATGGGGACTCAAGTTCCAGGGACAGATGAAGGTTGAAATATTCTGGAGAAAAGAGAAAGAGGCTAGTTCTGTTTGCCGTTAAAAGCATTTTACTACCCAGGAGGCTAATAGCTACTGAGCCGGGACACTGTTAGAGGCATTGTGTCACTTCTGCTTTGTGAGAAAACACTAGGCTTTTAAACTTGATAGGAGCTGCTATTGAACATCACTGGATAAAGGTGTAAACAAAGGTAAGGTAATTATGATGGGAGTTTCCATGGTCCAAGAGAGCTTGACGGAAACCAAACACTGGCAAACTTTTGCACCTTCAATGAAGAGTTCAAGAATTAATTCTCTCTGGCCTTAATTTTAGGATATATCTGAGACACGATACAGCTGTCTACCAAGCACAGTATTAAAGCAGACACCTATTAATTTGAGGAGGAGAAAAGAAGTCGCTGCTTGCATCACATCAACATAACAGACCCATTAGCATAACAGAAGAAAAATTGAGAGTTGACAGTGGTGGTTAAAGGAAGTATAATTCAAACGGTACGGAGGGTCAGGATCTTTCCATTGAGGAATGGAGGACACACTGGAAGGATTTTGAATGAAATGACAGAAGAGAGAAGAAATTGTTACATTCACTGGAATCTAAGAAGGGTGTCTTTCTGAGGAGATCAAGTGGACCAAAACGTCCATACATGTTCACATCTGCTTATCCTTGACAGAATCTCTGGGGGCATGGAGTCTATCTCAGGCAGCGTAGGGCACAAGGCCTACCATGGGAAGGCTGTTCATCCAGTGCAGGGCACACACTCACACTCACACACACACACACACTCTAAGGACAATTTAGAGGTACCGCTTAGCTATGATGACCAGATAATCCATATCGGGGAGGACACTTTGAGCCAGTACAGGATTTGTAAACTACCATTTCAATTAAAAGGACCTGGATTTTGCTTAAGCACTGAGTCCTTGCTATGTGCTGATTGGTCAGTCTCTTGTAATCATAACATGAAAGCCTTACATCTAGTTGTTTGAAGTGCTCCATGAACAAAGACATTTCTGATCAACAATAAACCTCAAAGGGCTAAGAGACCTTGAAACCTGAAGAATACAATACATATGTATGTGATATATCAACAACAAACAACAACCCGTGAGGAGAAAGATAGCGTTGTTTTTAGGGTTTGAAGGTAGAGCGTGGTGCATCTACAAGCAGAGGATCTATCTCTCACCCACTAGGAGCTGACATTCATCACATTAAGATGGAGATATTCAGCACCCCCTCCCAGCATAATTATTAATGCTGCATACTTCTCCCCAACCGTAGGACAACCTTTGCAAATTAGGCCCCCAGAACACAGATGATGGATCTCTCTCCTTGTGTTTTAGGTATATCTGATTATACCTAACGCAAGGGTTGCACACTGATCCATGACACATCAAACCCAAAATAGAAAAAATATAAACGCTGGAAATCAGGCCCTGCTGGTGTGCAGATCAGTACAGCCACACGGTGCTCTTTGTTCAGACACCATGAGCTGCAAACTCTTCTAGTGGTTGCAGTGTTTCAGTTCCCGGACCCTGGCCACGATAAAAGGGTCTTAAGCGTTATGTGGTAACAGTTTTTGTGCCAGCTGCCCTATTGGAGAAATCTTCAGCTACTGCCTGTGTAATGAGTAACCAAGATATTAAAGCTGTAGGTGGTGCGACAGACAGGCAGGGCATATTGTTGTGCACCCAGTTCCCCTGTGATCAAACAGATGCAATAATCATAACATTTGATCTATGTCAGCATGTGAGCAGGACTCTGGCGGATGGTCATCTCTCATCACTGTTAGGTCAGGTCTTGCCTGGAAGCAAAAACTTCTGCACTTGCTTTTCTCATCAAGTCAGTCATGGCTTACTTGTTTGGTAATAATGCTACGGGGACATCGCTCTCCTCTGAGGCCTCATCTTCACTTATTTTGGGCTCAATTGTCATTGTTCTTAAGTTCTCTCCTGGAACATATGGTTCCAATGTAGTGCTGCACTTATTTCTATGACTGTGTCCTTGGGGACCCACAGATAGGCAGGGAGCAATAACATGGATTGTCTATGTGCTCCACTAATGCTCGCTCCGCCTGCCAGGGCCTACACCTTCACATATAAATGGTAAGACACAGGTGGAGCACATGTGGGCAATCAGGCAGGATAATCAATAATCACGAGCCACACTAGAGTTTCACGATTGGTAAGCCTCACAGTGTCTCCCTTTCCAAAGCACAACGCAGACCGTAAAGCAGCACCACCTAGCAGGTGACTCTTCTGAGGCAGCGGTGTGCATTAATTCATGGAGTACACCTGGGGTCCCTGGATTACTGGCCTGAGGTGGCCCCGGGCAAGCAACAGGACTGGGGCTTTCAACAAGACTGGAGACAGGGCAGAACCTGGAAGGCAGGGGCTGGCAACAACAGAACCGTACAGAACTTGCTGCATCTTTTGACTGGGGGAGTCATGCATTGTGTCTCATCGCGGCCAGGCAAAGGTGCAGGGGCTCCAGGAAATAGATGGGGTTTACTGGCCACACACAAGGTCGATTAATACAATCAAGGGAACACAGAGGCCATGACCGAAGACACCACCACCGATACCAACACTGCCACGGACCACCAGCACACAGCACTAATGATGACCGGCCCCTCCTGGCCTGCACCGTCACATATAAAGGGTAAGCCACAGGTGGAGCTCATGAGGGCAATCAGAGCAGCATAACTGATAACTGCAAAACTCTAAGGTAGCACAATAGGAAAACCTGACAGCTTGTGCACAAAAGGCTGGATTCACACACCGGCCAAGCCAAATTCAACACTTTCCAACTCACTTCCTGTACTACAGCACAGATTTATTATAGTTTTTTTTATTTATTTAGTTTCTATTTTTATATTATTTTATTTAAAATCCATCCATCCATCCATATTCTGTACCCGCTTGTCCTATTCAGGGTTATAGGGGGTTCTGAGTCTATCCTAGAGGCTATGGGGGCAAGGTAACCCTGGATGGGGTACCGACCCATTGCAGGGCACACTCACACACAATTCATGCACATATGCGTTACAAATCCACTTCTGTTTTACCTCATTTTCAATGTGGTTTTGTTATTTTTTATTTTAACAATATCTTTCCATTTATGGTTAGAAATTTTACTTCTAGGGATAGACTGAAAGGCTTTTTTATGTGTCTGATCTTTAGACAATGCATGGTATGTACTTATGTCCTCAAAATGGGCAAAACATGTTTTATTATTAATGGTTTACAAGTAACATTGCAAGAGACCAGTAGAAAAAGCAAACTAAATTGTATTTAAAAAAAACAGGAACGTTTTTCTTTTTTTCAGTTAGTTTCAGAAGAAATGTTTGGTTTTTTAGTTGTTGTTTTTCCATTGTATTTAATTTTATTTTATTTCAGTTAAAATCAGTGATAATAACCCCACCAGACAGCCTAAAGTGCAGCGCACCACATCCCTAAACCCCGACTCGCCTGACATTTAAAACTGAGAGCTCTGCGGTCCGGAGAAGTGAAGCTCCTTTCTCTCTCTCTCTCTGTCTGACACAATTACTTTTGATCTGAAGAGAGGCTGGATTCGCTTCAGATTAGATTTCCTATTTTTGCTGACGGGAAAGAGAGAGTGTAAAAGAGAGTAAATGTAGCAAGACTCGATGAACTGGAATATACCTTTTTAAAAGAAACAAACACCTCACCTCAACTCTTTTATAGAAACTCTTTTATGAATGCTTTTCTTCAAATTCCTCCTTGAAATGTCTCCGAGGGGTAAATGAAGGAGAATTCCTGGCAGACCTATGTTCACAGAACAGAACAAAAGGAAGAGGTATATGGCAAAGTCAGTTTATTTGTGATACGAATTTCCGGGATGGAAATGAGATGGCTTTCAGTCAAAGTGCATATTAATCAAGTTGGAACTTTCTGAGGGTGAATATGACAATGTTCAGGAAGAAAACCTAAAACACTATGCTCTACCTTCTCAGGGTGAATGATGCCATCGGTTCATCGACAATGCAACACGACCAAACTAACTCAGATGGCTTGCATTTTTTGTAAATAGTTTACTGATCCATCATTGGTGCATGCTGATTGCGCTACATGGTTTCTGTTAGGTTAGCTGCAGGTGAGAGATTCTTTAACTCATAGCAAGGTTGAGTGACCCATCCAGAGATCTAAAGGTTTCTAAATGGGATACTTTGCGTGCCATTTTTATATTTTAAGGAAGTATTCATTGTCTCCTTTCATGTTGTAGCTATACCCACACAGATTTTTAAAGATACATTTCCTTTTTGTGACCGTCGCTAGCATTTTCATAATGCCATCAAAGACCATGTCATTAATAAAAGCATCCCAGAGTTAAACGCCCGTCTCCTTGGGGTAAAGCACTAACCTTTAAAGAAATAAAACACTTTAAAAAATTTATAGAAATTTAAAGCGGAAGTCACAATTAGCACAGAAACTATAGTCTAGTGGGTCTTTATTGTCATACCATCTATTTACAAACGGTGTACAGTGGCAGTGAAAGAACGTTCTCAGGACTACAGTGCAGTATATCATACAGAAAGTGCAGAGAGTGGAAATAAGAAAAGTGCGACACATGAGGGAGAGTGGAAAAAGGAGAATAATAATAATAGAGAAAATATATACACTAATACAAAAGGGAGTTAAGGATACCCATACAATTGAATAGATATGGTAGAGATTATAGAAACTGTAGAAATCTTGATAAAGGTAGGTAAAGGCACACACTGATTACAGTGCATTGCCACACCCACCACATGGCAAATCACCTCAGGGATGAGAACCTGAGTGCAGCCATGCGGTGGGTGAGTCTGAATGTGAGTTTTTTTCCAATGGCTGGAGTGCCAATCCTTCCACCAACCCCCAAATTTTCCCTGTAAGTTGGAGCACCTGCTTGCAGGGCTAGATGTAGATTAACGTCATACCCAGGAAGATTCCGCAGGTTACAGGCATTGCTCATGGGCCCAATAGAGTAGGATTACTGCTGGAATTCAAAGGATTCAAACCAGCAACCTTCCATTTGCTGGGACCAATCCCTAGCCTCAGAGCTACCACTCTGCTCTGATATTCTTGATAAAATAAGCGAAGAAATGATCAAATAAATACATACAAACAAACAAATAAATACAGCAGATGTAACAGAGGCATATTAAAAGGTGCAGTCTTGTGCATTGTCCATTGGATAAAGTGGCTAATGCCGGGGGTGGTCCAGCATTATATACTATATACTAGTTTGTATAGCTTGTACTTAAGTGCATGCAAACTACTCAATGAGACATTCATTCTTTCTCAGCATTCATTCATTATCAGCATTGCCCCTGGGAGTAACATGCCTGCTAACATATTGATTTACACTGGGAACTAGCAGCTATTTCAGCAATATCTTCTACACAGACATAGCTCAAAGTGTTCAAAAACTTATCCATCTATCCATCCATCCATTTTCCATAACCACTTGTCCTATTCAGGGTCGCAGAGGTGCAAGGTAGGGAACAACCCAGGATGGGACACCAACCCAGGATGGGACGCCAACCTATTGCACTAAGCAACTCACACCAACCTATTGCACTAAGCAACTCACCATTCACTCACACATGCACACCTATGGGCAATTTGGTAACTCCAGTTCATATTCAAAAACCATACAGATGTGGACAAATTTGTTGGTACCCTTACAGCTCATTGAAACAATGCTTCAATTCTCCTGAAAAGTGATTTGATTAAAAGCAATTGTCTAATGCATACCTGCATGCCTTTTGTATGCGATAGAGTAAACCAATAAAATTGTGAAATGAAATGATTTATTGTTTATTTTACAAAGATTTCCTACAAATGTTTGGACAGGTTTGTTGGTAACCCTAAAGGGACTATTTATCCTTGCATTATAAGAACATAAGAAATTTACAAACGAGAGGAGACAACTGAGTGTTTATCCTGTAATTAAGCTTTTCATCAGCCATTCAGGGTATTTAAAGGGAAAAGACATGCTGCTGTGTTGTTTGGTATCATTGTGTGCACCACACTGAACATGGGCCAGAGAAAGCAAAGGAGAGAGCTGTCTGAGGAGCTCAGGAGGAAAGTTATAAATAATCATGTAAAAGGTAAAGGCTATCGCTTGTTGGCAGTGATCGCTGCAAAAGGTGGTACCACAAAATATTAAATTAAGGGTATCATCTATTTTGTCCACGCCATTTTCATTTGTTTAATTATATAAAACATTCAACTGTATCAATAGTCAAAAGCGAAGTCTGATTTGTGTTAAATGTGTAATAAATAATAAGGGATGCCATTAAAATTTTGTCAGTTTCAGGTGATTTCAGATATAGTTGTGTTTTTTTTGTGGAAAGGTACCAACAAATTTCTCCACATCTGTAGGTGCTTATAATCTATAAATAAATTATACTTATTTGCTATTTAATCAAGTTTGAGTACAGGAGGGGGCCCTAAAAAAGTGGGAAATAACTGGATTGGTCTGGACTGGGGGGCCCAATATAATATGCTTTCAGGTGACCCAAAATCTTTAGTGACGCCCCTGAACCAGGTACAGGTCTACATTTGCCATCTTACTCTCCAGCGACTCACACACATACAGCTCAGAGCGATGCTGGGGGTTCAAGCACAGGGTCAACCATCTATTTGAGGTTATTTAAGTTAAACCCAAAAGTAATAGGACTGCCAGCCAGAGGATTTGCACAAATCAAAAGCTCCCTCTGCATAAGATACAGGCTTTTTTATCTCAAATCTCTCATTTGCATAACATTTGATTTATTCATCAAATAATTCATTTTATGGCATGTCTTAGTGCTAAAGATTCATGTCACAGATGCATTTGGGGTATGGATTGGTACCTGGGCAGCGGGTGGTAACACTAACCCTAACCCTCCTGTCCTTTACCCACAACAGGTGGCACCCATGCAAACAGCCCTCAGCAAGGGAGACCCCGGGGCAAGCAAATGCAAGCGTGAAATAGCAGTAGCCCTGCTGTAACAGTGCCAGGTCCAGCTGTCACTGGCCTGGATGACAGGACTTTGGTAGCAGACGGCTGTCTTCCAGAAGCAGCATTTAAACCTAGCTCTTATGCCAGGTGGCATATTCCTGACTTCACACTAATACCAGGTAAATACACAGAGCCCTGGAGGCCTTCATAAAGGTGAAAATCATGATTAATCAGCCCATAACCCTAACCCTGCCTCATACACATATACACACAACTGTAAGCAGACTAACCCTGCCTCATACACATATACACACAACTGTAAGCAGACTAACCCTGCC
>JAODUD010000095.1:19995717-20025813 GCA_026784285.1 Stomatorhinus walkeri
AAATTAGCTCATAATTCTATTTGTATAATGTAAAATATTTGTTTTTTGCCTTTGTGCCCCCCCCCCTCAGAGACCCGTGCACGGACCTGTCGAAGATGTAAGCAGATCTGCCTCTACACCACTCACCTCTCAATTATTCATCCCGCTTTTTAATGAGTTTTCCATCCGCTTTGCAACACATCTGCCGTAATTAATGGAAAATATTTATTCTGCCAGTTTACGTTAATTCCGTTTCGTTAGTCACGACAAAAGGGCCACCTGCCTGATCGGAAATGGAAGCATCAGGTGGAAAAAAACTTTTATCAAAAAGCATGTAGAGACAGTAACCCGGGTTTCAACAGAAAAACCATGGGAGAAAAGCTGCAACATTTCAAAATTATTGCTCAGAACCATTACCTGAACTTTTCTTGAAACAGTATCCAGTCATGCGTCACTTAACAACAGGCATATGTTTTAACAAGTGCGTCGTTCGGCGATTTTGTCATTGTGCAAACACCATAATTTGTGCTTACACAAACCTAAATGGTATAGCCTGCTACTCACCTAGGCTACAGTAAACTTTATTTTATAAGCAGATAGAGTACTCTCTAAAATAATGGCAAAAAGTACAGTATAGTTAATGCATAAACCAGTAATATAGTTATTTATTACCCTTATCAAGTATTATGCACTTACGTAATACTTATTGAATATGTGCTATACTTTTACACGACTGACAGCAGTGGGTTTGTTTACA
This sequence comes from Stomatorhinus walkeri, assembly GCA_026784285.1. Classification (NCBI taxonomy): domain Eukaryota; kingdom Metazoa; phylum Chordata; class Actinopteri; order Osteoglossiformes; family Mormyridae; genus Stomatorhinus; species Stomatorhinus walkeri. The sequence continues at coordinate 19,996,454 of JAODUD010000095.1, forward strand.
CCAGCATCACCACAAACAGGTGAGTAAGGTGCTATGCTACAGTGTCACCAGGCGATAGGAATTTTTCAGCTGCATTATAATCTTACAGGACCACCGTCGTTGTTTTGCAGCACGTGACTGTATACCCGTGTTCGGGATTGTCTTGCAAAGTAGTTACTTTGTTGTGTCACGAGGCAAGAAGAGAGATTGATCCTCCCTTTCTATGGAGCTGAGTTGCAGAGGTTGTACAAAATCATATAGAACTTCCCCATTTAACAGAACCCATGTCATAATCCTATTATAAGAGTTTCCACGCTCCATTGTTGTTGGTTTTAATATGTTCATGGCAGCTGGGATGATCGGCAGCAAAGATACGCCATTGTACAGTGGATGTTATAAACAATAAGATATAATGCCTATGCTCATCACATTCTTTTTAACAGGAATTCTCTAAAAGTACCGATGTTATCATAAAATGTTCTTGAAGATTCCCTTGCCTGAAGTTCTCATACTGCTGTGACAGACGATTTCCTTTGAATGTGTGACATTTCTCTGCTCCAATAAACCCACTGAAGGATCATGGCTGGGCAGCAGTGACTTGGGGAGAGAGGTACCTGGGGCCAGAGAAAGGGCATAAATTTGTCAGCAAATATTATTTTTATTCCTGACTCTGAAGGTGCGAAAAATAACCCGACTACCCTAACTGTATAAATGTCTGCTGGCACTACTGTCAGTATATGTATGTGTAAGATTCAGGGCTGCATTTCAACAGATGTGCCTGTCATCAGTCTAGTATCTTGGATAAGAATAACATGAGTGTGAATTGTACAGAAAATGTATTTGCTTTTAGTTCACATTCCCTTCATCATCACCAAAAATTCCATAACTAATTTTATTTTTTAACTTGTTTGTCTGCTGGGGGAAAAATTTGGTCATCTGGAAAGGAGACTTTTCCTTGAGTAACCTCAGGAGACGCTGACTTTATGAAAGCATTCTGCCCCCTACCTGTTGTCACATTTCTGCAAAGTACAAATTCCTTTACGATCCATACCAGTTTTAAAAACAATTCAATTCAAGCGTAAGTTTTTTGTTGTCTGACATTCACCACCGAATGTAAATAAAAAATAAGTGTTTTGATAGCATAATAACGTAAGAAATTTACAAACGGACTGAGGCAGTTCAGCCCATCAAGCTCAACTAATAGCTCAGAGTTGTTAAAATCTTAACTAGCTCAGATTTAAAGGAACCCAGGTTTTAGGTTGCACTACACTAGCAGGAAGACTATTTCATACTCTAAATACATGCTGTGTAAAGAAGTGCTTCTGCAAATTCAGTTTAAAATATTCTCCCACTAATTTCCACTTATGGCCACGAGTTCTAGAATTTAAATAAATATTGAAGTAGCCATTTGGCTGAACAGCATCCAGACCTGTTAGAGTCTTATATACCTGGATCATGTCCCCCTTTGTCTCCTCATAAGACATTCCTCTAAGACCAGGAATCGTTCTCGTAGCCCTGCGTTGAACCCTTTCTAAGGCTGCAATGTTCTTTTTAAGGCAAGATGACCAAACCTGCACACACTATTCTAGGTGGGGTCTTACCAAGGAACATGTAGATCTGCAGACCATAATGTGTTTCATGTAGGCACCCGATTCGCCAGCGAGCACCTTATTCATTGGTGTAGCGGCATTTCCCCTCCAGTTTGTGCAGATCTTCTAATGCTTTCCGGACTTGTTTCTCAGTTTCTTAAGGATTCAATCGCAACTCTAAAGGGGAAACTGAAGGACAACTGCTTCTTCCTCCTTCTGCCACTCCAGTCTTGAACTTTAGTCCAGACAAATGTTTCAGAGAATCGACTCAAATACAATGTCCGCAAAATTAAAGCTTCCAAAAGGAAGGTTTAATTTTGGCATTCAGGCTTTGAATTGAAATATAAATGCTTAAAAATTGGCATGCATAATTTCACACTAGTGCCAAATGAGGCACCTTTGAAGAGGTTGAATAGCTTCCAAATTTTGGAGGAGAAAAGAGGTTGAATCATTTTATGAGAAATCATTAATTTAGTTTACACATGAAAGTATACATGAAAACATTGTTAGGTTTCCATAAGCTACTTTGTAGTTAGTGTGTCACCAAGCAACCACTTATAATTCATTATCCTGTTTGCACATGCACCCTGCCTGCTCCTTCTGGCCTAATGGTCTGTCTGCCTGCACCTGCTCTCCAGCTGTCATCAGTCCGGTGTGTGTTTGACGGATACAGTCCCCGCAAACAACAAGGTCACTGGTGTGTCACTTCACACACATTCCCCGCTTGACTACTGACTTTGCAGCACCATCCCGCTCGCTGTCCGGTTGCACGTTTGGAGAATCCATCAACATCAATTCCGTTCAATCACCTTTCCATCAGCTCTGTTTTCCTCTCCTGTAATAGGCCGATCTTGATCCTGACACTCTTCATTGTCAAAGTATTTATACAGCTGCATATTTTGCATGCCCTAGTCTATAACCAGAAAGTGCGGCAAGGATACTAAGCTCTGCTTAGTTTGCTGAATGTTTTTTTTTTTTTAAAGCAACATACATCTTTAAATATATACAAGACATTTATGCTCTCTGGCATATTTAATTACAAAGTATCCAGGAAAAGAAAACTTAGTCCCTTAAATCTAAAAAGTCAAAAAAGTGCTTACACAACATTTTTCATCCAGATTTGCATTAATTTCTCATCGAGATCTTGCATTGATGATAAGTGAGTTGAACACCTCCGTAAGGTTTTCTTCAGCACAAAAGGTGCCTTTCTACTGCACCACATACAGCATGGAGGGAAAGTACCAAAAGTATGGTATTTCAAGGGGTTGGTTTTCCACTGCCATAAGAACTGGTACCAGCATTGAATGACATCACAGCCAAAGTGGGATATTTTGTACTTAATTAGAAAAATGGGTGTAGTATACTATAGGGCTGGACAATACATAGTATGTATACCAACATTGCATGCACTTCTCACATCACTAGTCAGGCAGAGTAAGATAAGGCTTTTTCTTACTTTCAGTTCGGTATATGCTCTTCTATTGTGTTTCTGAGGCAGGCTATTTGCATAACCAATCAACAAAGAAAGCGTTTCAAGTCCCAACCCAAAGTACTGAAGTATCAAAGAAGTACCCAAGATGGTTTAGCACTTTTGGTACTGGAACTTTTGGTGCTGGTGCTGAAGTCAATGGAAAAGCAAAAGTACAAAAAGTACCGTACCAAAAGTACCATGTGGGACTTGGTGCGGTGGAAAAGTGCCCAAAGACTTTCAAATGGGGTTAAGGTCAAGACTCTGTGGTGGCCAATTCATGTGTGAAAATGATTCCTCAGGCTCCCTGAACCACTCTTTGATAATTCAAACCCGATAAATCTTGGCCTTATCATCCTGGAATATGCCCATGCCATTAGGTAAGAATAAATCCATTGATGGGATAACCTGGACATTCAGTACATTCAGATACACAACCGACTTCCTTTTTTGCTGCATAATGTTGCTGAGCTGTAATAATTCTCCAATCATTGGCTCTTAAGTACTTGCTGATTTGAATTCAAACTGTGACTTTTTTATGGCCTTGCAGTGTTTTTTTTCCGGAAATCGTATTCCTGTTGTAGTAGCATTCATGCTAAACATTTAAAATGAAAATTTTGTAGTGCTTAAAAGTGTCTATAGTGAGCGCTGAAAGCACATTGTCACATAAAAAGAGAGAGAGATTCAAGCAACAGCTTTTAATGGTCAGTAATATGGTAGTAATTATCAGGTAATTGTCATCTTATACCATGTCATGTTTCTGTGAATAGGAAACTGTAATTCCATTACAGCCACACCATCAAAGCAGAGAACAGTCTGTGTTTAGTCATTATTGGCATTCATTTTTAAATGGAAAATGGGGGTCTAAATTTGAAGGTGTGTCTGCATTGCTGTGGGTCTTTCCTAAGGACCGGCAGATAAGTCTTGGGTCTAATCGGTGTACCAGGGTCACCTGTTTAGGAGCTGATCGCCTGGGTTTTGGCCACCGAAGAGCCAAAAGACATGTTTCTTATCTTTCCCCTTGCTGCCCGAGGCCCTCAGCCATTTTATTCAGCACAAAATGCATTCAGTTTCATTTAATTGTCCCCTGTGCTCCCCTTTTCATTATTACACGGATATAGGCTTTCAAAGGCCAGCACTGAGGAGATACAGTGTCAATCATGCAAATAATACAGTTGTTTACACGCCGATGTTATGAAAAGGAGGGCACCTTAATATTTCATGGCTTCGTCGTGTTACAGATGAAGAGTCGTCCTTCTGACCTCAGGCACACAGGGTGAGCTGTAAAGAAGGCGTGCAGTCATTTTTAATCACCTGTACACGCTCCCGAGTGCACAGGCAGATCTGCCGAGTGCCAGCGGCTAGGCAGGTCACATGACTGGGCTAGGCACGCCTTACCTGTTCTGCATGAATTATCGCTATAAACGACTTTCTTTCATTTACAATCTTTCAGCTCCTCTGTCGACCAAAGCATGCAATTAAGATGAAAATTGTTGAGCCCCCAAATTTACATATTTTTTTTAAAAGCCCTACTTATAATGTTAATTGGTATCTGTCATTTTCACCTGAAAGGTCACACAACATCACCACCATTCACTGGAATGATGGCGTTTTCAAAAGCAAAAAACTGTATGCCTATTATACTGATATATCAAGGTAAATAACAACAGAAATTTTCATTAACAAATGAATGACCTCACAAGGTCGAAAAATATTGAGACCGACCTTGAAATAATTTCTGAATTAAACGATAATGCAGCTCTTGAATAATGTGTTCACTATCTGTAAGCAGGCCCTCCTAATCGTAGTCCTCAGTTCCCCATGCGTCCACAGGTCTTTGTTCCAACTGAGCCGCTAATTAATTGAGCTTCGCCAAACTGCTGATGAAATTACAAGTGTGATTTTGGCAAGTGCTTCTGCATTATGACATATTTATTTATTTGTTGAATTATTTTTAAATCGTTCAGTTTATGTCTGTTTCTTTTGCAGATACCTTAGACATAAAATGAACTAGCTAGCCAGTGGTAACTTAGTTAGGCTTTCAGAAAGATATAAAAGATTAATATTTTTATGATGAATTTAAGTTTACCATTGGTTTGTTTCTGGATAATAAATGATCAAATTCTACAAATGCATGTCTGAATGTGTGGACCCACCTGTGTCAGTGGTTCTAAACCTCACTAATTAAGACATCTGGGGCAAATCACAAAGCAGATTCGGTACTCAGGACCAGAACTATGAACTATGACTCAGTGTCTTGGTCGAGCCTGAGTCAAGACTGTATCTTTAACAAATCGAGTCCAAGTCAAAAATGAGTGCAACAAGGAGACGAGTCCAAGCCAAGACTATGTCTACTACCAGAGCTGGGTAGCCGAGTTAGAATTAGAGTCCAGAGAAACATAAATTCAGTTCTGGAGTATGAATCTGAATGCAAAACACATAAACCGAAGACGAAACAAATACCTCAAATTTTCACATTCAAACATGACTGTATCATACTGAACACATTTAAAATACCTTCCGGAACCAGAAGAATATGCGTAAAACATTACAAAGTTTTCTTAAAGGGGTTTTTTTATTGTAGCTAAAGCTATTAGCAATCTAGCTAATGTAGCTAAAGATAAAGTGCACACACAATTAGGTAACACTATGCATGATATCTGTCATGACTGGGACTCTCCACACTACATCGATGGCATATTGATTTTCAGAAATGTAAGCACCCTCAGCATTTTATGCCTTAATCGTGCATGATGGGGTCTCATTACGACCATTTTTACAGCTACCTAGCTGGTAGTCGCCATCATGAACAACATCGTTGACTTTTAAAATATGCCCCAAAATTTCATTTATATATAGATAACAATGTGTAGTTATGCAACATTAAATGTGTTTAGCCAAGGGTTGCTGTGTGATTCAGCAGGTTAAGACTCCTGTATCCGAAAAGTTCCTGGTTTGACTCAACTCCCAGCAGATCAATCATGCCACCATTAAGTTCTTGAAGGCAGGGACTGGGGACAATTGAAAAGACTTTTAATATATTAAAAAAAAAAACTTCAGATAAAAGCCATGAAAGACTGTCACATTCCAAGTCGCAATTTCTTTGGTGTTTAGGTGTTTTAAGAGTCTGTTCAACAACTGACATAAGCTTAGGTGGTATCAAGGTAATACAGAATACCATGGAATTTTGGATATATTTATTTTTGGAAAAATTATTGCAGGGGACGTCGACCAGCCAATTTTATTGCCAACATTTTAAAATACTACAATGGTGTTGCTTTTAAAATTCAGTACATCGCGGTATAATGTCTGAGTCGTGCTACAGTAATAAAAATTAGATACCACAATAGCCTAAACTGATCCTGTTCATCAGTTGTCCACAATCTCCTCTAAGACCTTTCAGCATAACTGCTCCTGGACGGCTGAAGAGTGGCTGTATACAAACCAGATAACTGCTCAGTGGGTTTGTGCACAATGTTTGATAAATACTGAAGCTATTATAAGAAATCTAGGGGTACTAAACCTGCTTATGGGTGTCAGACATGACACGTCTCTGGACTTGGATGGACTAGGGAAGATTTTTTTGTGTCCAAGCCAAGATGGAGTAAAAATTCACCCGAGTGCGTGACAAAACCAAGCTCCTTGATATCTGAACTTGAGTGTCACAACTCTGCTACAACATAAATTAACACCTTCTTTAATATAATATATGATAATTCTGTCTCATTGCCATACCGCAGGCATCTTGGTTTACACACCTTAATTCCATAATTGCACTTGCTGTCCATCTCTCGTTGCCAGAAAGCCAGACCTGCCATCCTTACCTGTGGTGTAATGACTCGGAGTGCCTCTCTCACCTTTACTCTCAGCTTCCTTTGTTGCATTGTATACCTAGGAAACACAGAGGAACTCCCATAACCTGCTATTAATATTTAATTAAGTGATTAGTATCAGGCTGGAGCAAACTTTCATTAAAAGGGTACATAATATCTGCAAGTACGCAAAATGCCTCACAGGTTAGTCAACAAAAACCTGCACAAAAATGTTTCTCTACAAAATATAACTCAGCAATGCCATTTATTTAACTAAATCAAATTTTATAATATTAAAAAAGGACCATGATAATTGCATTTAGGCATCAAGTGAAGCAAGGATTTTCAGAGCCGGTCAAAGCTCTCCACTTAGTTCATTGCTGGGTCGGGACCTCTGTGTGGTCCCTGATTGTGTCACTCCATCTCTTAGCATATGCTAAGAAATTTAGAAGTGAACTGGCTGAACTTACCCCCCACGCTCCACCTACTGCTGGATTCGTGCGTTACAGAGACACCATTAAATGTCACCGGGTGGCTTTTAGAATATCAGAGCTCTCTGCATGTGGAAAGGCTGCTAAACAGCCCCATACTGTGAGAGAGACAAACACAACGGAGTGTGAAATGAGAGCGATCCCTGTTACCGTCAAGGGAGCTGGGGCTGCATTTACCAGCTCTGCCTGTGCTGCGGACAGATCACACGCTGTAAGAAGCGGGCAGAAGACACATTGTTTAATGGAAAATCCCATAGCACCGTGATTGTTCTGATGTTTGCTGTGTCTTAAAAGAAAAGACTTACAATGATCGCATTACACATTCATGCCATTCTATTCATGCACCAGAGTTGCACTTGAAGTTGACTCATTGGATTCACTTTGTCTCAAATATTTGAAACATGATAAACATTAGCATTGACATATTTTTTTTAAAACTTAGGCAACATAATAAATATTATATAACCTCTTGAGATCCAGCAATTCATGTTTGTCCTCTGTAGAAGACATTACATTTTTGTTCTCTCATACTACAGTATACCTGCCACTCTATTAGTGCTGTCGTCCCTTAAAGAGGATAGGTTGGGCTTTGGACCTGTGACCCTGCAAACCTCTTTCCCTGGATCTCAGGAGGATGTTAGCAAAACACACAGTCAGTATTTAGAATAGTCTACTTTCTAATTTCTTGTGCAGACTTTAAAATTCTGTATAATATCTTGCCTATGTGGTGCAGAGTTAATCTGCTTTTAAAGGTTAAAAGTTTCTGTTTTTGTTTTTATGTCTGTTCCTGTCAGCTAATCCATTTGGTAAACGAAAGCTGGCAGGATTTGGCTGCAGATGAGGCATACTGCTGGATTTGATGAACTGGGATTGGACGCAAAATGACAATCTTAAAGTAAACCAAGCACAGTAAAATTGTAAGTGTTAAATTGACTTGATGGAGTCCCTGGATGTTTTGGTGCTCTACGCGAAATTCTGCTGAGCCTATGTCGCCTATAGGTTGTGATCGAGATCATTTTAACAGTGCCTGAGATTGATAAAATGACTCCATAAGCGTTCATTTGGAAATACACTTTGTGTTCCCTTATTCTACGTATACTGGTGTGAAATTAACTATATAAAACTATTCTCTTTCCTATGGTGGGAAAAATGAGCCAAAAATATCAATCACGAGAAACTAAAACTTTTTAAGTACATGTTCAGAAGGACTTTTTCACTAGAACACAGCAGCACACTGCTGGTTGACAGTGACCTATTTGAACAGAACAAAATAGCATTTATCTTGAAAGAAAAGTTAGTCCATTGCAAACGAGGGCCAAAAATGAACGCATACAAAACATTGTCACAGGAAATGTTTCTATGGCACAATAAACTACAACAATTGCAATCTACCTGTCCTGTTTGGGGTAGGCAGTTTGATGAGCTTGTAAATTCTCATCAAAATGAACCTTATAACTATCAAGAATTCACATTCTGCTTTTACTGCAACAACTTTGATTTTCTGAAAAAGTGTAACTTCTTGAACTACTTTGCAGCAACTATCTGAGTCTGTACCATAACCATTTCCATAGATCTACGGTACACTGGTGGTGAGTGTGACATTTACCTTCAAAGCAAGGTTTCTACATGCAGGAATATTACATAATGGGGTTTCCTTCCCTAGATTAACCATCAATCTATCTCAGCTGAATGTTTCTCACTGCCAGGTCAATGTCATTCTGATGTTTTTCCCAAGTTTTGGGTGAGATTTTTTAAACATTACTGTTGCCTCTCAGTGTTGGGAAGGTTACTTTTGAAATGTAATAAGCTACAGATTACTAGTTACCCTGTAGCTAAATATATTAAGCAATGTAACTATATTGATTACTTCATCAAATAAAATGCACCACATTTCAAACAACGTGATCCATGTTCTATATGAAATGCCAATAATTAATCATTAAATGGTGTTTGGGTTGTAGATTAATATTGGGAAATAAACATTTGAATAGCCAACGATGTTAAACAATGAAATGTTTCATGTAGACAATGACTATCAGTCCACAATGATGCAAAAACAATATTAACTATACACTAGTGGTCAAAATTGTGGAAACACCTCGCATTTTTGGCATTGTACTTTAAAAATTGCTACACAAATATTGGTAGTAATGTTTATAAACAATCAAAGAATGTTTACAAATGTCATACACTTGATAATGGAATAAGTAACTGGAATAGTTCTGCAGTCTCTAAAAATTAGAAGTGTCTCCACAATTTTGGCCACTAGTGTGCTGAGCAATAGCATCAATAGAAATGCCTCCTCACCTGTTGAGGGACCAATGAGCAATGGGAACTGCAACTGACCAATCACAAATAAACTGAAAGCAAGTACCAAAGGGCATTTATTGCTGTAACAACCAAACAAAACTATTTTACATTATCAAAAGGCTTAGTATTGGCTAAGAGTAGAGTGGAATTGAGACAGGGAGATTCATAATAGCCACTTACTGAATGCATTTTCTGACAACACTTATCTCAATATATTTGCATATTTATTTATTTAACAAACACTTTTTATTCAAAGCAAAATACATTTGAGAGAGCAGGGTCATCCGGTCCCTGCAATTGGGGTTAAGGGCCTTGTCTAAGGACCCAGTGGTGAAACCACTTTGCTCGCCACGGAATTTGAACCAGTAACCTTCCAAACCCGTTGAGAGACACAGCGCTCCCCAGAGTGCTACTACCAGATCAATCCTCTCTTTCTCTTGGTAGAAGCTGAGGTAGCTGATGACTCGGTCTGTTCCCTGTCTGGGACACATTGAGCTGAGTGCTACTTTCCACCAAGGATTTACTGGGGTGGACACAATGTCATTTTCTTGGATTTTTTGTTTCCATTGTTAAATAAAACTCTTGTTATAAAGATCCTTCAGTATCTCCTGAAATACATCATCATCAAATCTATTTTCAGATTCATTGTAATCTAGTCTAGCCTGATGTTCTGCTGATTATAATGAAAATTAAGTCAAAAGACCCAAAGGAAAATTACCACAACTGCACTATGATAAGGATTTAAGGTATAAACCACCATCATAGCTTGCTTCAAAAAGTTGCCCAGATTTGTATCAGAGTTTGACCTTCACCAATATCCTCTGGGCATATCAATTTGTACTATAACAACCCTTCTAAGGGCTTAATGGCTTAATGTTAACCCTCACACTGCATGGGTCATGTGACCAAAACACAGCAGAGGAAATACACAGAATGGGTTAGAAACTGAGATTCGACTCTGTTATAACAAGGTAAATGAGAATGAAAGCTTCCAGAAATACTCCCCAGATATGTATTCCTCTCTGTGAAATAGGCCACATTTGTATTTGTATTGTGGTAAAAAAATGGCTTTAGGCCATTGCTATGAATATTTTACTACCTAGGTTAACTAATGTTAATCCCAGTTGAACAGAATCCAGCATCACTGTCTGTAGGCTAATATTAAAGGTGGCAACAAGTAATTTAATTCACACTGTATAATGATAATCGATGGAACATGCTATGATATCAGAGCGATAATTATCGACTGGCCAACAACAGTTAAAGTTGGCACTGGCATCTCCAGGGCCTCTTATTTGGCTGGCTGGCTGTGTTAGTCCTTTCTGTGTCCTCATTTAAAACAATATTTAAATTGTGTTTATAGCTCATAATATGATGTTACTGTGAGGGAATTCTATGGGCTGATATTTGTGCCACTAGAAACTGAATATAAATTTTGTATATTTGAATCTGCAGTTCACCCGACCTGCAGAACTGTAGTAAATGTGGAAATGAGTTGCGTTGTGAATCTGCAGTTGATTGCTTTTCCTCAAGGACCCGGATGTGTGTCACAATAGATTGAAATTGAATTTGCTAACTGAAAACTTTCGAGATAAGATAAATGCTGTTTCAAGTAATTGGAATTCAGATTCAAACTATTAGATTCAGATTCAGTTTTTAACTGCAGATTCAAATATACAAAATTCTAATTCAGTTTCTAGTGGCACAAGTATCAGGGCCATAGAATTGGTATAGAAGGGGATAGATTTGAGTATTGATGGTAAGGACATGTCCCCGTTTAGAAGGGCAAGGGCTGATTTGGTCCACAGCAATGCTGAAACCAAACCTACACCCCTTGTGTTATAACTAACAAGACAGAAGCCATACAGGAGACAGAAACCAAGAGGCAGGGTTTAAATGGCAGTGCAGAGCTGAAATCACTTGTTTTGTTAATTATTAAGTACTACACTGGAGATCATTTTACTTTGTTGCTTTGGTACCAGAGCCAGTCTATAAGGGAATGCCCAATGAAAGTGTATGTTCTGAAACCCATTCATTTCCCAGTTTACAAAATATTGAAGTTTCCCATCGTCCGGCAAGACTTGATGACGTGCAAATCCAAACACACTAAAGCTTTGTGAATTACCATCGCTGGCGCTAACATCGCCAGAGAGACCAAATGACTGATTGCCACAACTTTGAGCACAAAGAGATAGAATATGGGGAAAATACAGTAATGAGACACAAGGACGAGGGAGTAAGTGGCTGTATTAATACACCAAGCGGCAGAGACGAGGCTAATATACTGATGCAATAATTTGCTAAATTAAACCTGAAGTAAAATGTCTTTAGTTGATGTCCAGACCCATTGTCCTGGGAACTGAGGAACTAAGTAACAATAGCCCTCTTCTTATTTTCTGAACAGACTGAGATTGCTAGAGATAATAAGTTTGTCAGAAGTCCTGTTTGCTAACAGGATGTGAACGACACAAACCCATCAGGATGGATGCACAGTGCCCGTCAAAAGTTTGGACACATCAGCACATAGAAAGGTCTATTTGTACTATTCTGTAATTATTATAGAATAATTATAATGACCTCAAAGCTATGAAATAAGATATATGAAATTATGTACTGGCTAAAACAAAAGATTAATTTGTTGGGGAGGACAGCACTGTGAATTGGAACTCCAGATCAAATCCCATGGTCGGTAGAGTGATTCTGCCATTGGTCCCTTAACCCCAATTACTCCAGGGACTGGCTGACCTGATGTGACCATCCACTGGCTGACCTGGACCATCCCTGCTGTGTTTAGGTCAGGTGGTAGGATCATGTGATCCGACATTCTATCACTCTCCTTTGTAGGCATCTTGGTGTGTCCAGACATTTGACCGGTAGTATAGGTCAGGAGGGATGTTCAGTTTACCGTGTCGTGGGGCATTGGGTGTGGGGGGGGGGCACGTATACATGGCGGATGTTGTATGCGAAGCAGTTCAGCACCAGCTTCATTACTTTTTATTTCTGTACCAGGTTTTGCCTCAAATTCAGGTGTTTGGCTGAAACTGAAAGTTCCTCAAATTTTGTACAGGCATTTCCTCCATTTCTCCAAGGAAAACTTTGTTGGAAGAAGTTCCCAGTTACCTACCTCATAATAAAACTTAACATTTGTATATAAAACATGGGCAGCACAGTGGCTGAGTGGATGTATGGTTCATATGCTTTTCCTACAGTTCAAAGACATGCAGTTAGCTTAATTGGTATCTCTAAATTGCCCATGATTGTGTATGTGTCCTGTGATAGACTGGCATCCCATCCAGGGTGTACCCCAGCCTTGTGCCCTGTGATGGACTGGCATCCTGTCCAGGGTGTACCCCAGCCTTGTGCCCTATGATAGACTGGCATCCCATCCAGGGTGTACCCCAGCCTTTTGCCTTAGATGGACTGCCATCCCATCCAGGGTGTACCCTAGCCTTGTGCCTGTGATGGACTGGCATCTTGTCCAGGGTGTACTGCCAAAAATTAGCCATAAATAAAAGTTAGCAAATGCCACATATTGAATAACATCAGTTTAGTCCATTTGGACTCCTACACCGTCAGCTCAGAAATTCACTAATCAATTTAGCATACAATTCATCCTCAATCGACTCAGCATGCCTCTTAGTCAATTGTTCAAAAATACTTGAAATATAGCCAAGGTCTTGACTAAACCATAGACAATGATTATTTAATCATAATGCCCATTATTGATGTAGAACATGGTTTTCCATTTATTCCTCATTTTGTGTACTCTCTATATACTCTATTTGTACATCGATATATAACCTCTAGAGAGAGTAGCAGCATCCAATGGATGAATAGCACATTTTTCAATATTGTGGAAGACAGACGGTTCCTAGTCACCCCTTTAAGCCCAGCAACAGGTGAAAATATTGATCTAAACACGGAGATCATCTGACCCTCTTCATATATGAGGATAATGAGATCCTAGGCAGAACATCCCTAAAACCCTATATTTGTCTGTTTGTTGACACGAGTACAGCGCTTTTGATTCCACTGTGGAAAGCATTACACCACTCTCCTAGATCTTTCCTCATCACAATACGCAATTTCCATCTTCAGTCGACGCCCTTAGGACGCTAATGGACTAACTCTTCATGGGAACATTGGTATTCCTGGGGCTACAGGTGCTTTGTGGACCTGGAGAAGCCATACAACTGTGTTCCCCAGCACAAACTATAAGAGTTGCTGAAAAAATATGGGGTAGCAAGGCTTCTACTGCATGGTATTTCATCCCACTATGAATGCACTAAGATTGCACCTGCATCCTTACCACCAAATTGAGGCTATTTAGTGTGGGCGTTGGCCTCTGTCAAGGATGCATCTTGTGATCTTTATAAACAGGATATTAAGGCACAGGCAGAGCTGGAAGGGTGTCTGGCAAAGGTGGCTAGAGGAAACATCCCAGCTATTTTCAGAGAATATTGTGCTTTTGTCCAGCACCTCCAGTACATTCATGAGTGGTTCAATGCGGAGTGTGAAGTGGCAGGAATGAGAATCAGCGCCTCCCAATCTGAGGCCATTTAACTCCCTCCAGAAATAGTGGACTGCTCCTTTCAGGTGAGGGGGGAGCATCTGCCCTTAGTGAAGGAGATTAAGTACCTCTGCATCCTATTTAGAAGTGTTGGTAAGAGGGAACATGAGATTGATAGTCGTAAAACGAGCCAGTATATCAGTCAATCTATGTCCCTATCCTCACCTATGGCTACGAGCAGTACGTAACGATGGAAAGAACAAGATTGCAAGCACACGCAGCTGGAATCAGGTTTCTCGGTGACAGGGTGCAGAGATCAGAGATCCGGAAGGACCTGGAAATAGATCTGCTAATCCTTAAGGTCGAGAGGAATCAGCTGAAGTGGTTCTCGCATCTCATAAGGATGCTTCCAGGATGACGCCCGAAGGAGCTGTTCCTGGCACACTGAAGGACCGGAGGCCCCGGCAAAGCCCCCGGACATGCTTCTGGGGATACGTCTCCCAGCCAGCTCGGGAATGTCTTGGGGTCCCCACAATGAACTATAATCTGTGGCTATGGAAAATGACATCGCGCCTGACCTGCTCAGCGTGCTGCCACCACAACACTCACCAGGGAAAAAATGGGAACATAATGATAATAATTATGTTATATACTTGTTATTTAATGCTGATTTGTTTCGGTATCCCCTACAATAAGACATTTAATAAGCTATTCTATGAACAGCTCTTGCCGAATACAAAAAATCAGGCAATTATTCATATAACGTGTGCCTCTGACACACAATCCCTTTAAACCCCAAATAAAAGCTTTGTTTCGCCTTACGCGGGGTGCGGGTCAGTGTGACCTTGTCCCCTCCAAGGGTCCGAATGATTGTAGAGGTTGGATTTTGCCTGCTCCCCCACTTTGGTCAGGTCGGCCTTGGCTATTAGCAGCTTTCCCGCCTTCAGGTGCCCTAGCCAATCCTTTAATAATAGATCCAGTTGGATGGAGGTTCACGAAGCCCATCATAAATCTTTTTTTCAGTTCCCAGAATTCTCCCCAGCTTCTCATCCAGCCCATGGTTATTTATCAAAGACAAGCTGCAGCCAGGAGCAGAAGGACTAGAACGTGGCGACAGGGAACCATTAACCCTCAGTTCTAAAGACTCGATGTTTACAGCTAGAACAGCATCCTCTGTTTTATGTTTTCTTTAATGTCCACCAGGATACATTCTACCACTTGTTCTTGTAGTATGTTGCTGTTCTTTCTGGGTTGTAATGGAAATGGCTTATAGAATTAATTAAATCCAAACTGCATAGCATCACCAGTAAAGCTGTTACACCCTGTTAAACAGCGAATTGAAGTGATTTGTGTGTAGAAGAGCAGACTGGAATTCCAGTGACATTCAACTCTCACCAGTCAGTCTAACACGAATTGTATTGTCCAGCCTGAACATGTATCCAAAGACCTGCTTACCCTTCAGCTTCCACTACATGGAAAGTTCAAGGCTTCTTCTGCTGTTCTTCACTTGCGAGCACTATATTTCCATTCTGTGTAAGGCCATAAAACGACATGGGGACCCCTACGCCTATGAGGTCAGGGTCCCAGATATGCATCTGCTCTGGGTTCCAGCTAAGATCACAGTGGTAAGAATCTTTCCCAAAAGGATTGAGCCACCTGCAGGATTCCCCTCCGAATCCCCCACACACATGAAGCTGATAACTGGCTTGATCCTGCAGGCATTCCATATGCTGTGCACAGAGGATTCACTCAGGCCCTGTTAACTGAAATTTGATATTTTGTACCATTTTTAAAGTTATATTTACTGTCTCCTGCAAATATTCCCTTTAAAAAAGACTGTATAGTGTCCAGATGAAAGATTCCCTAGAATAACTCTTCATCCTTCATTTTTTTTTATTTCTGCACATAAGCAAACAAATTTAAAATTGAAAAGTTAGGGTTCGGTTGAATAAGTTCGGTTGAAGAGGCTAATGTATGCTTTCAGGGAGCGTTATTAAAGACCTTTCAAAAACTGCTGGAATGAAAAAATGTCAGGTTTCGTAAGAGGGATTCAGGAACACAAAACCAGAGAAAGTCAATATTTATATAGACATATCTAGTCATAATAGAGTGGAGTACAGCAGGATTCATTGAAATCTTATTCATTTACTGTTTGTTTGGTATATGTTTCACATTATAGCAATCACTGCATATGTGATATGGTTTGGTGGTAATCAATCACACGTGTTTCTTAGCATCAGTGACACTGACAGTTATTTTATTTGGATGCAGTTATTTCTTCATATATATAATCTGTCAGATTCATGAAAACTGGGTATGATTTTCCAGTTCTGCGAGATCACCAAATGACCCTTATTCCCGAATGAATTTATCAACTGTGCAAGTGTCCTTCCTAGGTAAGACAATATTAAATTGTACTATCATTGCAACTAGTTTGAAGTCTTTCATGCTATATCAAGCTGCTGCAAGTAACACCGGGGAGTTTAATAAACAGGACGCCTTGCATTTTCAGCGGGTGGATTGAAATGCTGCTGTCCAGGAAAATGCATTACAATGCATGGAAGGAAACACATTACATCCCAGTAATGACAGTGGATTTGGCCTTGACTATAATTAAGCATTTAAAAACTATCTGGAAACACTCTTTATCACCGGCAATGAGTAGATCATCTGTTGGAAATCGAGAATGGAAACCTGTTTGCATTTTGAGAAGCAAATTTGTAGGTTTATTTCAGAAACTCAACAGAACGGTGACCTAAACAGAGTGGGAGCTCTGGAGTTGGGCGAGAAGGTCTCATCTGTGACGGGAGGACGAAGCAAGTCCTGGTGCATTCTGGGCAATCGGGGACACGGAAGTCTTCTCACATCAGACAGCAGTACTGCTGTATCTCTTCTGACAGCATGCTCAATTTAATGTGTTTTACATAACAGAACAATCGCCCTGTGTGTCTGGGCTTTGGAGTTACTCTCCATGTGAGCCTGCATACCTGCTGAGCGGTCACGTCACGCTCTCTCCCACTTTTCACAAACAGCTCTGGGTGTGTGTGCGCGTGTGTATGTGTGTGCATGTGCGTGTGTGTGTGGCTGTTTTTTTTATTATTACATTGTCAGGACCAGATTTACCTATAATGGATAAAAAACTACATTTTTTTACATGTTTTCAATTCCCACAAGGATAACATCAGTTTTATAAACATCTGTGAATGCAATCAAAAAACTAAAATAGCCCAGAGTCTTGTGTTTTATTTGGTTGCTTATGGTTAAGGGTGAGGGTTAAGACTGTCATTAGTAGGATTAGGGATTTTCCCATAGGAATAAATGGTCGGTCCCCACAAAAATATGAGTCCAAGTCTCTGTGTGTGTGTGTGTGTGTGTGTGTGTGTGCGTGTGTGTGTGTGTGTGTGTGGGATAGTTCCCCTTTTTTCCTAATGCCTTGGATGTCTCTCAGCTCCACAGGGAGCAACTGGCTTAATTTGGTTGAACCTGATCTTCACGGGGAACCATTAGAGAACAGGTGAATTTGACTGATTTCCATGGGTCTGGCCAATGTGCTGTTGTGTACTCTGGATAATAAAGTTACTATTTGTTGAGAAGCACTGAAGTACAAAGCACCAACAGGAGTTGTTCGTCAGGCCTATAAGGAGAACGTTGGCCCTAAGCACTACTGGAATAGCCCAAGTTTTGGCCCATTGTCATTCAAGTTAAACTGGGGAAAGAGGGCAGGTTTTTCAATACCAGATTTCTCAAACCTCCAGTGATCTCTGGCGTAGTAATAAAAAAAGCTTGTGATCTGGTCCTCTAGACGCCATGCCTACTTGGGTCTGATATATTTGATAGGCTGTTTATGGGTAGAAACTGTATCTCCCATGTGGATAGTGGTCATATTTGTAGCAGTAATTATGCAGATCCTACTAGCATATTTCTAAATTTGTACAGTATATGTAAACATCAAAGCATGTTATTTACGAATCAGTATGCATTAACCTTTTTATATCTGCATTATTTGTGTTTGAATAGTGCTAATCTGTCTCGGAGGCCTGCGTGGTACGTTCAGGTTTCCTGTTTCCTTTTTACTTCCCGCGATCTCTGGCTGCATTCACAGAGTTTATCTAGGCTGCCACATCAGCACAGCAGCTGTCTTCCCCCATGATGAAGATCTATGACATAGAAGCCAAAGGGGTACAGGGGTGGGGGGTGATACCCCTAATAATGGGCATCTGTAACTCTACGGCCGTGTCAGGGCACTGTGTTATTGGACTACACCAGGTTGGCACTATTGACCTTAATTCATTGCCAAGTATGTGCTCAGTGTAGTGTGACCCGTGTCACAGCTGCTGAACTCTATCGATCAGCAATTTCTTTTGCTGAACACGGTCTCGGATTTCTGATCCAAGACCTGGGCTCCTGGCCTAGGTCCCCACGATGTAAATGGACATAATCCTGCTTTGTAGTGAGTTTATAAGCTTTGAAAAGCTGACCGAGGTGGGAGCGAAATCGGAGCATTAGCCTAAGCCCAGGGACTTGATGACGAGAACCACAGTGTCCTGAAATCTTTCGCAACTGGGTCAAAAATTCAGCAGTTTCCTGAGCCCCTATATGATACTCCACCTTGGATGTATTCTGAAATAATATAAAATACAGTTTCTCTTGAGCTTTTAATGATCTTTATTTGTATTTTTGGGCAAAAAGAAAAAATGGGGCAAACCAAAAAGCCTAAATATTAGGCATTTAATGGTCTTAATAACAAATAACCGGTCAGATATTTAGTAAGAACTAAATATGCATCCCAGAGACTTGAGCTCTTTGCTCGCTGCTGCGGTGAACCGATGCGGGAAAAGGAGGAAACATGGAAATTCAATAGTATGTACACAAAGATAAAAAAATGAAAATATTGAAATGCTTGATATAAATTTCAAACTAACACTGGGTGTTCAAAATATCTTCTGTCTATTTGCTGTTAAGACCTTAGAAGTTTAATGTTATGCAGTTTTGGTTTTAGCCCATTTTTATGCCCGAATTGTACACATTTTAAATGTTTTTGCACCTGCTGACACTAGACGATAGTGGTTTCACCATCGTCAGCATTAAGAAACACACCCAGGTCTCTGACAGAGGTCCATGCTGCCGTGCTGATCAGCGAGTGAGAGGCCTCCGAGAGACACCACAACTTTTTGGCCAGCAAGCGAGTTCTGCAAGCCAAGTTATTCCAGCCATCTGCTCAGGTTGCTGAGGGCTGAGAACAGCGTCGGGACCCATGAACAGCAACGGGGCCCGAGAACAGTGCCGGAACTTGAGAACAGTGCTGGGGACCAAGAAGAGCACTGGGACCCCAGAACAGAGCTGGGGGCAGAGAACAGCGCCAGAACCCGAGAACAGCTCCAGGGCCCAAGAACAGCATTGGGTCCGGAGAACAGCACCAGACAAGAGAACAGCGCTAGAACCCGAGAACAGCACCAGAACCCAAGAACAGCACCAGACAAGAGAACAGCGCTAGAACCCGAGAACAGCGCCAGAACCCGAGAACAGTGCCCAGGCCCAAGAACAGCATCAGATCCAGAGAAAAGCACCAGACAAGAGAACAGTGCTAGAACCCGAGAACAGCTCCCAGGCCCAAGAACAGCACCGGGCCCCAGAACAGCACCAGATGCAGAGAACAGCACCAGGGCTATCCTGCTGTCAAGTTTGATGTCATGCAGTTTCGGCTACAAAATACTCGGGGACACAGGAAGGAGGCACTGTTGGCATTTCGCACACCAGCATCCCCCTCTTTTATTAACAGTATGTTATTTTATCCATATCAGTTACCAGCCAATTTTTCATGTTCTTATCTTAAAATATTTAACTTATCCCAGAGATTGGATTCCCCACGATGAGCTAAGTGAGTCATTCTCAGGTATGATTGGCAGCAGGTATCTGATGTGTCACCTCACTGTGACAGCTCTGATGTTGTCCCTGAAGGCCGGCTCTGAAACCAGCTCTCAAGGCTTGTGTTTTGCTATTCTTTCACCTGCCCAGCAGGGTTTTGAAGCTGCAAAAGGAGAAATCATGGCACTATAGGATTCCTTCGTCACCACCCTGCACTGCAGCGTTGGTGGAGCTCTCCTGTGTTTTCCTGGCTCCTCCTTGCTGCCTCTCTATCCATATTCCTTAAAAAAACAAGCCACCATCTTTGTGTCTTGGATAGACACAGCTTTGTCTTGGATAGACACAGTTTTGTCTTGGATAGACACAGCTTTGTCTTGGATAGACACAGTTTTGTCTTGGATAGACACAGTTTTGTCTTGGATAGACACAGTTTTGTCTTGGATAGACACAGCTTTGTCTTGGATAGACACAGCTTTGTCTTGGATAGACACAGTTTTCCCTTCCTCCAGAAATTGGAGGCATGGCAGAATTTGTGCTGTCTTTTGTCGCATTCCCTGAGCATTGTGATCAGAGTGCCAGGTTAACAAATGGGGGTAGGATACCACAGCCTCACCCCTCCGCTACCCCGCCGCTGGCTGATTACACTGCTTCAGCCGCTACATGCTCCCACTACGCCCTGATCTCAGCTAACCACCAACCCCCTCACCCCCTCACCCCCTCCCTCCAAACCCTTACATCTTCATGGCCAACTTCCAGGCTGACAGCCCGTGGATCATACTACTCCAGGAAAGTTCTTGTTCTCTCAATCCTTCACCATGGAAGAGGTACATAGCAGGCAGCTAGTAAAATAACAGGTTTGTACTTGACCTCTGAAATATATTAGCTACCGATCAGGCACATAGCCAAGTAGCAAACTTAAGAGTTGGAACCCCCCCTTAAAACAGTAGGGTTGCTGGACACCCCCCCAAAAAAAAAATCACGTTCACGTTATTGCTCCCTCCCAGATGGTCCACGTTCTTGCTCCCTCCCAGAATGTCCACGTATCTGCTCCCTCCCAGATGGTCCAGGTTTTTGCTCCCTCCCAGATGGTCCACGTATCTGCTCCCTCCCAGATGGTCCATGTTTTTGCTCCTTCCCAGATGGTCCCCGTTTCTGCTCCCTCCCAGATGGTCCCCGTTTCTGCTCCCTCCCAGATGGTCCCCGTTTTTGCTCCCTCCCAGATGGTCCAGGTTTTTGCTCCCTCCCAGATTGTCCACGTATCTGCTCCCTCCCAGATGGTCCCCGTTTCTGCTCCCTCCCAGATGGTCCAGGTTTTTGCTCCCTCCCAGATGGTCCCCATTTCTGCTCCCTCCCAGATGGTCCACGTTTTTGCTCCTTCCCAGATGGTCCCCGTTTCTGCTCCCTCCCAGATGGTCCACGTATCTGCTCCCTCCCAGATGGTCCCCGTTTTTGCTCCCTCCCAGATGGTCCAAGTTTTTGCTCCCTCCCAGATGGTCCACGTATCTGCTCCCTCCCAGATGGTCCCCGTTTCTGCTACCTCCCAGATGGTCCAGGTTTTTGCTCCCTCCCAGATGGTCTCCATTTCTGCTCCCTCCCAGATGGTCCACGTTTTTGCTCCTTCCCAGATGGTCCCCGTTTCTGCTCCCTCCCAGATGGTCCCCATTTCTGCTCCCTCCCAGATGGTCCAGGTTTTTGCTCCTTCCCAGATGGTCCCCGTTTCTGCTCCCTCCCAGATGGTCTCCGTTTCTGCTACCTCCTAGATGGTCCGTGTTTCTGCTCCCTCCCAGATGGTCCAGGTTTTTGCTCCCTCTAAGTTCCCTGCCAGACTGTGTTCCTCTGGTCTGCCTGGGGGTCCATAAGCACCGGTTTGAGAAACACTAACTTAAAAGACTCATACAAAGCGTAGAGGAAATGTAAAGGTAGGCCACTGGGTGGCGCTGTTACCATGTACCTGCCGTGTTCTGTGTGGGCAAAGTCTGCATACTCACCCTGTCATCCCCCAGGACACGCTGGTTCCACTATACAACTGCAAGGATTGCGAAATAGATGCACCCCCCCACACACACACACTCATTTGTATAAAAATTGCAGTTGATGAGGGTTTTCACTTGGTCTCCCGCAGCCCCCAGGGGCCTAATCAGGGATAGTTTTGGATGCCAACTCTCCTCTCCCTCCGTATGTCCACTGTGCCCTAAAAACAACACCAATTTCTGTGACATGTCTTTATAATTATCAACACATTACAAATATATTTAAAGGATGAGACGGGTACTGGACCTCACTTTGTCTTTGAGTGTCAGATGAGATAATGTTTCAGTGAGGACATCGCCGTCCCCCGCTTTTGCCGCCCCCTTTTGTCCGAGGACGCAGCGCGTGTCCTGGTGTGACCGCGTCATTCACTGCCCTGCCTGCTACACGGAAGGACATCCTTCTCTGGCCTCAGGACTTCTTGGCTACCGGCTCGGTCTCATCCCGTCCTCAGCGCCCTTCAGTCACTCACAGAAACACCAAATACCTGCAGCATTCCTGCCACATTACTGCTATATGTGTGAACATAATTATACAACCACAGTATTCGCTTTATTCTGGGCTGCTGGAGCCCAACCTCTGAGATTCAGGGATTCAAAAGTTTTGTCATTTGTAGAAGTACAATGAGTTGCTTGCGTACCTCCCTGCAGACATAAACATTATATAATGAAAAAGAAAATTAAATAGCAAATAACAGAATAGCGAGAGCAAAAACATACATACAATATACATTCAATATAACATATACAATAAACATACAAAATGAACAGCACACATACAATATACATAAGATACAAAATTATATACAAGTAGGACAACAAGGTGCTGATATTAACATGCCATTGGATAATAACATTGTTGATTGGAATTATACTGTCAGTTATGAGTATGTATTTACATCTGCCGACGTCTTGCATTAAACACGCAGCGCGTGCCACAGCTTTGCGAGAAGAACATTCACAGCTGTGTGTGCTGTCATCTTAGTGACGGCTCCGCAGTTTGACAAAACCCCTTCCGGCTGGGAAAGAAAACGGACCCTGCAATGGCTGTACCATAAACCTTATGTCATCTTCACCTTCATTTTGGACAATAGTTTATATTCAATTCCTTCATGGGGAAGGTTCTGGAGCTCAGACAGGACAGACACACTTTCTTTCCTTCACACTTGCACACTGCCTCTCTCTTACCTCTCCAATCTGAACGCCATGATGCCAGTACAGTAGCTTCATAGAGGTGTAAATATTTTGGAGCAAACATAAAAATTACGTTTTCCTTGCGGATGACGTGTACTTCATTGACGCTAATGAATATTGACAGCAGGAAGGGCCAGTGGAGAGATACCGGAACCCTCCTCTATGACCTACCGGCGGAGCTATTTCCAGAAAAAGACAAAGAAGCATATCTCTCTTTTCCCAACACTTTCATGGAAGGAAAAAAGAGTGTTTGCCATCCAAATGAGCGAAACGTGAACAGAGGTGTGCTGACATGAGAGATGGACTCCTGGGTGTCTGTTTTCGGTGAGCTCTATGAGGGGAAGCACTCATATGGTTAAATATTTCTTACATGTCTAAATATCACCAGAAATCCAAACTGATTTTTAGGGGTCATAAGAGTGACTAATAATAAATGCTTTTTTTCTAATAAAAAGGCCGGTAACCATCAAACATAGGAAGCCTGGCTCTTGGGTGAAGGATTGGATTTATATTCTTTATTCTGTCTACTTTGAAGGGATCCCATGGTGTTTCAGCGAGTGCTGTGATGAATTCCTCTCCTTTCCTCACCAGCTCTCTCACAGCCCAGCTCCCAATGCCCATAATATCCACATTATTCACATGGCAGGAAAGTTGATTAAAATGACATCAGTGTGATGTGTTTCCTGACAGTGACCGTAGCATAACGGAACTAGGACATGTGACCAGTGCATTAGCGTGTCATTGCATTGAGGAGTTTTGAACTAGAAAATAAAAAAAGATCATTTAACAAGTGTACACATAATTAACATTACAGCGGTAAATATGTGGGATAAATGAACAGAAATATACCGGTATATGGCGAGAGCTATGTCATAAAACACTCCAAAAGCTGCAAAAATAATTTTAGGTGCAGTGATTTGTGTTTTTAATAATGTTCATCATTACGTATTTTAAATATGCATTTATTGAACTTAATATTTATATACATCTGTGTATTTATTTACATATAATAAGTATTCTTATACAAGTAACAAATGTAAACAGAATACCTATAAAAATATATTTGTAATTTAAAACATGAATGAGCAGCTTTATTGGTGTCCAGATTATTGGCAGTGAACCCTCTGATTCAGATACAATTTATCACATTCACCTTGATCGCCATCCGGTTCTGATGCTGAGCCTGGTGTATGGATGCTATCATGAAAGACTCACCATCTGGAGCAGTCCTGTGCAGCCGACCCACCAGGCAGCCCCTGCAGCCGACCCACCATGCAGCCCCTGCAGCTGACACTGTGTCTGCTCTCCTGTTCTCTCTCCTTGTACATTTCAGCCCTGCTTTCTGACCATTAAAGATAATTTGATTTGATGAAGTTAAATGAGTTTGCTCTGCACCCACCCGCATGTTGCTGTCTGCCTGCCAGCCCACCTCACAGTTTGTCTCCCTCGCTCGCCGATCTGATGATGGAGGCCCTGTCACTCATCTCCTATTACTTTCCCGCTGATATCAACAACAGATGTTAGTCCTACTTCACTAAGAAGGGGACTGTTGTTAGATCATTATTACATGCCTGACCTTTGTAAACAAGTGACTGGTCCTCCGATATCTATTGATATGCCAGTCAATAAGGTACAGGAAGAGCAAGCATACAGACCTCAGCATATTTAAAATTATAAAAATAGTAATTTAGTACATTCTGGTATAGAAAGTATGTAGTAAACCAAGGATGCACAACCTCAGTGTGTTGACTTAAATCCCAGAAGACATCCATTATTACTCATTTAAACTGAATTGATCCAGGAAAACAAAATGTGAGCCAAGCAACAATGCAATAATAATAATGGTGGAAAAGTAGAAACCCTAAGATCGGGGCCAGCCTGCACTTAATAGCTGCAGTTACCTGATGAGCAAAACTGAGATACTTTATCCTGCACATCCTGCAATATTAGATTCGTAGACTTGGGAAGTTGTCAGTGCACTTAGGTCATACTGGAGGGTAGTTTGCCTTTCAGTAGGGTGTTGGGTTGATGCCCATCTCCATCCACTAAATTTAGAGCTGTTTATGTTTCAGGTCATTAGGAAAGTGATCAGTCAGTGGCCAAGCTGAGCCTGACATACAAACACATGGTGACGGACAAAGGGGAAAGATACACTTCCAAGGAAATTTGCACCACAAGGAGCTTTATTCAGTTCCTTTAATTGGGTGGCAGTACAGTTACATTCCGATATCGTAGATGTTTGGCTGATACCTCAGATGGGAAGAGTTACTAATCCTTTGGCACAGCCTGCCATGCCCACTTTGTAATTATTAACATGACATCACTTGATTGGTCCTGTGGTTCTGTGTGTCGACAAATCAGGGGCTGTCAAAACCTGTTTCAAATTAAAAACAACAAAATGTCAACCGCTACATCTGTGTACTAATGTTTTTCAAGAGATTGATTTGATGCAGGACATCTGTATACACATGCTTAATTAGCATTTATATTGTATCTCTGCAATAATATTATTAGGCATAAGAGCTGAGTGAGTTTTTTTTTCATTATTTATTATTAAGTTTATCTTGCTGGTTTATGAAGGGAACAGGAAAGCGGACAAGTGATGGGGATCCAGAAGTACCCAGTGATAAAAGACAAATTATAAAAATACAGGCTCTTATCATTGCACTTGTTCCCATAACAATAAGAGGATCTGGGGACATGGCAGAATTAACTGATGTCTTAAAGCAACGTGATAATAAATGACTGAAGTTCTTATCCAGCAGTGCCCCCTTGTGGACCAGAGGAAACATGCATGCAGAACTGCATCCTAAAAGAACAGCTCAAATTGGTACTGCTACGTGAATTAATGTAAACCGATTCATTCACTACGGATATCTCACATTTTCAGTGAACTGAAATAAATATAGAAATGAATTCTAAGATTAGATTTAAGAAATGATTTAAGCTATGTTCCTACATTATGGTAACAAGATTCAAGATTCAGTGGCTGTGTGTTATTTTGTAATAAATATGCTTTTTGATGTCTGTAATTGGAATTAAATGGATCATCTAACATCCTCAGAAGCTCCTCGTGCCAGGCCAGGATCGCTTGTCTAGTATACCAGTTGCTTTTCCCAGTGGGCTTATGGGTTTGTGGGCCAGCAGAATTCATCGCAGGGGTCTTAAAGTCCAGTTCTGCCTCACGCTCTGGGAGGCGAAAGCTCAATGGCTGCAATGACCATTACACTCCAATCCGGGCCCAGAAAAATAGCTGTGTGCCGTTTGTGGCGATTTCATTAGCTGCATGACACCAAGCCGGTGATCAGAATCCCAGCATGCAGCATCTCTATCTCCATCGATCTGGGCTGACAGCGACCGGTGCTGGGAGGGCTCATTGGAAGGCGCCGCCATGGAAACTGCTGAGTGACATCATCCTTCCTGACACCCTGCCACAGACCCAGGGCACATTGTGCAAGCTGAACACTGCTTCTCATAACTGAGGTTGCAACTGTGATTTCAGATAGAATCCTCATTATGAGTTGGCAATTACTGGTATCCTTATGGACCAGAAACAAAATTAATTTAGTCTAGGAAATTCTATGCTGATTATAGTATACTGTGGTGCTAATACTAAGAGGAAACTAGCAGAAAATCGTTTTAATTCTGCTAAAGGTGTGCGCTACAATTATCCGTCTCCAAAAACTGTGCGTATATTTTGCACGTTCCCCCTGTGTTCACATGGATACAGAGCATGCAGTCATGCAGGGTGTCAAAGAGCACGTCATCCATTTGATTGCCATTCCAATGTATGATGTGCCTTGTTATCAGCTGTGTAATGAATGACATGGATTTACATTCAAGTGCTCCCTGCAATACAAGAGTCCTTTTTAAATAAATCATGTTGGAATATTGCTGTATATTATTTAAAAGCAGAAAAGACAGACTGAAATGTGCAGCTGTGGTAGAGTAACAGTGCTTGTCACATGACTCATCCACTCATGCACGTTTTCATATGCGACGCTGCGCACAAACGCCTGCAGACAGACATCTGCAATGGAGAGGGTACTAGGCTCCAGCTGCAATCTGCTCTCCTGTCCTTCAGTTCCTGCTGTCATTATCTTTTTTACATCTGCGCAGATGTAAAGCACCCCATTACAAGATTATCCTGTCACAACAAGTGAAAGCCAGACCCAAACTGGGGTTACAGACTGTAATGGTCTTAAAAATCAGTGTCAGGGACAGTCGACACAGTACAGATCCATCCACCTGGAACAGACTGAAATTTCACACAACTTATTGCCCCAAATGCCAAAAAAAAGCAACTGGCCCTATTTCTTATACCAGACACTAAACTGATTATATTTTAAGAGTGTTATTAACGTTCCAGATCAAAGCTTTCCCCAGGACACACACACCACTTTACAAATGTTACATTTTTCATTCTGATGCTCCCATAATGAAATGAATGCGATCACTGGGGCTCTTAGCAGCGTAACAGCCTCACACCCGGCACCACGGTCACCAATGCCCCGTAAAACCAGCCTTTGTTTCCTCTCACCATCAACGTGTCTGGCTTTTTAAAAGGGAAGACTGTTCCATTAGCGGGAACATATGTTCCACAAATAAACACAAACAAAATTGTCCATCAAAACCAATTTATTTGTCAATACTTAAGACAAATCCATGAAATTAAATTGTCATTTCTTATTTTGTACATAAATATATAGATTATCTAATTAAAATCCATTATCTAATTAGCTAATCTTTACAGTAGCTCCCCCCCCAAATGGCCAGTATGGTCCGGCCCCAGCTCTCACATTATCGTGACAGACAGTGGTTTATGCCGACGCCAGGGCTGAGATGGGCCGGGTCGGGCAGCAGTTCAGGTACATGTGGTTCTGGGAGGCCATTCTCTTCGACTCGACACCCCCTTCTGTGGAGCCCAGCAGGAACACCGCGCCTACAAAGGCACATCTGTGCGGAGCGCCTGAGGGACGCTCGGTTGGGGTCAAAAAACTGAAGGCAAAAGTGAAACTTCTTGGCAATGCGGCAGGCCTCCGCGGAGGCGTGGGCGGCGAGCCTCTGCCTCGGCCCCCAGGCGACAGCATGCCTCCAGAGGCCCTCACTGTGCATGAAGATTCGTGGTAAAGACTAGCAGCGTGACATCCAAAGGGAACGTCACACCACCAAGAACGTATATATAAAAACATTATGCCGAATATCAAGGAGACAAGATGGAGGACTAGGCTATAAAAGCAGAGGTTAAGTTTCCATTTCAGCAAGGCAGGCCTGCAACTGTGTGACTTGATCATAAAAGGGAGATGAGGTGGGGTCTGTAGAAGGGTCAGCAGAGTCGAAAACTAATGCAAATACTGATTTAGTGTATTCCTCCATAAACGTATGCTCCTTGAACCATGCCGTGAAGAGCAGCGCCCCCTACAGACCATACACAAAAAAAGAACTAAGCGAAGATTCGCTTAGAATTGGTCACCTATCATGTGCTCTCCTATGAGATTGTTTGCAGGCACGGTGTCTGGGAACAGAGTCCGTATTGGGCTATTTTTTTTTTGGTATCGTGTGCTAACTTAGCA
Source organism: Stomatorhinus walkeri (assembly GCA_026784285.1). NCBI lineage: Eukaryota > Metazoa > Chordata > Actinopteri > Osteoglossiformes > Mormyridae > Stomatorhinus > Stomatorhinus walkeri. Next base: position 20,025,272 of record JAODUD010000095.1, read on the forward strand.
ATCAATCTGGAGATTCCCTATTTCTATTCAATCACCGCTTTCCATAGCAGCCCAAGCAGTGACACAGTGCTTAAAACGTCACACCGAAGAAAAAGAATATCTGCTTACACGAAGAACATCTCACATTTAAGTTCCTAGAAAAATAGCCCTGTGTAACAAACATAATGCTCTTTTCCCTCATTTTACCCAAATACAAGAACAAGGTCAAATAAATTAAACACCTAAGGTCTCAGAAAAACACCCACCCTATACAGACATCTTGGATACATTCAACAACACACTCGACGCAATACTTTCAGATCACACAGAAGGGCGCCTCCTGCAGGGCACTAGGTCGCCGGACACAGAGGAACCGCGTTTATTTACACGCATGTGAGTGTGTGCAAATGTGCTTGCGCAGCTCAGCTGATGCAGTCGACTTAGTCGCCGAGGGCTCCGGTGCATTACCTCATAGCTCAAGGAGCGATTTTGCCAACACATGGAGGGACCCACATCACTGCGATTCGTGCGGGGGGGGGGGGGGGGGGAGAGAAAAACAAAAA
>JAODUD010000095.1:20044944-20057196 GCA_026784285.1 Stomatorhinus walkeri
TTACTAGATTGACATGCCGCCCCCCCCGCCCCCCCATAAATGTGTATTTATTGGCTTAACCCATAAATCGTTTTCCATCAGCCTCCCCAGTGAAGACTCAACCCCCCATCCATTCATCTCTAACTACGTCCCTGCTGGGAAATTTGACAAGTATATGTATGATAATACAACTTAGCCACCCATAGCATTTTATTTTTGTTTAAAATAATAGTTGCTTACTGTTGAAATAAATCATCTACTGTTTTCTGTTTGCCTTTTGTCTCTGAGCAGTTTGTTTGTGCAGGTTATTGTTAGAATTGGTAATGCTGGTAACGCTAATGCTAATGCAGCCTGTGTCTGCAGGGGGAACCTCAGCTTTTTTAGTCTTTGGACAGATTTTTCAGGGACCAGTTACTGGAAAATCTATGTCAATCTTTACAGAAACACTGGAAATTCAATTTCAATATTCAATTTTCAATTCTTTATCGTTGTCATAGTGTATGTCAGCACAACAAGATTCAGTTGAGAACTCCTTGTGAAGTGCAAACAAAAACACAAGATATGGGATGTGGAAACGAATATGTACGAAATAAATATGTGCAAAATTCCCAATGTGATAAACAGAATGTGGGGGTGCATAGGGGATTCAGTACCCAGTTCAGCCTTGTTGCTGAATTGGGGTAAAAAGTGTCCTTTAGTCTGCTAGGGTGGGCTTTGACTGCCCTGTGCCTCATGTTTGATTTAGATACGCAGCATTTCAAACTGTATTTATTTTCTTTGACTTGTGGATGACTTTGCAGTCCATTATCAATTCATCAATTAAATATACATTTAGTTACATAGGTAATGATGCTCTCCCCATTTACATGGCTGGGTGTCTTACCGGAGCAGTCCCAGGGGCCACTGAGGCGTAGGGGCCTTGCTCAGGGGCCCTGCAGTAATCACTTATCGGCAACCTTCAAAGCACACACATAGCATCCTGCAACTGGGCCTTACAACACCCCCACTCTCCCCTGTGATGCTTTGATCTTGCACATGTGAGCAGGTAATGGGAAGCATATCTGTGTTCGCCTGTATGTTCCCTCAATATGATCTATATGGGTATTGTTATCTGGTCTCGTAGGTCACAAAGAGGTTCATGAGGTCTAACCTCTGCATCAGGATTCACATCAGATGTAAACTGGGTTGAATATTAAAATTAGGATTAAGATTGTGGTTAGGATTAGGGTTGGGATTAGGATGAACAGTATAGTTAGGACTAGGATTAGGTTTAGTACTGATGATATTGTTGGATTGTACAACAAGTACGGCTTTATGCTAATGATGTAAAGGTCATATGTTCAAATCCCACACACATAAATTGTAACCCCTTATTGTAGGTCGGTCTGGATAAAAGCATAAATGAATAAATGTTAGTGGAATGGTTAGAATTAGAATTTCACTTGGGGTTAAGGTTGATATTTGGATTAGGGTTGGGTTTTATTGTTATTATTAGATTTTTGGTTACGGTTGGAACTAAGGTTTAAACACCAGCTGGGGTTAGAACTGACATTAAGGTCAGGGTGAGTGCTTGGGTTGGCAGTAGGGTTATGGATCTGGATAGGGTTAATTTTGACTTTGGGCTTACGGCCTGTTTTAGGGTTGTGTTCTTTATTGGATATTTAATATTTAGTACATCTAATGATAATATCTAACCCTAGGATTAGAGTTGGGTTTAGAGCTCCGGTTTTGATTATGATTGACATTAGGGTTGGATCTGGGATTATGTGTTGGGTTTAGTATTAGAATTAGGTGTATGGATAGGGTTGGAAGTATGGTTAGGGTCATGGCTGACTTTAGCATTAGGACTGATGTGAGGGTTTGTCTATTGGGAATATATCTGATCTCCTCATGCCCTATTTTCCCAGTGCCTTATGTTCCACAGGTCTTATCTTCCTAGGGCTCTCTGGCACCAAGGGCATTATGTTTCCTCAGGCAATGCTGTCTCACTATGATATATTTGGGGGACTTGTGACAGGTTCTATTAGGTCACACTTGGGGTCATGGAGTCTAAACTGAATTGTGACCCTAACCCTAACCCCTAACCATTATGCAGGAAACTGGGGACCTTAGGAATTTCAGAAATGACATGAGAGGCTGCAAGGGCCAGGGGCATTGGGCCCAGAAACACAGACTGGATCTTTCTGGTTCAAGTCCCAGAAGGGAATCTGAATTAAATTATTCCAATAAAATATCCAAACGTGTGCATAAATTTGTAGAGCTGCAAGTTGCTTTTAAGAAATGCACCAGAAAGACACTGAAATGGAATGTAATTCAGTTACGGAGCAGAAATGTCTAGTACAGGCACTTCTGAGGTTCGGAGAGAATAAGCAGTGCTTGAGAAAGATTGCAGCATTTATAAAAATGCATCGCCAGGAGCAAACAGCCAGAAAGACACAAAATGCTTGGAAATGGTTCTGGGTGGGTAGCATTCAGAGCATGTCCAAGCAGATAACAGTCAGGTCACACCGTGTTCCAGCAAGGCCTCACATGAATCCTGCCCGCAGCATTGGTTCCTGCACTTCAAATAGGAGCTGATAGATGTGAGCGATTGCTTAAAGGCCTCCGGCAGGAGTACACATTCAAAGGAAAGATTTGATATCTCAATATTGAATTAATTCTTGTTTTTCTATTCATTTTTTTTTTGTCTAGGTGTGAAACACAACAGTTACTCAGTGATTGGAAGGGCACCAGTTACAGAAAGCTGATCTTCTGGATTCTTCTGACAGAATTACTCACTATAGAAAGAATGCCATCCCTACCATGTAGGACTGCAGGCTTGTCCATGTCTTCTGGCATGTTCTTTGTTTGTGTAAAAATATCTTGCCATTAGGGTAAGCTGCTTTGCTGTCATTGATACAAAATTGTTGACAACTGAAAACGGCAAATCAAGCTGTGTTAGGCAAGTTATTGCTGACTCAAATATATAACGAATGCTGGTCCTTCATTCATAATAAAAGATTTAATAATATTTAATCAGTTACCTACTTCAGAGACATATCAGAAATGACAAGCGTGTTGAAATTCGAAGAACTGCGGAACAGTGAAGAATACACATGGTACACTGGAAGTTGGGAGAGAAAGCACGTTTCTTTTTGCCTGCTTGTTTTACAAGTTGGTTTCGGAGGTATTAGAGGCTGGAGTCTGGTGCATGAACCAGGACGGTAAGTGATGTTTTTGGTGCAGATAAAAAAATGGTGATATATATGTTCAAAAATATGCAGAAATAACCTAATCTATACCTAAATACAGAAAATAATGAAATATTCACAGAGGCTATAATTCTAATTCTACTAGTGTTTCTCAACTCGGTCCTCGAGGATGCCCATCTGGTCCACCTTTTTGCTCCCCCCCAACTCCCTACCAAACAGTCCACATTTTTGCTTCCTCCCACCAGCAGGGAGGAAGCATAAACATGTACTGTCTGAGAGTCCCTGAGGAGCAGATTAAGAAACACTGCTCTACTTTAAAGTCTCACTGTTTTTCCAATGAATATATTATCAAGATCATATACAGTCATTTTTAAAACATTAACTGCTCTAGTGGTTTTATTGCTGTCGTGAGTCATATTCAAATCCAATCATTTTGGGGTCCTGCTGGCCCCCTAATATGAGCTCCTCAATGGTCACTTGGTGTTTTGGTATTATGCTGTGTCAGAAAGGAACTATTGATCCCATGTAGGGATTCATAGTTTCTGTACTATTTCCCATTGAACAGGGAACACATTCACTCTGCATTCAAGAATTCCATGTGGGTGTCCATCCCATTCACTCAAATCTGTGCTTGACTTTACAGTGAATCCTGTGGGAGTTGATTTTAGGGAAAATACTTGCCAAGATGTGGTTATTATCTGATGCTTTGATAAAGATTGAATAGTGATTCTGTTTGACCATTAAGACTTTCATAAATTGGTATATTTCTCTCCCTAAATTTCTTTATAGCCTGGTAGAATATCTAGTGTGTAAAAAATGAGTGCTGGTTGGCTTTCTCTGTACCACAGCATGATTGGTGTGTTTCATTTGGCTGGGGGTGTGAGGCAGGGCTTTGACCAGAAGGTGTGTACCGAACAGGAGACGGCCACATTGACGCTGTCATTGTCACCGCTGAACAAAGCCTGGTGGCTTTCAATAGGGGGCCTACACAGCCAGCAAAGAGACTGAATAGTGAATAGAAACAATTACGATCTAAGCCCTAAATTTAGCTCTTAAATCATTGCCGTCGTTTTTAAATAGTGGGGACAAGCCACTGGATGATATTATAGATTTCTTAAATAGATTATGTAAGCTACAAGATCACTGGTGATCTTTCTGATTTAGCTTATATCTTTGATACTAGTTGCAGTCTTAAATTCAATTGTCAGTTGGAGAAGGAAGTCGTTTCCAGCTCTGGATAAACAACATTTCTACATCGCAGAAGGCTGACAGCAGGCAATGCCTGCTCTCCGGTTGCACCCTTTCAGCTTGCAGATCAGCTGGCACCATGTGGGAGGGCTAGGTGGGAAAGTCCCGCAGCCCTCAGCAGAGTCCCAGGTACCTGAGGTGGTGCTGCAGCCAGACCCCAACCCTGACCATTCACCATTAAGCTGGGCTCTCCAAGTCACAGGCCGCTAACCATGCAGCTCCAAATGAACCAAACTCTTGCCTGTAACCCCTAATCTGAACTGGGGAAAGGCATGTCAATCTAGTAAGCCACTCAAGATCATTTTCTGTTTGGTTTTTTAAGTATTCTTTCTATTCCTGATGCAAAAAGCATGACAAAAAATGGCATCAATTTGATTTGAATTAGAATAAATTATAATAATACTGAGTTCCTTCAGTTAATGCTTTTTTAAGTCTCCACTTAGGACCCCACATTGCTGACTACTGTGGTATACATGTCATTTACACCAGAATTGTGGTAGGAGCTATTTTTGTAAAAGCTCAACAACACAGTTGTGGTGATGACAGTTCCATCAGATATCACACTTACATCTCTGAACAGCAGGCAGGAGTCCAGACCGAGGGTAAAATTCATGGTTTAGGAGATCACTTACCCGCCACACTGTCTCGGTGTATTTAGATACAAGGGCCAATAGCACCCCCTTCTGGTCAAACCTGGTCTTACGTAAAATGCAACAGACATACAAACAGTTGCAGCGTTATTAGGTATCCCTGAGCAGTCCTGGATCAGATCCATTTCTGTCTCTTTGAATTTCCTGTTAGCTTTAACGAGTCTGGCTGTTCTCTTCTGACCTCTCATTAACATGGGGGTTTTAGCCACAGAAATACAAATGCCAGAATATTTTATTATTGCATTGTACTCTGTAAACTCTAAACACTGTAGTATCCTAGGAGGGAAGCTGTTTCTGAGATGCTGGAACCACCAGGTCTGGCACTAACAATCTCATTTTATTCAAGATCACTTAGATCAGGTGTCCTAATGCTCATATGAATGATAACTGACCCTCCTGACTGCTGTAGGTATTCAGTTGCAGCCACGTGATCCACTCTTTGGAGAGTGTTTGCATTCACACGTTGGTGTGAGTAAGAAACTGGCCACTGAGTGTAAATGACCAGAGCTGTGGAGACATTTTCCTGCAAAAAGAGGATTGTGGAATTGTAACATATGCCTGGGGAAATAACAAGCTGAAATACTCACCCTGTGTGGTCTAACTAGTAACAGTACCCTCCCACCACACTCAAAAAGTCTTTGGGGCCCTCTTAGTGCAGTAATTGTTTGTGCCAATAGGGGGCCTCCAAATTTCAAGAGTCCCATGCAAATTCATGAACACCACCATTGCTCAAGCTGTGCCATAACATGCTTCTGTTATCCTGCACGAAGTAAACCACGGGATGCCAACTGTCCTTTCAATCATTAGACCAAAATCTATATCAGCTGCATCACCTTCATTGACCACTGCACCACAAACCTGGTGCAGAGCAAGGACTCAATCAGGTGTTGTTACAAACCAGTGGGACATTTACAGTGGGCTACACCAGGGACAACGACGCTAAAGATAGCTGGGACACCTGACATTTACCAAGTGCCCGCGGTAGCCAGAAAGTTCACTGTGCTGGCTGCATGAGTGGCGTTCATGGGCCAATAAAATACTGCTGCCACACACTAGTGTCCTGCTCCATTTGTTGCTCAGTGTTTTGCTTGGTTGGCCATCTGGTATGCATTACCTGCTGCCGTGGGGGTTTGCCTGACCTGAGTGAAGGAGGTAGAAGAGCAATCACATGACTGTAACCCTCATGAAGGACAGTGCAATAGAACTGCAGGTGGATTTCTTGTTCCTTACCAGGTGCTAATCGAGGTCTGTTGAGGATGTAATGATGGTGTCAGAGTTCATGTAGGATTAACATGTCCGACTCTACTTTCTTCACAATATCATATTCCTGCTTGAAGCTGGAAGGTGATGCAATGACTTTGGTGTCCTCCTTAGCCACCGTTCTTAAAAACAACATGCGTTTCGCCGTAAACATACTCCAAGGGCCCACTTGGCAAGAAGGATTCAGGCTTGTGACCGCTGTCCCGTATCCAGCCTCATCTAGCAGTCAAACGGAGCAAGTTAAGGATCACTGGTCGGAGTTAAGGATCACTGGCTGGGCCCATCTGGTGCACTTCAGAAGATAGCTCCCAAAGTGACGACGGGGAGGAGCCCTGTTTGAACTGTGGACGCATTAGCAGCTGACCTAAGCAAACACCCCCCTGAAAAGCCAGAAGCAGAGGCTGAAAGACACACTTCAGCACGTCAGCAGGTTACCAACTGGGGGCAACAGTTCTGCTGGCCAGTGGTATATGTGATACATCAGTTTTGTGTGCAGTTGTCATTGGTTCTTGGTCACATGTCTTGAAAAAAATCAGTCTAGCAGCAACATTTTAGTTGTTTCATTTTTAACTTAGACCATGCCCAGCCACCTGAAAGAGTGCATGATCGCCGCCCCCCCCTGGAGCCAGGCCTGACTCAGAATACAATCTTAAGCCATAAGTTTCACCAAGACATACCAGTACAGGAACATTATCCTGTACTCCTTCCATTTGGTACTGAATCAGCAGTTATGGATGGATAAATGGACAGATCCCCCACTCTATGTATGTGAAGTTTACAGGTTCTACCCATGTTATACCAGTTGCTTCCTGTGGTCCAAAGACATATAGTTAGGTTAAATGTCCATAGTGTGTCCACATATGTACTCTGCAATAGACTTTCATCCCATGCAGGCTGTACCCCAGCCTCGTGCCCTGTGATGGACTGGCATCCCATCCAGGGTGTACCCCAGCCTCGTGCCCTGTGATGGACTCGCATCCCATCCAGTGTGTACCCCAGCCTCGTGCCCTGTGATGGATTGGCATCCCATCCAGGGTGTACCCTGCCATGTACTCTGTGCTTCCTGGGAAACGTTCCGTATTACCCTGTGCTATAGATAATTGCTTAGGAATTGGTGAAATTGATTCAACTGGATGACAACTGAGCTGAACTGATATTGTTTTGTGAAATGCACCCCTAATGAATAACTGACAGACTTACACACAATAAGACCTGACATCTGAGCAAAGTAAAATTCAATTTTCTTTCAGAAAAGAATCTAGAGATAACCCGGGAATTCCCTGTGGGCAGGTTGGAAGAGTAAAGAGTTAAGGAAGGTATTAAAAACATTGTGTAACAGTGCATATGTATTACAATGCAAAATGTATATTTTAGCAAACGTCTATCCTGCAGCAGCATCAACGTCATTAAAGTGGCTAAATTACATAGAAATAAGCTCGTGATTGAGTCAACAGAAGAGAGCCGTTCCAGTCTAACAGATGAAGGTTAGAAGCAGATATTTTATTTACAAACTTTTTTGCGGATGTTCTGCAGCTTAAACAGATAAAAGTATATTTACAGCCCGTTTGGGAATATAAGCTTGATTATATGATATTGTATCTCTTACTTAAATAGTATGATGTTTAGCGGCGTTAATGTGGAAAAATATAGACACGGCCATTAAAACGACAAATCAAGGTTTCCTTAAGTAATTACAGTTATTGGTAGGGCGCCTTTAAGAGTATTTAGATTTTCTTTACATTGCCTCCTGTGGTCGTGGTTTTCCATTACAATTGAAAACAACGCGTTCTTAAACTCGCTTCGATACAAAGTTGAATTGCCAATTTATATAACTTAGTTGAGTTGTTTATGTTCACATTTTGCTCGAGATATTTTTTCTTATTAGAAAAAAGGAGCGTGTTTATACGAAAACAAATGGCGAATATGTGAATTCGGAATTAACTCGCTGACAATAAGAACACACCGTATCAAAACATATAATCGGCGCGTTGATTGGACAGGCGCGGTCATGTGACCTCACAGCTGATTTACTAGCGTTAGTGGCTTCCAGGCTTCCCTGTCACTTCGCGGGATCATGAACCCGCTCCTTCTCGACGCGTTTCGCTTTATCGCAACCTGCTGATATTTCGCCGGTGTATGTGTGTTTCCCCGCTCCCGGCTATTCGCGCTGACCAAAAATATTAAAAAGAGGGGAGAAAACATGGCTCAGTCGGCGCACTTTAACGTCCTCGATCTCAACATGTCGATCAGAGTGGAGCACGACAGACGGCGGCGGCAGTTTACAGTTAGCCTAAACGGTAAAGTACGGGGTGAGCGCGGCATCCGTGCGCCTCACTGGCTCCGCCGCCGCCGCTCACCCACCGACCCTGCTCACCTTTCCTTCTCAGATCGCATCTGCGCTGTTTCAGTGGCCGATTGCTGCCGCCTGTATGGCAGGCGAGGTTAGCTAGCTATCTATGGCCATTTCCACCCAGTGTGTGTGTGTGTGTGTGTGTGTGTGTTTTCCTTTGAAACTTCGTAGTAATTTAACCTACTAAAGTGCGTGTCGTGCTATTTAATCGCTGGCGAGCAACTCGCATTGGCAATCGCGCTACCGCATTATCTTCCGAAACATTGTAATTTTTTGGCATGGCTGTCGAGAAATGATTACCTTGCATTCAGCCCTTTATGGCTAGTTTGCTGCACTCACATCATGGTTGTTTTGTTCGTTTTCGAGAGTTCGTGTGTGTGTGTGGCTTTCTGGTGCCTCGATGGAGTGTCGATCTGTTTTTATTTCCCTTCAAATGTTTCGATTATCTCTAGTGTTACTTTGGTCGTTTGAACGCCATCTGGGTAGTTGGGCAGGTAACTTGAATGCCTGGATGCACATATGGGGGGGGGGCAGCGAAATGTGGCGGCATTGAGAGTCCTTGTAAGAATCTCGAAAAATAAAAGTACAAGATGAGTATCCAGCTTGGAGAGCGGGTCGAGGCAGTGACCCCACTCCCCTCCCCCCAGCGACGGTGAAAGGGTGCAGGCTTCATTGGGGTTTATAATGCTGGAAGCAAAGTGGGCTATTATTTTATATAGCATATTAAATCCCACTGTGGGAATAAAATATCCTCGCTTCTGTGAAAAATGGTGAAATAGTGCCGAATAGGAGCTTGTTGACTCTTAAGCAATTTATGAATGCATTCACTACAAAGTATCCCTGCAGTGAAATTTAAGTATGTGCATAAATGTTGGCTGCAAATGTCAGACAAAATACAAAAGTGTTTGTGTTCCTGTACACAGGGCTGCGTTGTTAATTTCAGAGCTGGTTTATACATGTATGTACACTTGGATATGTGACCCCCCCCCCAGTTGTTTCTTATAAGGAAGACTTTAAATGCATTGGACCCTCTCCCTCCCCACCCACAGGCTCTCACGATCGAGCTGTACTGTTGTATGAGTACATTGGGAAGAGGACTGTGGACCTGCAGCACACAGAAGTACCAGATGCTTATAGAGGGAGAGGCATTGCTAAGCACTTGGCAAAGGTACCGTCAAACAATCATTCAATATGGACAGCATACTTCCAAAACACTTTATGTATGTATATCCAGGCCCAACACTAGGAAAGGAAAAAGCACATTTTACTCTCTTCGGTGTTGTCTTTCTGGTACACTCATACATGCAGAGTGTGTATCTAGTCTTTGTGGTGTGTAAATAGGATTTTATGCAACAGGCAAACAGAAAGACTTGCTTATTTGAGTTTAGTAGCCACATGAATAGTTTCACATGCTACTTGCTACTTAACATGATGCTTCTTAACAGTATCTGAGTGTTAGACTTTGAGCAAGGAAACTTGGGATTGGGGTCTTCTGGCTATCAAATGGATAACACAATTACATGAATAAAGAAACATTACTTAGTTTCCTGAACTGGTTTTATAAGGTGTAATAGGACTGTTGACAGAAATATTTTGTTTATATATTAAATGAAAAACGTTTTTACCAGTGACATGTATCAAAAAGTAAGAAATGTATACATCGTGATAAAGTGAATATGTTATTTCCAAAGCAAGGAACCTTACAAGCTCTCAAATTAAGTAAGATTATATATGCAAATGCATTGAAAGAGAAACGTTTCAGTAGTGTAAGGGTCATAGATTAAACATAATTTAGATGTTTTAAATCTTTAAATGTGCACACATAATACACTCTTTTCTCTGTAGTTTGTAATATTACACCAACTGGATTTTATTTGCCTAAATATGACTAAAGGACCACATTCACTGAAACTTAATGAAGTGAACCTGATTCATTTGTACCTTTTGGGGACTGTTTGGAACAAAAGCCCTCAAAAGCTATCATGATTACTACACTTCCCTAACATCATTTTTCATTTTTAATGTATCAGCACACTAAACTGCATCCTGAAATTGTATGTGTTTCTTATTATTTCTACAATAAACATGAAATATAAAATTAGGATGATTCAATTTGACAAAGCAGTTGCAGTATTTTATTTCTGAACAGCAAGTCCTGCCAACCACGATGTGTGTTACCATCTGAAATCTAGATGCATCCTATAGACAAAAACAAGCTTAAGCAGGCTGCACCAATTGAAGTTTTTAGACTTTTAGCAATTACAAGTAATCTAGTAATGTTATTAACACACACAGTGGTCGGCATCATATTGACCGTGAGCTCACATATTATAAGAGGTTGTGTTATTTATTTGTATGTCACATATACACGTGCGTTTGACTTTTAATGAGTGCCACACCGTCACAGCGCATTGCAGAAGAATGGACCTAAAAGGACAATTAATTCCACCTCCCAGTCAACAGCTTTTACCACAGCAATCGTGTATATGTGGAAATGAGATAATGAGAAAATTAACAACAATAATTTTAATTAGCGGCTTTTATTTACTAAATGTAAAAAACAATGCATTTTCACTGCTCACACTTGTACAACATCAAAAAGTCTAGGTTGCAGTAGGTAAAATGTGGTGTTTTATAGACGAGGGTTTTGGTGATCTTCACTGTATGCCGTTAACTGAGTTGAGTTTGGTTGGTTGATTACTCAATGGGTTTACAAATGGGAATGTTTTGCATGTATATTTTTGTCATTTAGTATGATATGAATGATTCATACACCACTCATACTTGCCTGCATTTTAAATGGATTTGCAGGTTGGTTTCTAAAGGTATTATGTATGTCATATCACTTGCATAGTACATTATGTGCAGAAATGGCCACTGGTATGTGTCAGATTGACTAACCAGCTGAACCTCTCCTATGTTTCCCTGTGTCGCCTAAATGCCCTCTGGTCACTCCAGGTTCCTCCTGCAATCCAAAGACATGCTGTCAGGTTAATTGGTCTCTCTAAATTGCCTGTACTGTGTGCATGTGTCCTAAAATGGATGGGTATCCCATACAGGGTGTACCCCAGCCTCATGCCCTGTAATAGACTGGCATCCCATACAGGGTGTACCCCAGCCTCGTGCCTTATAATGGATTGGCATCCCATACAGGGTGTCCCCCAGCCTCGTGCCTTATAATGGATTATGTTCTTATCCCATACAGGGTGTACCCCTGCCTCATGCCCTATAATAGACTGGCATCCCATACAGGGTGTACCCCAGCCTCGTGCCCTATAATAGGCTGGCATCCCATACAGGGGGTACCCCTGCCTCGTGCCCTATAATAGACTGGCATCCCATACAGGGTGTACCCCTGCCTCGTGCCCTGTGATGGACTGGCATCCCATCCAGGGTGTACCCCAGTCTTGTGCCCTATAATAGACTGGCATCCCATACAGGGTGTACCCCTGCCTCGTGCCCTATAATAGACTGGCATCCCATACAGGGTGTACCCTTGCCTCGTGCCCTGTGATGGACTGGCATCCCATCCAGGGTGTACCCCAGTCTTGTGCCCTATAATAGACTGGCATCC
>JAODUD010000095.1:20127450-20139907 GCA_026784285.1 Stomatorhinus walkeri
ATTAGATGCCAGTCTATCATAGGGCATGAGGCTGGGGTACACACTGGATTAGATGCCAGTCTATCATAGGGCATGAGGCTGGGGTACATACTGGGTTTTGTTCTAGTATTGATCTAATTTTTGGTCATGATTCTGGGTGAGAAAAAAAATAAAATGATAAAATATTATATGTGATTCCCCAACCTAACCTTCTTGATACTTATAGTTGCTAGGAAAGGTTTGTGAGCACTTTGTAATTATCTGGATTTTTGCAGGAATTGCTCATAAAATATGGTCTGATCTTCATATAAGTCATAAGATATATATATATATATTTTTTTTTTTTTTTTTTTTTTTTTGAGGTCTTATCTAAAAAAAAACACGTTTTTATTAACATTTCTGTACTGAACAAATGGATATACCTCTACCAAACACGATTCTGAGCTTTTTAAGCACAGTCCTCTAAACAAATTCAATTCATGTATATTTATGGGATGCCTGCTTCAGATCAGGACAACACATTTCAGTGACATTAAGGTTAGTACTCTGACTTGACCATTATAAAATATTGAATCTCTTTTGTTGGTGATTTATTCATGTGGATTGGATCATGGTCATATTGAATTATCAACCCCATCACATTAAGAGTATAAGATATTTGCAAACAAGAGGAGGCTATTCGGCCTTCAGCACTTAACTATTAACTCAGAGATGTTAAAATCTTATCTAGCTCTGATTTAAAAGAAACCACGGTTTTAGCTTCCACTGCACTAGCAGGAAGACTATTCCATACTCCAACTACACGCTGCGTAAAGAAGTGCTTCTCAAATTTGTTTTAAAATGTTCTCCCGTTAATTTCCACTTATGGCCACGAGTTCTAGTATTTAAACTAATATTGAAATAGTCATTTGGCTGAACAGCATTCAGACCTGTTAGAATCTTATAGACCTGGATCATGTCCCCCCTTAGTCTCCTTTGCTCAAGGCTAAACAGATTCAGCTTAGCTAACCTCTCCTCATAAGACATTCCTCTAAGACCAGGAATCATTCTCGTAGCCCTCCGTTGCACCTATTCTAAGGCAGCAAAGTCCTTCTTAAGGTATGGTGACCAAACCTGTACACACTATTCTAGGTGGGGTCTTACCAAGAAATTATATAAATGTAACATCACCTCCCTTGACTTAAGCTCCACACACTTGTTATAGAATTTTCTGATACAACTTCTTTGGCTCATTCAGTAGTTCATTTGATTCAGTTCATTGGTCACTCAGTGATTGCAAACCATCCAGGCCCTGTGGCACCCAGGCAGCCATTTCACTCCCTTCACCAACCTACTTAGCTGCCATAAGGTGTTGATGCCTGTTTGCACTGTATTATTCTCCTCCAGCAGTGTAGTGCATCATCCAGTGATTTCCTGTATGGTAGCCTCCCCTAAATACCGCTCTTATTCAGTGTTTTCTCACTGTTCACTTATGATCACAGATGTTATCTAGTGCTAGTCACTGGCAGATCATTAGCTGTTACCCAAGACAGTGAGGGTTCTCCAGTGTGCCCTTGCAGTGATCTTTGTCGCATGTCCACCCCTAGGGAGAGTAACAGTGGAGCTGAATTTCTTCTATTTGTAAACTATCTGCCTGACTGTGCCATGATCAAGGCCCCAGTCTTTAGAAATCATTTCTCTGAGATCACATCTGATTGGGCCATGTTACATAATTGTGTTGTGAATAGCAGGTAATCAGACTTGTGTGTTTTTTTTTTATATTATCGGGCAGGTCAAACAAAAAGCTGAAATGAGTGGAACATCTGTCATCAGTCACGTTCTTTTGAAGAGGTCATTATTTTTCTTCAATCAATGGCAGATAGGCAAACAGACAAACACAGACACAGACTTCATTAATCCCAAAGGAAAATGCTGGATTTCGGTGGCTGAATACACACGTTTAGACATTAACAGACAATAACTAAACAATCAACAACAATAGACAGCAACAGTGCAAAGAATGTCAGGGTTTTCAAGTGTTGCATGGAATTCTGTAGTAATGCCTCAGAAATAAATGGTAATTCGGAGTGGGTATGACCTTTATTGCTTAAAAAGGTATATGGAAAATGTTCTGTGCATTGTTTGGCAAATAAGGTTATATGTCATATAGATCAGGGCTCGGCAGTCTTATACAGAAAGGGCCGGTGTGCATGTGGGTTTCCGCTGCAACTCCTTAATTAGATTACTGATTAGAGGACTGATTGGCTGAAGAGTCCTCACACGTGGGTTTGAACAGCTGACCTAAAGGATATACCAAAAACCTGCATACACACCAGCCCTTTGCGGGTAAGATTGGGCACTGATGGACCAGACATTTTAGGAGCCATTTGTGCAGAAATCTAGAAAGTTTTGATATGTTTATAGACTTTTTCTTACATCTGGGCTCATTGATGTCCTCTAATATCTTCAAATGTAAGTGCACAAATCACCTTCCTACTCAATGAAATGAAGTGGATCTCAGCTGTGCATGTGGAGTTGGTTCCTGTTTCCCAGTGTTTCCCAACATTGTCCTCAAAGACCCACAGACGGTCCACATTTTTGCTCCCTCCTAACTCCAGTAAGCTGAGAGGGAGGAAAAACATGGACTGTCTGCAGGTCCCTGAGGACCGTATTGGGTAGCACTGCTCTATCCTGTTTGCATGTTGTTTTTCTGTAAATACTCCTGCAGAATATACCTGTCTCAGTCTCTAACCACTCTCTCTCTCCTGTCTTCTGTGCTGCTGCTACTCTCTCTCTCTCTTTCTCTCTCTCTCACACTCTCGCTCTAGTATTCCCCATAGTCAGCGGCCCATGTGGAGAAAAAGGTACATTTTAATTGTTTCTAATGTTGCACTGCTCTAATGCTGGGCTCTGCACATATTTTGACAGCCACAGTCTGAAAATACTGCTTTTTAAATAAATGCCGAACCCGATTTTTTTAGTGCTCTGTTTTTCTGTTCTGGTTCTTTTTTCTTTTACTTCCAAGTCTTCCTGACATACACCGTGTGTGGCTGTGTAGTTTGTCTGCTGTACTTTAATCCTTAATACACTGACAGCAGTGTCAGTGTCTGTTATCTGCTACAGCATGCGGCTACATCAGGTGATAGATTAGGCTACTCTAACAGAAAGATAGAAATGAAAAAATACTTTGGAAACACAGTTACGACAGGATTTCTCCCCCTTAGCCCCCCCCCCGTAGCTCTGCCTCTCATCATTCAGGCAGGAGTTCCTTAATCAGGGAACAAGCTTCTACATAATATCAGGACTGTAGCCTGTCTTCTGCCTAATCTCTTACATCTGTACATTTCAGCTGTACCTCTGTCTCCAGAATTTATTTTCTCTCTTCAAATACTTGAAGCATTTTAAGTCTGCCAGGACAGAACATACTTTGTGTAACTAGCGTGTTTTCATCAACTTCTGTCTTGATCAGATAGTTCCATTCCTCTTCCATGTAGTTACAAAAAATCATGTTACAAACGAGTCTTGTATCTTTACTTTGGTCATTTATTCTTGTTACACTATTGTCCTTGTGAGTAGCCAAATAAGTAGTATGGTTAAAAAATAATGAATGTTCAAAGACACTGTTAAAGAATGTGTGTTTCCTTCTCATATAAATATTCTGTGGAACATGTGACTGACTACGCTCTCTCTGATTGGTTTATTCCTGCAGCAAGGCTGAACGGCCGCCGTCACTCAACCTGTTCCCAAGCACCGAGGGGATGGTACGTGGGTGTCAGGGGGGGCCTAGGATGCTGCTGGGGCCTGACGTTTCGCAGGTCAGCAGCCACAGCCAGCCCCACATTGCCTCCAGTCACAAGGTTTGACCGAATGGCTCCATTTCTCTGGCTGGAGAGGGTGGCACATTGCTCTCATCTTGTCAAGTGACGTACAACCCAACCTCCATACCCCAGAATGGCCTGCTTGTGTCATCTCAAGGAGTGCTGGGCTAGGATTCTGCCCTGATCTCTGCTTATATTACTGGGGCGATTGTAGGATTTTGGACAGCATGGGGGAGGCTGAAATTCATGTAGATTGGTCAACCTTATTAGCCAATGACGTGTTTTGAATTGGTGAGTGACAGGTAAGGGGCTCTCCGGGGGCCAATCAGATTTCAGCTGGGGCCAATGCCCCTGTGGCCCCACCCTGTATATACCCTGTCGTATTGCAGCCACTAAAATGCCCCTTAGTTTGGAGAGATGTGTAGAATGTACAGGCCCTTCTTTAATATAGCATAGCAGCCTAATGCAGAACTTAATTGTCTTCCATAAGGCAAAATGGAATTTTTTTCTTAATTTTGTTCTTCACACACATATTGATTAATCCAGCATATAGACATGCCTTGTTGCTTCTGACATCTGGGTGTAGCAAAATATATGCCTTATCATATTTGAAAATGCATAATTTTATGAAACAATGCTTAAATGCTTTTTTCACAATAAACAGCAGAAAGTTGCAAAAATACTTTTTGCTGAATGCAGGCTGTGGACTAAAGAATTGATAAAGCTTTATTTAATTTAAAGTCCATGTGTTATACTTTAAAGTGATTCAGAATAAACCTGAATCTGGAATTTAAGCGATGTGTCTCAATAAGGGTGTGTATTCCACTATCCACTGGGCTATTTAGGAAATAGTACAGAATATCTCACTGGTGTAGTAACCTGAAATACTCACATTGGCTTCCCTGTTATTAGGGAACATGATACACACAGGATACACCCAGTGACTTTAAAATCATAAGACCCAGAGTAAGTTTCTGGCACTGCTGATTTCACTGAGGGTGTGTGAGCACTGGATTGTCCTCTCCTCACTGCAGTGAAACTGAAATGCTATAGAAAATCTATATATTTCACATTTTAAATCCTGAGTTGTCCTCAGTCCAAGTTCAAATATTATATTTTGAAAGTGAATATACTTAAATTTCATATAATACCACTGAAAATGAAAAGCAAATACAGTACTTAGTTAATATTCCTAGATGCATATTTGCTTGCTTTCCACACTAAAGATATTCCACAGATTGGTTCTATGGAGAACTTGGCAAAGTTCAAAGGAATGACTCAAGCACGTACCCTGGGTCCATGCCGTGTCTCTGCTGATGTATGTGTTGCGTTGACTTTTTGTTAACTGTAGAAGTCAACATGGTTCTTTCAGTTTGTTTGTACATCAGTGGGCTTGAACAAAAATGGTGGTATTGATAACAAAGCTAAAGTTATTTGTGGGTAAACTGTTAGGCAAACACAAATCCCAAATACGTTACATGTACAAAATCCTGCCCTGCACAGACAAATTAGGCAGTAGCTGATTTCAGATGAGAGGTTTAAAAGAATGATCATTAAAAGAAAATCAAAACAAAACATTTCACTCAACTGAGTGGCCCTGTTGGTAAATGTTTAGGTTTAATGTGGAAATAATTTATTTGCTGGGTGGGGGACAGGTGCAAGAGGGGACAGTGCAAAGCAGTACAACAGCTGAGCAATCATAGATGGGACAGTGCAAGACAAAAGGAAGTGAGTCAATACATACGCAATATGCATTAAATAGGTGCTGCATCAGGAAAGGATGTGCAAATAGCCACAGAGGCAGTAGTGACTGTGACTAAGAAAACACCCAGAGGTAATATGTGAATTTATTAATGAGTAATACAGTAGTGCCACCATTGATCGCCAGTGTTCTCGATCTCGCACATCTGCACCCAGCTTTAACGTCTCTTCACCCATGTGCTGAAATGTGTGTTTTGTGTGTGCTGTTACCATGTTACATTACAATGCTGCCCATCGTAATTGATCACTAGATATAGAATATTACTCAGCATGCTGTTATTAAATGAAAAATAAGAAATATGGAAATGAATGGTCGGTGAAGCAAGTAGTAACAGCATTATATTTGTGAAGAGCTTCAAAAGGATCTAACACGGAGTATGTTGATGCTCTTTAGTTCATGACGAACTCACCATAAGAAGCATGATGAAAAACATGTTTTATTCCTCATTTGAACACCAGGAGCAAAACTGGCAAGGAAAATATTTCCAGACAAGCATGATAGATGAATGGCTTTCAGTTGGTATAGACAGTGAAGAGGCTGTTAGCTGTATTTGATTTTCTTACAGATTAAAAATACATTGATGATTTTTGCTGGAACATCTTATTACTGTTTCATTTTGGAGTATAAAGAGTGCCAGTTCCAGCAGGTCAAAGCATGCTCCGAAAAGCATGCTCCTTCAGAACTACTACGGGACTACTTGAGTCTTTGGTATTTATTTACTTGCTTTCACCTCCTTTTTTGTAACCTGACCTTCCACCACCTAGGATGACGAGTCTGAATCGGGCCAGTCCTCTGTGCCTGTCACTCCCAGCAGCCTTGGCACCAAGTCGAACACGCCCACCTCCTCTGTACCCTCGGCCACGGTGACGCCGCTCAACGAGTGCTTCCCGCCCATGCCGGCCTTCGACGTGTCAGGCTTCGTGCACGGCAACAGCAGGACGAGGAGCACCAAGCGCCTGAGCAGAAATATGGAGGTGCAGGTCACTCAGGAAACCTGCAACGTCAGCATCGGTGAGCGTCTGAGTCCCGGAAGCTCTGATGAGGAATCGTGCTCAGTTCATATGCCAACAGTATGTTTGTAGGGATCTGATGTTAAATATCAAGCATTACGTTATTAGGAATGATCAGGAATGCTAAGATAATGGCATGGGGGATGTATCTGACTCCCATTTCCTATGTTTACAGGTATGGGCAGCAGTGATGAATGGTCTGAAATCCAAGAGATCTCAACTCCTGAGCTGGATATGTGCATGGATCCACACACTTATGGGAGCGGAGACAGGTACTACCTCCCCAGGAGAGGTGTCCTTGGGAAATCACACGCTGTCATAATTCTTACTTACTTACTTACTTTTTCAACTTGGAGCTGTTTATTAATGAATTTATTTTACTAGGCAAAGTCTTACCCCATCTGACGTATTTCTGGTTCTGCTCTGCCTCAGCACCTTCCAGGGCATCGTCAATGAGGCTTTCGGCATCAACACGGAATCTCTGTACCACGAGATCAAAGACGCCAAGTCCGACATCATAGGGGACGTGGACGCGGGGGCGGAGCTACTTGGTATGTCGAGGACCTCTGTCACAGGCAGGGGGTGTGTTCAAGAGTCTGACATAACAGGGTCTGCAGCCTGGTGTGCCATATTAGGGGGGGATTATGACTGAACTCAGAGTGCTGATGAACAGTGGGTGCGCTTCGGAATGGCTAAGGCGTTGTGCAGCTTTGGTGTGCCGCCCGAATGCTGCAGGAGTGGCGGACAGGCCGGTGAGCTGAGCCCGCCCGGCATCCATCTCAGAGCTTTCGCCATCGCAGTTTCCCGCCTCCTCAGGACATTTTATGAGTTGTTTCATTTACTTTTAAGTGCTGTTCAGATCTCTGCCCTCAGTCCCCAAATGACAACAGTGTCTGCCTCCCCTCTCTCTGCCTCATGTGCCGCTGGACTCGCCCACAGGGGAGTTCTCAGGTGTGTATCCCGCCCCCCCGACTGACTGACGTTTCTGTCGATATACACTTCTGACACTTCATGCTTTAAACAATGTTTTTTTTCTAGTATAGATATTTTTAAAATCACCCACTCTGCAAAGACAGTCCCAATTGAGTAGAAATATGTACAGATGCCCTAAAATTACACCTGATGGAATATTCAGAATTTAGGTCTTCATTAAGACAATATCAAGTCTTTTTTTAAACTGTAAATGTAGTTCAGGTCCAGAAAGTATAAATCGAAACCAAGATTGTATTTCAATAAACCAGTTGAATCCACAGTCACAGTCACAGAGTACTCAACTGGTTAGTCTATAAATAATTATTATTTATTCTCTGGACCTGCACGATCCACCACTGCAGTAAACATGTTAAATGGAGTAAAATCTACCCTAAAACCAAAAAACCAAAAAGGGCAGGCAAAAAGAAATAGAGCTGAAAAAGAAATTATATTATAATAATGAAATAAATGATTGTGATAATGGAATATTATGAAGGATACATCCAGAATTTAATATTAGGTTGTGCTGGTCTGGCACTTGGTAAAGGAGATGTACTATGTCTGGGAGAAAAATCCATCCATCCATCATCCCACTACATTTCTTGGTGAGGGTTCGGGGGGGGGGGGGCTGGGGCCCATCCCAGGCAGCACTGGGCACGAGGCTGGGGGACACTCAGGATGGGATGCCAGCTGTGAAAAATATGTACGCGATAAATAACCTATACGATTTACACACACAATTCTGACTGAAAAGCAGCCGGACACCACAGACTGCAGCATCATGCTGAGCCAGACCCCCCTTCCCCCCACCCTGGTGTTCTGAAGCCCAAGATATCAGAAAAATGTGCAAGATCCTCACATCTGGTCAGAAGCTCAAATTTCACCCTCATTCTCATCGTGCGGTTGTAGATATCCACATAGATGTCACTGTTTAAGAGGCCTAATCCTAACTGTCTCCATCTCACTTACGAATAAATATTTATCGGTATTGTTCTCTTTTTATCACGCCTCTCCCTGCCCCTGCCTTCCTCTTGAATCTCTCCACATCTCTGCTCCTCTGCTGGATTACATATTCAGCGCGTGATGATTACTTCGGTAAGGCGCCACGGCCTTATTCATCCTTCCAGTGCTCATCAGCCAATCAGCTTGCTGCTCTCGTTGGCACCCTGCTTGCTCTTTGCCCCGCGCCCTGCTTCTCTTCCACTCCTTGTACTGGCTGGTCAATGGCAGCATATTTTGCATATTTACTTTTGAGCAAACTGCTTCATGCTGTTGTTCATGTTGTTTACTGGCCTAATCTTTATTTCATTGTTCTGTCTCCTCACTGCTGACACATACGTATAGAAAAATGTCAAAGAAAATGCAGCAAATAATTACAAAAATATTATGAAGTTAAGCTACGGGACATGAGTGTTGTAGAAGATGTTCTGTTGAATTGAAGGTATAGAGTTTATATGTGTATTTATTTTTAAATCACTGACATGCCATAACAGAATGAAGGGATGAGTTATACATTCATTTGTGACATCCCTGTAGCCCACAATCGATACCCTCCGGCCTTCCTGAATGGGTCTCACCGAGGGTCAGGGACCCACCACTCATTAAACCCGTGACGGATGTATAAGTCAGCACATGGTGTTTGACCACCTGGACCAATCCGCTGGATCCTCTATTTCCTAAAGCATATCAAAGCTTTCCATTTGTATCTTTTGAGCTCTTAAAAAGATTATGTGTTTAATTTCAAACATTGCATTCATGTGCTCTTGTCGTGCACACTAAGTATATCTGAGCTCATATTCTTGTCTCTTAGACATTTTATTGCTTTCTCTACAGAAATTTTATCACAGATCTTTTTGCCAAAAGCATCATTATGTTTTTAATCAAGTGGACAGACAGATACACATAGAATAAAATGAAATGTCCTCTGACACACCAAGCACTATGACTCTGGGTGTAGCATTGGGGCTAAAATGATAGCTTCAAAGTAACTTTTCACAGGGCATTTGAGAATCTGTGATAATTCTGGTTCCTGATCCTATAGGGATGGGAAAGGAAGTAGAGAACCTTCTGGCGGAGAACAGACTACTCCTGGAGACCAAGTAAGGGGGGGTATACTATTGCAGGGAATGTTTGTAATGTATGGCAGGAACTTCACAAAGCCAACTGAAGAGCACATTTCCAAAATCCACAGGAAACAGTTTTGAAAGAATTTCTGTGAACTTGGTGAATGGAACCTTAAGGTGAACTGAATTTTAGTTCCCAGTACTGTAACATATGATGAGGAAGCCAGTCTTTAGGTCATCAGTGGTCTTATCTCAAAAAAATGGACTGTGTGAGTTTTGGAAATTTGGTCTTCAACTTGTCCTTGTTTACATGCAGAATTTGCCTGATTTTTACAGGAATGCCTTAAACATCGTGAAGAATGACCTGATTGCCAAGGTAGACGAGCTCTCCAGTGAACACGATGTCCTAAGGGAGGAACTGGAGGCTGTCAAGCAGTCTAAGCTCAAAGTGGACACTAGGGTCAAAGAGCTGGAGGAGGAACTGAAGAGGTGAGATCCTAGCTGGTTACACGTAGCAAACAGCCCTGTCTGAGACACCAACATCTGCAATGGCTGACCAGAGTGATGTTCTCCCACAGGTTAAAAGCTGAGGCACTGGGAGCCGACTCAAAAGACGACAGAGGCGACGATGTATGTTCTGGCCGTTCTGTACCATCAGTGATATATTGCCATGTGACTCCATATTATTGCTGCCATTTTCATTTCCTGCATCACCAGCAGCCAATACCCCATCCAGCATATCGCACAGCTGAGTGACGTGTGGCCCCCCTGTTCCCTGGCAGTACTCCTCTCCGCTCCAGGACGATGTGCCCATGGCCCAGCGGAGGCGTTTCACCCGGCTGGAGATGGCACGGGTCCTCATGGAGCGCAACCAGTACAAGGAACGGCTGATGGAGCTGCAGGAGGCGGTGCGCTGGACCGAGATGATCAGGCGAGCTGCTCGTGCTCTGGCGGCACTTCTCACTGCGCCCTCGGGCCCCATTGCTCACAGGCACCTCTGTGTGGAGGCAGCTGGCACTGACACACATGCCCTTCCTGTTTTTGATCAGGGCTTCCAGGGAAAACAATCCCCAAATACAGGAGAAGAAGAAATCCACGCTCTGGCAGTTGTGAGTTACTGTGGTGCCGCTTGAAGCCTCTCTTCTGTTATGATGATGGGAAAAAATGGGGTACCACTTTGCAATTAGGCTTCCTCTAGTCACTTAAATGGAATTCACACATTAATTTAAAAAGGACTGTTATAACTTGTTTATAAATATCTATTAATGATTTACAAAGGGTTACAACCTAATGAATAACCTTTATAAACCTTTCATAAATCCATCATAAAGGTAGTCACTGTAAAGTGGTACCAAAAATCGAATTTAACAATGGAAATTCAAAAACCAAGGAATCTCAACCTGTCCATACATGGACAAAATGCGTGTTGCCCCCTGATGAATTATGAAATAGTTATTTTGAGTATTATGAAATAGGTAGATGCATCATTCATAATATTCTATTATCACAATAATAACACAACACTTTTGGTTGTGGTACAGTCACAGAGGGGATTAGCCATAGAGAGGATCAGCTACAGAGAGGATCAGCCATAGAAAGGATCAGCTACAGAGAGGATCAGCCATAGAAAGGTCCAGCCATAGAAAGGATCAGCTACAGAGAGGATCAGCCATAGAGAGGATCAGCTACAGGGAGGATCAGCCATAGAAAGGATCAGCTACAGAGAGGATCAGCCATAGAAAGGTCCAGCCATAGAAAGGATCAGCTACAGAGAGGATCAGCCATAGAAAGGATCAGCCACAGAGAGGATTTTCAAAAGCATTTATTTAGCTAGAGCTAAAAGAAGCTCTGCATCCCATGTTTCCTGCACTGCTGCAGCTTTGCCCGGCTCTTCAGCGCCTCCTCCAGTCCCCCGCCCCCAAAGAGGCCCTACAACAGTGTCAGCATCCGCTACAAATCGCCGTCGCTGTCTGGCCTCTCCCACCCACTGTGCCCAAGCTCCAGCTCCAGCCACACGGAGTTCTTCCCCGAAGAGTGAGTACCATCACCAGCCTGCACGAGACAGACATGCAGTATGCGAAAACTATACTGTCCAAAATCAATTATTTCCCATCAAAAGGCAAAATAAAAATTCCCTGAAGCATCCTATATGCAAGCCAGTGTTCTGTATAGAATCATAGAAGCACAGGCCTCCAAAATCGTTTGTTGTTGCTACATATGTTTTATGAAATTTTCCCTTTCAGATGTAAGAAGGAGTTCCAATCTTTCCACTGGAGGAGGCTCTTACTTTTACATCAGATCAGCTTTTGTTCATTTTGTTGATCAACATGGGTCAGCACATCCAAAAAGGCTTATTTTATGGTCAATACCTGCAACTAGGGCTGCCACTAAGGACATTTTTCTATGGATTAATCTATCCATTATTTTACAGTGTTCAGAAAATCAAAAAGACCATTTCATTTAAGTAAATTTTTTGACAACTGTCTTATTGCAGGGCTTTACATAATGGCTTTTCAGTGATTCGATAATCAAATTAATAGTATGCTTAAAATATTAATGAGAAGTGTATTGAAACACCCAGGTGGTAGTAATCGTCTTAAATTTGGCATATCCTTACGCTTATGAACTCGGTTAGCGGAGAACCCCATGCTATCGTTTTGGTATATTATGGAAGCGATAGGCAATGAATTGGCGGTGAATCTACACTTAGCAACAGCTAAGTAGACATGGTTTTATGGTTTATTTCAGATCATGAATATTTTTCTTTTACTTAGTTTTCGTTTTCGTTCCAGTTTTACTTCACGATAATGATACTGGTCCAAACTCCCAAAAAACCCAATGCTCACGAACACACACGTCAATCCATGTAGAATA
>JAODUD010000095.1:20162994-20175343 GCA_026784285.1 Stomatorhinus walkeri
AGAAATGTCAATAACTGTCCGACGGGCTTCTTCTAGACCAGAATAATGTACAATAAAGATGCACTGAGATGATTTTAGGGGATTTAGGGTTCATGATTTAGGGTTCATGATAGAGCAACTAGGAACAATTAGCCCAGCAACTTGGATATTGGGAGAACTTAGGAAAAATGCAACAGCATTACTCTTAGATTTTATTTTTAAAAAATTAAGCTGTTACATTTTTTTACAGTTCATTTTTAAATAAAACCATGCTATTAGGTACATGTCATGGCAGAAGAGTAGGAAATCAGTCACATAGAATATGTACATGGTATACACCAAAGTGCTTTAATGCATAACAAGTTATTTTTAACCGTTTATATATCTGATAAGACATAATCCCACAGCCAGTTCCCAGTCCTCTGCTCCCCCAAAATAATACAGTGGATAAGATTCATTTAAGTCTACATCTCAAACTTTGTCTTTCAGAGAAGCAGTAAAAATGCAGATAGCATGTGATTTGCAAAATTTACACTTATCTGTGAGAAATGACTGACACTGATCCATTTGTACAGCTGGATATTATGGTAAAACAACTCTGGCTATGTGACACTCTACACCCAGCTCCTCCTTCATCCCCCCAGCCTGTGTCCTCTATGACATCATAATGCAACCTCTATTCCAGGAAGGGACTCGTCCCTTAGAGATGCCACCTATTTTAAACCCCAAAGCCCAGGTTATATTGCAGAGTACCCTATGCCCAAGGCCCAAATGGTGTGCGGGCTTCTAAATTCACGTTGGGAGTGGGAAGGGAACAATTATTTCCTAATAATTAGTTCAGATTTCTTGAATTCTCTTGGCCACAAAGTCAATGACAAAAGTATGGCATGTTACATTTTGGGGTCTCCTTAATAGACAAGATGATCCAATATGGCTGACAGAGAATAAACAACAACGGTTTAATGACATCCCGTAGCACAGGTGCCATAAATCTATAGAGACCAATAAGCATTCTATCCATTGTTAAAAGGTATTACTGCTCCTCAGCAGTAAAAGATTCCATATATAAAGAGAAATGCATGGTCTCATTGAAGAGAAGAGGTTTGCCCAAGTCAAAGTAGGGCAGGCATTTTACTGTGTACTATTTCTGTGTAAAATATAAAAGAAAGCTCTATCATGGTTCCTGATTCAAAACTAATGGAAAACCAGAGACTTTTATATGTATATAAAAACACTTTATATATATATGGGTAAAAATGCAGGTGCCAACTAGCTGAGGTCAGACTGCAAGCAGCTTGTTTCCAGCTGTGAACTCAAGCCGTCAGTCTGATGGAGGACCTGTCTGAGGAATTCTCACCATTAGACCGGTCACCTCCCCTCCCCATTCATCCCAATAAGACCATGTGTTTGTAGGATGGATGGTCACATTGATGCAGACGGTATACAGCTTCTAACGAGAGTGCACCTAATTAATTAAGTGCTATACTGCAACCCACAACACTCAAAAAAAAAGCATAAATGTAAGGTTCAACACACTGGTCCACTGTCATCTCAGCTGACTTTACAGAGAAGGTCTCACACCGACGGTACTGTACAGATTAATGATACAGGGGCTTTGCATATTACAGGGCAGGCCAGTTCACACAAAACTCACCAAAGCTGGTAAAGGTTGACCCCTCACCCCCCCTTCTCAGTGTAGTTAAGAGCCGAGACTGTTTCGTTCTGAAGGAACAGACCCGGCAGGTCAGAGCACCGTACGGCACGTTGCTGCACCTCACCAGTCCGTGCTGCAGAGTCCAACACAGATTAGTGCCACAGTCACGCATCCTTACCGGCTTTAGACGCAACCGGGGGTTAGGATTAAGAGAGTCTGCGTGTTCCTCCTCTGCACCGAATGTTCTCAATCCTGTAGCCCACCTCCCAACCAACCCTGCGGTTGCTTGTGGGTGGGGCCTTATCTGTGTGGGCCATCACAGCTAGGAATCGTACTGGAGACAGAAAGCGGCCTGCAACCCATGTGCGAGTGAAGCGCATCGAAAAATACTGTGAAAAAGCTGTGCAGGTTTAAATGCACATACGGGTATGTCATATGCACCTGTGGTTTGGTGTATACACTGTGAATAGGTGCTTTCATCTTTCAAGCCGAGCCTGAACTGGACCTGATTTGGCTCCCACTATGTTGAATACATGGATGTCAGGCACGTCCATCACGGACTTCCTGATTGGCCAGCTGCAAACCCTAACCAGACCAAGGAGCCAGGTGGGTAAGATGTGAGGTTTATCCCTCAGGGACAGTAATGGAAAACAGGGGGTAGGACTCTTTGCCTCTTCATTGCGAGATAAAAAAAAAAATATGAAAAAAAGTGGATGATTTAAAAAAGTACAGAAAGGCAGATTGTCAAAGATCAAAGCAGCTGTGTTTGTTCCAGTTTGAGGTCCTGCTGACGTCATATGGTCCTTCTCTCTGCGGGGTGGGGAGGGCAGGACACAAAAGCAGTCACGTCCAGCGGCATCGCTTCCTCTGGCAGGCCTCTGGGTCTGAGGAGAAGCCGTCCGAGTCGCTCCCCGAGGAGGCACAGGAGGCCGAGGGTGTCGGGGAGTCGGCCGAGCGCTCAGGGCCATCTGCCGCGCCGTCGTTGAGGCTCAGCACCCAGCCCAACTTGTTGTGCAGCAGGTGCCGCAGGCCCGGAGGCAGGGGCAGCACGCTCAGCGTGTCTGCGCAGTCGGGCAGCAGCTGACGCAGCCGAGCGCAGCACAGGTACTGCAGGGAGGTGGGGGCGAAGCAGGAGCGAATCACCTTCATGCTGCTCTTGGCTGCCGTCGAACAAACCATCGGATAGAACTTCTTATTCTGGAGCCGTGTGGCAGCCACGCCTGCGGGGGAGGGGCCAGGGGGTGGGGGGGAGGGGCCAGTGGCCAGGAAGGAGGGGCCAGGGAGCAGAAAGTAGAAATGAGGAACCAGGGAGGCGAGATGAAGAGGCTTATTTACACTTCTGAAATCAACAGTAACAGAAGCTAAATGTGCAAGAAACATCTAGGCATTCTCTGTTTGTTTACAATATACAGTTCACTCAGCAATATTTATAAATAATACCGGCATTGTGTAGCAATGACCATTGTACGTTTAGTGCTGTGCAGATATTAGGCTGCTGCACTCATGTACCGTGTCGTGATGTTTAAGAAGCCTTTAGATGGAAAAACCCAGGACACCACCGCCCACAGGAAGCGTGCACCACCCCCCCCCCCCACCTATGCATGTGCGGTTCTTGAAGAAGGTTAGCGTGCCGTGCCAGGTGTCCAGATGCACACCGATGATGGAGCCTTGGCCAAATCGTGACGAGAAGTTGATCTTGTCGCCTTTGTGGTGCAGCAGACCTGCAGGGGGCGATGGCATGTTAACAGTAGGGAAGGACACCCCCCCCATCCCTACCCCAGAGCTCCCTAGAACCCACCTGTGTAGGACAGACCCCAGCTGTCCTCGTCCTTCCCCAGAAGACTGCAGAAGGTGTGCCTGTACTTGTCCAGGTTGACATCTGAGGTCCCGATACCTACCATCTACCAAAAGCACAGCCCCCGTTAGTGTGGGGATGGAGGGGGGCATAACCATGGCAACAGAGCTGCTAAAAAGCCACGACACCCACCATGTCGGTGCCGTACACCGGGGAGGTCATCTTAATCTCCCAGAAGTGCTGCCCATCAGCCAGCTCCTTGGTGCCTCGAATGGCCGCCGTGCCGCAGCTGTACTCCATGTGGAAGTTCACCACGCGGTTGTCGCAGCTCAACAGCGTCGCCGTCGACTTGCTGCCGTCGTCCCACACCCAGTCGAAATCTGGGCACAGAACACAGAACCACCGTCATGGCCGGGAACCGAGCTGGGCGGGGCGACACTATCCAACATACCGAGCCCTGGCCAAATTCTCACTCCTCAGTCACACCTTACCGGACCTGATAATCTCTGTCAGAGAAACAGCTCATTTTCGCCAAGATACACTTGCCTTCTGGGAACAACGGAAGATCCTAACAAAGGCTGCATTAACTAGCGCATTAAAAATGGCTGACCAAAGAGGGTTTAATTTAATTAGATGGTCAATCTGGTTTTCTGGAGGAAAATTAATTGTTTAGATTAAATCAACCAATCAGTAAAATAGTCAATAGATTAATCCGTAGAAAAACAGTCATTAGTGGCAGCCCTAGTTTCAACCTCCTTTAAAAGTGATTGACAGCTGACAATAATTTCTTCCATTTGTTTTTGCTCTTTCGTTCTTTCTGTGTCGAGACCAAAACATGACGCTTGTCCATTATCTCAATGTCACCCCGCAGAACAGCGAATGTCAAGGCAGACCGCCCTCCTGAAATAGCCTCGGACACTGAAACGCTGCGACTCCTTATGGGCACGTCCCCACACGGGACACCCCGGACACTCACGCTGATCGTCCTCCCCGCAGTGGCAGTCATTGGTGTGGTGGAAGCTCCGCAGCCGGGAGGCGCAGCTGGGCTCTGCCTGGGTCTCGCAGCTGCAGTAGGACTCGCCTGTCACCGGTACCGCGCTGGGGACAGCTGGGGCGCCGCCCGAGAACTCCGGCTCCGAATCCGAGTCGCTGTACTGGTGGACACAGAAGGGGCACCGACTGGGTCTGGCGTCCACAGACATGTTTCGGTGTCACGTGCCGCACGGCTGGCTGCTGCTACTTTGCAGGGTAAGACCCGAACACGGCTCACTGCTAGCTGATCGCCCCTCTCTCAAAATCGCTCCCGACTGAAGCGGCACCAAAAACTTTCCCGACTTGTTTTTCCTGTCTGATAACCAGCCTTCGCCATGTGCACGGCCCCTTTCCCCAGCAGGCTGGGCTTGACCTGTCACCGGCAATCTCAGCCGCTCAATAAAACGCACGCATGCACACATGCTGGCGTCTCCTATTGGTGAGCCGTGTGTACAGAATGTGGCGCCCGGCTTCTAAAAACAGCACGTCACCAAAAATACAACCTCACGCCGGAGCAGATCGAGTAACAGGTCCGCGGCCGGGCAGCAGCGTCCTATGGGGGAGCCCCCGTCAAATTGCCTCCGTAGCCGCCGACCCATAGCAGAGACCCGCAGGGCAAACAGCACAGTGGGAGATCTGACAAACAAGCCTCTCCACTTCTGACCTCCCTCTTTGTGAGAGCGGGGAATTCCACAAACCCCTTTATTTTGGTCAGATGCTCCGAAGGACCTGCCTCAGATGCAGAACCTAGGCAACCAAACAAACGCTCTAGGCTTCCATGACCACCGGCAATGAGATATCGCCGCCAACACAGCAAACAATATGGACTTGGGTTTATTGTTTATGTCTGTGCAACTAGCAGATAATGTTTAGTGGCTTGAATTACAGAAACATAGTGAGCTCTTGCATAACCAAGCTTTTATGTGTATAGTGGGGCACCATTCAGCAACGCCTTTGAGAAATCTAGTGCCGTCTGAACGTGGGGAATTCTTTTTATCGACGACAGAAAGGTCATTGAGATCACACTTGGTTTCTTGGGAGCAATCCCAATCTGTCTTACCCCTCAAATACGATTCCAGTGCCTGTCCCAATGTCAATCATTGCGACCCAGTTCTCCTATCTACACGTTTTCCTCTTCTGTGTTGTTTTTCTTACAAACACACCGATCATGTGATCATTGAAGGCCCCAGGCAGTGTGAGCCTTACACCTAGGTGCAGGGATCATGCCTCACCCCCCGGATAACCAAAAAGAAAAGAAAAAAATGCAGCAAACTTGCAGTGACTCGCAGCGCCGGTCTCACCTGCAGCCGCTCGTAGCCCCAGTCCTCGCTCTCGGAGGCCAGCACCATCGTCCTGGCGTCCACGTCCCTCCAGATGCCGCTCCACACGTAGCGCCACGCTCGGCCACTCCTGTTCCGCCTCGACATGGCAGGTAGAGCTCACGGCCTAGAAGGGGATACGGCGGGAGCCCCGTGGGCTTAGGGACACATCCGGGCTGGAGCCCACGCCACCTGGGGAGGGCACTCTAATCCAGGCGCGTATCCTGCACACCCAGCTCTACACAACAAAGCATTACCTAAGCTCGAGGCCGACTGGATGCGGACACCACCCTAAATCTACGGAACGTACTGGAAGTGACGGACCTTGGGGTGAGCCGTGTGTGCGAGCATCGCTCCGCAGCGCCATCTGCCCCGTCGCTGCCAGCCTCACTCCTCTGTATTTATAGCTGCAGACAAACCGAGCCGCATGGCTGGGACCTACTTACAGCCTCCCGGTCCGTATGCGCTGAAAGCTACCGCCTGCATCTACAATTAGTAGGCCAGCAGAGGCTCACACACTCATCCGGACTCACCTACAATTCTGCCCAAATTTTTGCCAAAGCTGCCTTTCATCAGCTCCTTCCTTTGACCGTGGCTTCCCATCTCACTGTGTAATTCTCGCGATAGAGGGAAACCCAGACGTCAGACCCTCAGTCTGAGCTCCAAAATAGGACGGCAGGCAGATGCAACCTCAAGGTCCCTCTTTCTACTGCAGTTACGAAATGACACTTAAAATACAGGTTTCATCTTTGCTGAACGCTACAGCTCTTCAAAATTTGTGGTGTGAAAATGATATTACTAGTTTGAAGTAATTACACACCTGTGGGAAAATGCAAATGTCACAACTGACTTTCATATGTGGCTCCTTTTGCTGAAACACTGGTATATTATTTGGAATAAGAGTGTCCTTGAGTCAGAGGTGTAATTAAACCAGGTGTGGAGCAGTATCATGCACTAACATGTCTGTGTGTGACTAGGACAGCGTGAACCTGTTCGCTGAGGGTAATCGTGTCATTCAACTGTGCTAGAGTATGTGTGTGTGTGTGTATATATATACACACACAGACACACACATATATATATATATAGTAGCGGACGACTTGGATCTACTCCCCATAAACAGCACGCTACAATCACACAAGTTTATTCCAGGTATCTGGGCCCCCATAAAATCTACGTAAAATTTCCCCGTACCGCCCAACACGCATTTACACAAGAAATCAGTCCAGTTATACCTGCAAGCTGACATGACTGCTAGCTGTTTTCAAATGTCAATAGGATCTCTTTTATTATTAATGGCAATAGGCTTGACGGACGAAATAGTGAATCTCACCATTACCATCTCTTAAACAAGCCCCGCAGAAGTGACCCCAGACTAGAAGTTAATGCATCGATACATGCACGATCGACCCCGGGAAATCCGTGTACCTGGACTAGGGGCTGGAAGCCGGCCAAAGTGTCTTATAAGGGAAAGGCTCCAGTATCGGTCGGTGTGAGCGACGACCAAGCTAACAGGGCTGAAGCCGGACCGCCTTCGTCAATTTTATTTGCACCGATGCAATTCTTTGTCCACAAAACAGGCCCGCTGAGATGCAGGGTGAAGCAGCCTGCGTCTGTCGTTTTTAATGCCACCCCAGATCGGGCCAACTTATAAACCACAGGCATGTCGCGAACACATCGCGGTACAAAAGCGCGCTAACGTTTAGTATCTATCTGCAGAGCAATGGGACGCGGCGGATATACCGACCTGCAACTGCTGCCTGCTATGACTAGCTAGCCTCGATCACATGCAACCCTCCAACCAGCAGCTACCTGAAAATAACAGCAGCTCGGTCGTCCTCCGCTTGGGCGGCGATGATTCCCCCGGCCCGCAGGTCCGGTTCAATCGTTTCCTTGCGGGTTTGTTTTGAGAGACCCGTTTGACATGCCGACTGTGCACACAGCCACACACCCGCTGACCTACTTTCCCGACAGACGTAAACAATACACCTCCATGCACCGCCCGCGATCCGGCGCCGATTGGGCCGCCGCCGCCTTTAAAAGGGTGGAGTTTGCGCCTCACTCGCAAACACCCGTTTTTAGAGAAATCCGCATGTTCTTCGCCCTTCGCTGCTCCCGATGCAAACCCCTCAGCGGTGGCTGGCTTGTGAATAAATGATAGGGAATGGCATCTGGCAGCACCGACTGGTTGGCTGGCAGCTAACTGACGACGCTGCAGCCGGAGCCGTACCTCCAGTCCATGCGGCTCTCCGCATCATTGATTCGCGATTCACTGGTAATGAGCTCCCGGGTTACACGAAGCAAACTTGTTGAGCATACGATAAAGTATTAGATATAATACGTAATCTGACTAAAACGATGAGTTCAGCATTGCTCCTTTTTGGTTTTCAGCCAATTTCATTGCTTTTCATCTAATTGGGAGCTACAATTATTTTTCATGGTGTATCATTTTTTTCCCTACGGTAACAAGAGGCAGTTATTATAAAGACGTGTTATACATTGTTATTAAATTATTCCTGAATATACTGATTATATTAAAAAACTGAGTCCCCCAGAATGTGATAACCAGAAGGGTTCATCTTGTCACTCAGGCTAATCACAGTAAAATACGTCCGTCAGGGGAAAATAGGATTAGCTAGGTTTATACCACATTTCCTTATGTACATTGTCTTACTTGATATTTGACACTGATTTTTATAACTGTATTGGAGCGGATCCAGCCTTATATATTAATGGCTATTTATCGTAATCTATGACATTTCTGCACACATGTTCCACCTTATTTATGACGACCAAGAGTTAAGAGGACTCGTCCGCCTACTAGTAATGGCGCATGCGGAGTGTCTTGCGGTGACGTGTGCCCTCGTCCCAAACGTCACGTGATCCCGGAAGTAGCGTGGTTATAACAGTAGTTCCCGTCACCGGTTGGGAAACAGTTTGGCGAGTTGAGAGGCAAGTGGATGGTTTAACCGGAAAGAAATAGATCGTTATTATGGATCACAGTGGTGGTATGTCACAATTTCCAATAGATCCTCAAGTGCTGTCCTGAAAAAAAATTGATTATAACAAAGTGTTGCTAATAAAGAGGGGGCACTAGCAGATAGCAAGTTGCGCGAAATTCACAAATGCGAAACGCATTGCGTACACTTTTGCAGTATTAAGCGAGTGAAATTTGATTGCCAGCTAGTTTAGACAAAAGATTTCTGTTTATTATGATGGAGATTCAAATATACCAAAGATTTACATCGTGTCGTTTTGGTAGTGGGGTAATGTAGTTCCAAGTAAGGTAACGGAGATCGCGAAGAAGCAGGCAAAAACTGTTTTTTTCTCCGATTTGTGTGAACTAATAGTTTTGCTTTTGTTTATTTCGATGTGCAAATTGAGTGATTATGTTAAATCGAGTTCTTAAGGAACACTAGTTTCATATTCACCACATATATAAACACTTTAACTGCCATATCATGAGTTGGTGTGTGTTTTATGGAAACTACTATCCTGAATAGAAAGTTTTTTCATGCAACGTATCCCCGGAATTTGAACTGCTTTTTGAAATTGGTTACTTTTCATAAACATCTAGTCCTAAGCATTTTCGTTACTCGTTGTTTTAACTTTCTTAGTCGGACTAATCTTTCTTAAGCCCCTTTACTAACGCAGCATTTTGATCTAAAACTGTGTCTGCCTGCAGCCCAGTTACACTACAGCTGTCTGGGTTTACGTGTCTATCGTAAAGCATCATTAATTAGCATGACATTCAAAACTAGAATCAGGTACAGGTTTCCAAATGCATATATTTGCATTCACATGATAGTGGGACCGTTAACTGTATTTCTCATCCGTATTGTTATTCGCTTATGTCATGTACTGATGTTTGCAATCCATCTCTGTCTATCTTTAGAGAAGGGGAACTTATCGCAGGTGCAGCATGTGGTGTTGGTGCTATCGGGAAAAGGTGGGGTGGGTAAAAGCACCCTGACCACAGAGCTTGCCTTAGCACTCCGTCATGCAGGCAAAACGGTGAGACTTCATTTGTAAATGTATTTTCCCTGGATGATAATTATTACAAGCAGTATGTGTGTGCCGCTTCAAGCTCACTTAACATTTGCGATTAAATCAGTGTACCTTCCATGGATTAAATCGGTATCATTTCACTTTCTACTCTCGGCTCTTGCTGCTGTATGTGGGTTTGCGACTGTGCTGCATTTCGCATGGTCCATATCCGCCCGGCAGGTCGGTATCCTGGATGTGGACCTGTGTGGCCCCAGCATTCCTCGGATGCTCGGCGTTGACCAGCAAGCGGTGCACCAGTGCGATGCAGGCTGGGTGCCCGTCTACACAGACACCCAGAAAAGCCTGGCCCTCATGTCCATCGGCTTCCTGCTGGAGAGCCCCGACGAGGCCGTGGTGTGGAGAGGCCCCAAAAAAACAGGTGATAACTGTCATTGGCATGAAATCAACCGACGTATATCATTAGCTGACGGATTTAGCAGAAATTGATACATTTTGTAACATTAAATGCCGCTGTAAATGGTTGACAAATGGAAATGTAGCTTTTATGTCCTGGGGAATTAAATGTTACTGACGATTAAGCATTCAAGAGATGGCTGTGTTAGTATTATTTATATAAATTTTTACATTTCGTTTAGAGTGGCCTGACAAACAGAGAAATCAGTTTTGCTTTCGGTTTGCATTGTTAATGGATTATTATGTTAATTAGAGCTGGGCGATATGGCCTAAAAATAAAATCTCCGATTTTTTTCACAATAAATCCGATTTTTGATTTAAATCGATTTTCCCCTCCCCTACTCAAAATCAAACTACAGATGACAAATAAATGGTTCAAAACAAATTTTAACTTTTTTTTTTTTTTACTTTAGAGTTAAAATGCAATTTGACAAGCCAAAAATATGCTTGTGAGATGGCAGACCACGCCATTGTAAACACTTTCAGAAACTTGTAAGACCTTTTAGCATGTTAATGAATCCCGGATTTTCCACAGTATATATGGGCATCTTCCACCGTGCCCCACTCTTATCACATGGCACACGAAAACGCGTCAGGGACGGTTGCTTGCTCAACTTTGTATGTTGTGCTCGTGCTGCGTGTATTTTCATTTCGCTGGGAGTTGCACTTCTCCCACTCCGCCCTGTGCCTCTGCTTTAGGTGCTGGAATAAATTGGTCGTACTGCTTCCTTTGGTTGCAACAGTTTTTAAACAGACTTTGCAAGGAGGACTTGTTTGGTCTCTGTCCGACAGCGCGAAACCGAACTATTTAATTGCCATGCTGTTTGTGAATCCGGTACAGTGTTTGGGTGCGCCGCGCTAATTTACCCGTGAAGAACGGTGCGTCGCATTAGTTCCGCTTTTGGCACTCGCGTGTAAAATAAGTAATAAAAATCGATTTTCATAAAAAAACTGTAAACTCGAATTAATCGATTTATCGTCCACCTCTAATGTTAACCATTTATATGTAATCTAGTAGCATCCCTTTAGTTCGTCAGCTTCAGTTTGGCAGTTTTTTTTGATTCCAAGAATTAATCGGATTTGGTTTTGTTTTTTCTTTTCTTTTTTTTGTCCATGCAATCAACGTTACCTTTGAGTGGCACAGCCTTAATTGGCCAGTTTGTGTCGGACGTGGCCTGGGGTGAGCTAGATTTCCTCCTGGTGGATACGCCGCCTGGCACTTCCGACGAGCACCTTGCAGTGGTGGAGAACCTGCGCAAACACAAGTTGGACGGGGCCGTTCTGGTCACTACTCCGCAGGTGGGTCTCTCAGGAAAGGGGACCAGGGCTAAAGGTGTCTGAACTATGCAGTCAGAGTCTCTTTTTGTATGTGAAATATGGCTATCAGGGATATAGCCATAATATTAGTCACTGTTATTCATATGTTTCTGCATTTGGTCCTCTGATCTTCAAAAAGTAGTGGAACTCGTGCCTTTGTTCAACGCATATTCAACGCAACCAATGAGGTAATGTTATGTCTGTCAGGCCGTGTCGACAGGTGACGTCCGGCGGGAGATCACATTCTGTAAGAAGATAGGCCTGCGTATTCTGGGCATTGTGGAGAACATGAGTGGCTTTGTGTGCCCACATTGTTCAGTAAGTACATCGGTGCCAACAGTGAACACAGGAGCTTTTACAGTCACTCCTCAATGTTCAGAGCACGTCTAAAAGTAAAGCAAAAACTATATTTACAGTACATATTCTGCTTGGGTGGTATCTAATTTTTTATACAGTCCAGAGAATATACTATGGTATATACTATATGGTATTTTGATGCTATTTTCAAAACCAAAGCTATTCTGCTGTTATCTTAGCGATAAAATTTACTGAGTAGCAGGGGGGGATCCAGCATCCAGCATATTTGCCCTGCTCCGACACTCGACCAGATTTGTCACCAAGATTTCAAAGCACTGCCTTATACCAAAATAACATGGTGTACCATTATGGATGTCCTGATCCACTTTTTTGGCACTCCGTTCTGATCCGTTCGATATTTTTGTGTGCCGATTCTGATCCCGACCCGATCTTTTAGTAAATATTGCAATATACATACGCATACAGTTGGCACCT
>JAODUD010000095.1:20203740-20216498 GCA_026784285.1 Stomatorhinus walkeri
TAGTCAATTTTTGTATGTGAATCACAAAGAAACTACTCTTGGATTCAAGAAAACAAAAAAAACCTGTCTGCAGGCAAAACAGGAAATAAAAATGCCAGAATAGCAATGTAACAGTCCACCCAGTCTTTGCTTACTTAGAAAAAAATGTTTTATGAAAAAAATCAGTTGGAGCATTGACATGATTAACCAAAGCAGACTTACATTGCATTAGGACATAACCCCCAACCCCTTAGTCTCAAAAACTCAGAGTTTTATTGGACCTAACACAGATACACATTTAATAGCCTGCAGTAAGGAGGAAATTCTAGGACAACAATCCTTCAACCCACAGTTTACGTGTTTTTATTCAGGACAATCTGTAAAACAAATCCTACTGAATATTCTTGCAACTAACCCAATATTGGTGTGCTCAAAATAGTATAAAATACATTTCAATGTTTGACAAAATCCTCTGCATCAAGTACAAACAGCTGATACAGTGAGTATCACATACAAACATTAGTACTTATGACAATGCTTAAAGTAAATTACCTATGTTGTTGTCCCCACAGTATTTCTGTCATTATCAGAAAATATCATATTTCTAATGTTCATATCAGTCTGGAACCACTCAACCTTGAACATCTCCACTCGCCAGATGGCTAGCCTAGACTCCCTAGACCAAGCCAGCCCTAATGCTATCGCGTCATTCCACGTCAAATCATCACACTTTCGGACCTCATCGTCATGGTGATTACCAAAATTTAGCTTGCTGATTTGGTCACATGAGTAACTCAAAACTGAAATTGGGCGTGCCTGGGATCAATATTGAGGGAGGTTTAGGAGAACAAAGTTTTAACTGATCAATTTTGAAATATAGGTTTTTTGTTATTGAATTTTTAATATTTTAATCAGTCATAACATAGTAATTATTCATATGGAGATAGCATATTATTTACTCATATCTATAGATATGATATAGATGTACATCTATAGAGCTGGACAATAGCTTTAAAACAATATAAGGACCACATCTGTGCAGCTTACATTAAGGTAAATATAGCCAGTCAATGTCATATACCAGCCCCCCCCCCCCAAAAAAAAGTTAAGCAAACTTTGTTTGCTTAAATTTCCCTCAGTATTGATCCCAGACAGACATGCCCAGTTTCAGTTTCATGAGTTACTCATGTGACCAAATCAGGAAGCCAAGTTTTATTCAAATCCATGCCGATCTGGTCTGAAAGTGTGATGATTTGACATGGAACGACCCTATCGGACTTTCCCAGAACTGCCAGTACCACATTGTTGTCTGTATCCGACTCTAAAAATGCTTGCGTACATGTGTGCATGCACACAAGCCCAAATGAGGAACTGCTCCATTAAAATGGTACAAGCAAACTATGTTAATTCAATTTCTCTTCTTGGTTTTGTCTTCTGCCAGACTACTGGGTTTCCCCAGTCCCCATTATAGCCTTTTATAATGGGAAGGCTTTTATGTGCTTGCGGTATTAACCACTGAACAGCTACTTTGTTTTATCAAGAAAACAGTATGCAACTGCACCTGAATGGTGACACAATGGTGATTTATTAAAAATAAACACTAACCTGTATGGCTTCGAACAAAATCAAACCTGATACTGGATACAGGGGAAGCCATGGAGTTATACTATGGTACTGTCTGGAAGCCTAGAGAACACAGCAGACAGTTAATGAATTCTCCACTGGCACTATGAACATGTCTTTTATTCAGTCCAGACAATTGTCCATGACTGTACTTCACTACATTCAGCAGCAGTGACAGCAGACAGCTAACTATAGAGAATAAATAAAAATACACAGAATGAAGCAGCGTACTTAAGCCTGTTACTAAAGTCAACATTCATTATTAATACCTTGCATAATTATTGTAGGAGCGATTAAACCGACTAAATGATGCAAGTACTGAACCATACACATTTAGTCACAGTATTCAACCACTGCATGCGTGTGTCCCTAATTTGCAATACGTCAACTTCTGGGCAATTTTCCAGCAGGTAATTCAATGACAGAAAGGGATACGAGAAGAGTGGGCTGGATGCGTACATCAAAACTTAAATGTTTCCATGGTGGAGGGCGACTGTTTGAAGCAGAAGCACTAACACAATTGTGGAAATACTGAGTAAGAACATACTTAAATCTATTTATGAAGCAATGTTTGTGCCAGACCACTAACAAGACCCCATGTCAATTATTTGCAGATCTAATGCTACAAACAGCTCAGGAATGTGAGGTCTGAGCACTGCAGAACCACAATATATTCTACTGAATTGTCTGACACCATGCTCTTGACAAATGGACCCATGCAACCATACACAGAGACACATCCTCAGCAAACACATTCCATCACAAGGCTGGATTAATAAAGTAAGAGGGATTAATGTCTTTACACATGCATCTTGTGATACACAATTTCTTGCCTGCTATGGGGGGGAGGGTCATTTCCAGGACAACAACGCTCCATTCCACAATAATAATGCTTGTCAATTTGCCAGGTCAATCACCAGACCTCAGTACTACATGGCATGTGGTTGTAGATGTAAGGATGAAATACTACATTCCTCATGTAGAATTTTTGCATTTGTTAAACAGATGTTTTGTCTAAATTCTTTTATAATACAGATCATAAGGGCATACTGGCTCATATGCCACTTGTATTGTTAGGACATCACTCGGATACATGATATGGGTATTAATATGCAGACATGTTTTGGTGAGAACTTGAATAACGGGAGCTTGAATGCCAGCTTACAGGTGTACTGTAAATATTGTCAATTAAGTGCAACCTTGCCCCACATGATAAACCAACCAAAGAGGAACAAATGCTGTGTTATGTACACTATTATTGTGAGACAATAGTAGCGATAAAAATAGTAAAACCATATCCCAGAGCAAATTTGACAAACACGTTCTGCCAAAAAAATTAAAGGGTCAAAGAGACAGGTTTGTGAAACTGATCGATCATGGTGCCTAAAGAAACAGATTCGGGACGAAATTGTGCCCCAAAAGCTAATATCAGGGTTTTAAGCAGCGAATGGACACTATTGAAGAATTAAAGAGTACCAATCCCTTCCTACAAGAAAAGTGTTTGTGGAGGGAGGTGTCCTGCCAATTTAGGACAGCAGTAAGCGTGTAAATCTATTAGGAATCGTCTCTCTGGCTCAGAGGTATAGAAAAAAACCTTGAAGAAAAACAATGCGGGGTTAAAGAAAGGCAAAAATCACATCATATCCAGAGTTTCATGGCTGCATGGTGTGCCTCAGTACATTTGTAAAAACGCAATGTACATTTCTATTTTTATTACTAAAGGTAATATTTATGTAACAAATCGTTATACAGGAATTCAAGAAATGACACTTTTTAAAATCGTACGCATTCATTTATTGGTTTCTTGACTTGTAAATATAAACCACCAAAAGAACAACGATTATTATGGGAAACGTCTCAAAGGGTTAAAAACAATACTGATAACCTGAATCTGGAATTGACGTTCTTGTCTGGTTAGCCAATATCAAGATAAAACGCACGTGTGATGAAATAAAAAGACGAAAATACATCTAGAAATACTGGCTTGAGAAAGCGCACGCGGTTAGTCACAGGAGTACCGTTAATACCGCCAAGAGGCACAGTAAATCCGGCTAACGAGCTAGCTGTTAGCCAGCCCAATTACTCACCCGGTAGGAAAACTGGACTCTCGACTTCGCTCCAAACCGGTGCGTCAACCAAACAAAAGAATTATTTTTTTTTCTAGATGAAAAATTACAAGACCCAGGGTGCAGGTGAACAGGTACTTGTCAGTGCGCTGTCACCTCAGATACTTAACCATCAGCTAACTAGCGAGCCACTACCAGCTAGCCGCATATATTTTCACACCGACACGCCAAACTAAATCGCAAAAGGCCGTTCAAATGGATTTAATGTCACAACATAAGAAACTGCAGCTCGGCGTCATTTTAAGGTAGCATACAGCAGGGATTTACGGAGGCAATTTCGGCAAATTTATCAGCACTCCCATCTTCCTACCTGCTCAACCATCCGCCCGCTTCGGCTCGCCGTCATGGTTGTAAAAAGCGCGCATGCGCACTGGAATTCGTTGGCCGCGCTCCGACTAAAATAGGCTTACCACAGTAAGCTGGCTGTCAGTCAATAACTTATTAGCCTATGTAAGTTACGGTCCTCTCCTCCATTGTCATTTGGCTTTCTTTCTTTCTTTTTTTGCTTTCTTTCTTTCTTTCTTTTTTTTTCTTTTCTCTGTCTTTCATTTTCCCTGTTTTTGTATTGTTCTCTCTTAATGATGTTGTTATGTATCACAACACATCCCTGTAAAGCGCCTTGGGGCGACTTTGTTGCGAAAGGCGCTATATAAAAATACATTGAATTGAATTGAACTGAACAGCGTCGCTGTCCGCTGGTTGCCCGCCACTGCAAAGCGTTGCTGGGAGTGGCGGAAGATAATCAAATTCTCCAAAAACTTGTTTTACGAGGTCACGGGACTGTCAAAAAATACCAAGAAAGTCAAAAGGGAGCTTTGTAGTTACCGCACAAGATTTCACATTATCTTTTACCAAAGCGGTCCAAAACAGCCACACGACAGACATTACAGCTAATTCAGTTCAATTCAGTTAGGTTAAATATGTTTCTCTGGCTGGGTATCATGGATGTATTACTTTTTTCCTTTCTAAAGAAAAACTTTTGTCACTAGCCTTAATAAGACCTATTTCAAACGTAAAATAAGGAGCAGACAGTTCTCGACGGGAATGTAAAATCGATTGTGGACTTTGGGGTCTCCCACGATAAGTTTAGCAGTTTTTCTTGGGTAAAAGATAAATTTAGTTGGCCCACATACCAGATGGCCAGTCCAACGCTGGGTGACTATAAAAGCAGGAAATTAGGGGTTTAATAACAGAACAGTGGTAATACTAAGGCATCACGAAGGGTAGTTTTTCCTCATGATTATATAATTTGTAAAAATCCATTATAGTGTCTGTCTTCATTGTCACCGTGATTTTCCCATTGGAGGTTATGACGATACTGGATGTTACAATCAAAGAAAGAGAAGAGATCTAGAGCAATATAAGGCAAAACAATGTTTTGTTGCTGTATCCCAATAAAATACAGCTAGCTGTCTAATCTTTATTATTTAATTTTCTATTACATTAACTTTCCAATACAGGTTGGCTGTCAATATGCTGCATAAGAAAATTGTCTTGCCACTTAGTCAGACACAATTAGCAGATCTTAGTCACCATTTTTTGGAACTCTAAACGATGAATTCACATTCATCAAAATATATTTTGCCTCATGGTGAATTTTGGTGAAAAACAGGTAACACAGGCTACAAATGTTAATCACAGTCAGCACAGAGCTGTCGTTTAAACACGATGACGCAAAACTGTTCAGATATGTTTCAGAACATGCGAGGAATCCAATGGGTGACTAGAACGTAGAATATGTGCTGGATGAGGGTTCAGGTGCCATAGGTGTGATTCAGTGTCAAGGTATGGATGGGTCTCCGCAGAGTATTCTTCTCCATCTGCCTAGCAAGGGAGAACATTGCGTGTGATGTTGACAGCTCTCTGTCCTGACCAGCCCTGCGACATGATGGTGAGGCAGAATGAATATTATTCCTTGACGTTTACTTGGCAGTTATGCAGCATATTA
This sequence comes from Stomatorhinus walkeri, assembly GCA_026784285.1. Lineage (NCBI taxonomy): Eukaryota > Metazoa > Chordata > Actinopteri > Osteoglossiformes > Mormyridae > Stomatorhinus > Stomatorhinus walkeri. The sequence continues at coordinate 20,209,417 of JAODUD010000095.1, forward strand.
ATGCAATGCATTTATCATTCCGTCAGTTGGGTGTTTTTTTTTTTACTTCTTCCTATACAGTAATCTTTTTGGAGCCCACAGTAAGCATGTTTCTATACAAGTCAGGAACAGTCTTGACTGGTAGTGCATTCAATTTTTTTCTGTTTGGTGTAAAGACTTCTCAGTGTTTATCCATTCACTGGCTTTGTGTGTGATTTGAAAGTTGGGTTTGATTTTGAGCAAAGATAAAATAGTTTTGAGCGGATTGTTCGATTTTGCACAATGAGTTTGTGATTAGAGTTTGAAAACTAGGTTTTGTGTTTACTCTTTCAACAAAAGGTTTGAAGTTGTCAGTAAACGTACCTCAGTAATTTATAATAACTTGCAATAAAGATTATTAAAATTGCTAGTTTAAATATTAGGGTCAGGTTGCCATCTGCTGGCCATGGTGAAAACTGCACTCTATGACTGGGCCATCTTAGCCTTTAAGGGAAGCAAGGAAGAGAAATGTTGCTAAAAATCCCATCATTAGATTTTTTGGGATCTGTGTTCTTTCAGGTGGCATCAGAGAGAGCAGCAAGACAGGAATTATATTTACATATAACTGTCGGGAGGGATGCCATGGTGATGCAGTAGCAACATGGTTGTCTCACACCTCTGGAGACCAGGGTCACCCCCAGCTCTGTGTGTGTGGAGTTTGCATGATTTCCCCACAGTCCCCCACTTCAGTCCCCCCCCCCCCACACACACCGTCCAAAACCGTACTAAGGTGAACTGGACTTGCCAGATTGTGATAGGTGTGTGAGTGTGCCTGATGATGAGTTGGCACCCTCGGTTATTCCCTGCCTTGCGCCCATAGCTTCCAGTATTGGGTCTGGACCCCAATGGACCGCATAGGGCAAGTGAGTATAGAAAATGTATGGGGAGCTGTCTGTTCTGCATTCGACGACATTGTAAATTGGCAATACTATTTAGAAGTAATACTTTCTACATCACAAGCTGTTGTATTCGTTCTGCAGAACATTGTTTAATGCCTATGTTGCTACACACGGGCACAGGTTATAAATCGTCTATGAACAAGTCAAAATATTCTATGTCCTGTGCCGTAAAACAGTTCAATACAGATTTGTCACAGAACAATTTAAATAATTGGCAGTACTGTTTAAAAAATGTAAGCAAACCTGTAAAGCGAGTTAGTGGGCTTGTCCAGGTGTAACATATCCCTTTGGGGACCGCTCATTCTTTCCAATGGGAAGAATGGTAACACCAGCTTTGACAACCTTAACCCCTGCCCTGCCCTAACCATAACCATAAGTAACCAAACAAAATACAAGAGTTTTTGCATTTTCAGTTTTTTCATAGCAGTCACCGATTTTTATAAAATAGAGTTTTCCCCATAAGGGAAAAAACATATATTTATCATGTTATGGGGACATTGTGTCCCCATAAGGATAGGTATACCTGCTCTCTCTCTCTCTCTCTCCCTCTCTCTCTCTCTCTCTCTCTCACACACACACAGGATCTTTGTTGGGACCTGAAAATGGGAGTTTTTGCATTTTTAAATCACCCCCGAACCCCCGCCCTCGTAAGCGCAAACTGTATTCACACAATATTGGCAAGAACCCAACGTCCATAGCCCAAACAGCGCCCCTCCAAAATCACCACATATTTAGTGATGTAATTTGTTGCCAGTGAAGAGAATGTTAAATGTAGAAGAGACGTAAGCTTACTTGTCACCGTGTGCTTAGCTACTAACCACCGGATAAACTGAAATAACATAATCATGTGATATTCTTACTTTCTTACAATAAATACATAGAACGATCACTCACTGCGCTCCGCTCTCTGCACGTTCCCAGTCGCCACTGGAAGTCGCCGACCTCGAGCGAACCTGCAAGTAGGGTAGGTCTTTTTTTTTTTAGTTTCCTGAGAGAAACGAAACATCACTGGCACGCAGTCTTTATTTTGCGCAACAAATGTCAGCAGAAGGAAACGTTTTGCCTTTATTTCTAATCTTAGGATCTTAATGTGAAAAGGTTTAGCGATCGCTAAAAAATACTGGGAAGAATAATGTGGCGCTCCCACAATATTGGTAGGGAGATGTCCCTACAGTACACACCCAAATCCTTATTTGCAGCAGCGTGCAAAAGTTTTGAAAGGATGGATGCCATATTAAATGAAAAATATATACTCTTAGGAATCGTGTCAAAAACGCAAGGAAGACATTTTTTTTACATATATGAAAGGAGGCTGATTATCCTTAAGGGACTTTCTAAGTTTAAGTAGGTTACAGTCAATGTATTGAAAACTGGGGCTGTGGTATGATGTGAATGTTAAAGGATAATGGACATTTTCTTTGCTGTCATTTAAATAGTAGCCTATTTCTTTGGCCTTTTGAGTATTTTCATAGACTCAGTGACTCATTTAAGACTAAGGTTAGAAAGATCTTTTGTAAGATACAGGTCCATCTTAAATCCCTCTTTATGCTTCCTAGGTTATACTGGGCCTGTCTGGCTGTGGAACAGGATTCATGTCCTTGGGGAATCTCTTAAGTCTCTGCTAAGTGCAATACTATGTTAAACTTAACAGGTTTTACGATGAAGAGCGTAAACCAATGCAGCCCCATCTAATATTAATCAAAGGCAGAATATTAGTGAATTCCATTCTTCTTCCCATTCTCCTCTCTTGATCTTCAGGGCAGGGGTGGATCTAGGGGCTGCCCACCCCATATAACCCATTTTCCCTACAGTTTTGTCTTGTGCTTGGTCTTGAGCCAATCCCAGAAGAAACAAATGCAAGGCAGAGCATAACCCCAGATGGGGTGCCGACCCATCACAGGGCACACACACCGTTTATCACCCATAATTTATGTTTTCTAATTGACATGTTTTTGACTGTAGTGGGAAGCCAGAATACCTAGGGGGAACCCCACAACGATGTGGAGAGGGAACACACCCACCCCACACACATGGATTTACGGCATGCGCACCCCTATGCAAACTGGCCCCTGATGTCCCCTGATGGCCACCTCAGTCAGAGATCTTTGCAGACACATATGTTTCACGGTTTGCTATTGTTAGCTAGTTTAATTAGGGAGGTCACTAAGTTTGAGCAAGACCAAGGTGCACATTGTGTTTTGTCGGGTTAAAGAATGTGACAATATAAATACTGTGGTATTAAAGCTTTTGAGCCACACTTCGCACACATACAGTGAGTCATAGTCATTCGGGGTGTGGTCATTACTTGGAATGTATTTATCACGATTGCCCTTGTTTTTGGAAAATCTTGGAATGCTGTTTTGACGTACTTTTCTATGAATCATATCGATACCTTAAAGCAGCAGTCAATCTTCATGACATACCTTCCACTGGCTGATGAAACATTTCAAATGACCCCCTTACACCACTCCAAAATCTACGGAGGGGCACCACTCCCCCCCCCCCCCCCCATTTACTTGGGTACACAGAATGTTATAAAATTGTAACATTTTCTTTGCGAAAGTAACTCTCATTGTAAAAAAGGTTGGAGATCCTGCCCTAAAGCAATAAGGCATCTTATCTTCCTGCCTATTTTGCACTTTCAGTTAACCAGCAACCATAATGTGATTACATCATGGGTATAGATGATCACTTAAAAATGTTGAGAATAGAAATGCGACGTCCTGCCAGAGAAACAGACGAAAGCCCAGAAAAGGCTGCGACTTGGCTTACTGAATGATGTCAGTCAGAGGAACAACATACCCCTCAGAAGAGAGAAGATGGCGAAGAGTCCCCTGCAGGAGAAGAACTGCTACGAGAAGGTCCGAGGGTCTAAAATGAGGTGGTTTGTACTTTTCCGTGAAGACGAGGTAAGCTCATGTCTAATTCCTCAATAGTTTTGATCACCCTAGGTCATAACTAATCCTTATATGCACAGTGCTGCACCTTAGGCTAAGGTGCAGAGGATCACAAGGTAGGTCCTGGCTTAGTGTTTTGTGTATAACAGGTGCTAAACGTAATATAACCTCCCTGCTTCATCAAGCCACAATTGGATACGTGTCCTCCCAGCCCGGGCAGCTGTGTTCCGGAACAAAGGAGGTGGTTCTGCACAGGAGATGCCCAAATACTACAGCATTCTGCCAGAAGTAAATGTGTGTGCTGTTTGGAAATGTGGAAAACATTTATAATGGGCAATACATTTCTCAGAAAGGTAGGGGAAGTATATGGCAAATGCCAAAGCATATGGCCAATCTGTGCAGTAAAATCACCACTGTCTTCTGCATACCATTTGACAGTGAGTTAGCCTCAAACCTGCAGGCACATTTTTGATGCAGTCATTCTTAATAAATATTTCCTTGATTAAGCCACCACCTGAATATGGGTGGATCAATGTCTGCAGTTAATTTGGTGTTTAAAGAATATTTCAAAAATTGTCATTAATCTATGCGGATTTGTCAAACTCCAAGAAGAAGCTGCTATGAAAGCGTTTACCTCTGACTTGGTGAGGATGATGGATATTGCATCAGAAAGTGAACGGGAAGCAGGGGCACAACTTAAGAATTTTTGCTACTAGCCCATTGGGCAAGTTCAGTAAAAATGTAATGGCCCATATATATTTTCACTAGCGTGCAATGTGATACTGAAGCATGAATTTCATGACCAAGTAAAATCTTGGGGTTACCATGTCTCTGAAAAAACCATCAGACGACGCCTTCATGCTAACAGATTATTTGAAAGGTATGACAGAAAGAAACCTTCTCTGTCAGTTATTTAAAATGTAAGTGCCAGGAGTTTGCAAAACATTACTGCAACTTTGACTTGAATCAAATTCAATGGTCTGAAGAAACAAAAATGGAGCTTTTTGGCAATAAACATTCAAGGTGGGTTTGGTGTAAACAGAAGGATGGATATAATGAAATGGACCTCATCCCAACTGTAAAATATGGTGGAGGTTCCGTGTTGTTATGAGGCTGTTTTTCCTCCAAGGGCCCTGGAAACGTCGGTAGGGTACATGGCATTATGGACTCCATGAAATATCAAGACAGTTTAAATCAAAGTTTAGCTGCCTCTGCCAGGAAAGTAAAGCTGGGCCTTCATTGGATCTTCCAGGAGGACAGTGACCCTAAGCAAATGTCCAAATCAACACAAAAATGGCTAGCTGGTGGCAGAATCTGCCATGGCCATCTCAGTCCCCTGACCTGAACCCCACTGAAAACCTGTGGCTGAGCTGAAGAGGAGAGCACACAAGAGAGGGCCTCGGACCCTGGGTGATCTGGAGAGGTTCTGTAAAGAGGAATGGACACAGATACCCTGCTCTGTATTCTCCAACCTTATAAAAAGTTATAAGAGATGACTCAGTGCTCTTATACTGGCAAATATTAAAAGCAGGGATGCCAATAATCGTGGTACATGTGTTTTTGTTGAAAATAATTACTTCTTGATGAAGGATTTAATTTTCTTTCCATTTCAATTAAAGGTTGGATTTTTCTCATTTTTTCAGTGTGAGATAAAGCTGCTTGGCCAAAAGGTGGATTTTTTTCTAACCCTTTGTACAAATCTTTACAAGGGGTGCCAATAATTGTGGAGGGCGCTGTAGGTAACCTATACATAACAGGTTACAGTACAGTACATGGTGACGTGAATTTGCATAAGCTTTGTTTCAGAGAGTTATGGAGTTGGAGGCCAATCAGGTCCTTCACAAATGCATCTACATAGATGAGGCAGGATTCAATCTGGCCAAAAGGCGTCAGTGAGAATGGAATATTATAGGAAAGGGGCCACAGTTGAAGTGCCAGGACAGAGAGGGGCAAACATCACAATGTGTGCAGCAATTGCAAATACTGGACTGGGCCTTCATAGATGTCAGGTTGGACCATACAATACCGAGCGCCTCCTTGCCTTTTTGAATGATCTTCACCAGCATCTGGTTCCAGAGAAGGATCAGGAAGGAAAGCACATGAGGACCTTTGTCATCACCTGGGACAATGTGGCTTTCCATCACTCTCAAGCGATCACAACGTGGTTTGAAGTCCAGCCAAGACTGGTCCATCTCTTCCTTCCACCCTATTCACCTTTCCTCAACCCCATAGAAGAGTTCTTTTCTTGGAGGTGGAAGGTTTATGACCATCAGCTACAAGACCACATGTCACTCCTTGATGCCATGGATGCTGGCTGCAGGGATATCGCGGTTGAAGACTGCCAAGGGTGGGTCCATCATACCAAGCGATTTTATCCCAGGTGTATCGCCTTGGATGACATCAGATGCAATGTCAAACAGATGTGTTTTTTTTTTTTACAGTATTTTTTTTCAGTTATTCTCCCTTGTATACAGTAAAGGAAAAAAAAAACCTTTTTTTTACTTTTTCCTGGAGTGATGTGGACATACAGTTCCCAACCAAGAAATATAGCGTGAAAACTATAGTGTGCTGGCTATATATATATATATATAGTGTATATATAGTGTGTCTTGCATGCAGTTACCTGTAAAACTGAAACAAAGTCTATGTAGAAATGCCAAAGATTGCCAGTATGAGTGAATGAGCTTAATTTCCAACCATGACCATAACCCATTTTTCAAGTACGTGTAGTTTTGACATAAGCAGGAAAAGGAAAACAGACTAGTGGGACCTTTAGAGACATTTCACTGAAACATCATGAAAGCAAAGGAATTAACCCAGGAAAGCATGAATGAAAAACACATGTATGCATATTCATTTATAAAGGAGGATGAAAACCACCCCCCACACAGCAACAGTAGTTTTATTTATTTGTAGGTTTATTGTCTGTTAAACTAAGATAATGGTTTTACTGTTTCAGTCATTGACCTGGATTTATTTTTAATTTTAACTATGATAGGCACTGAATGCATAACAGCACATAACAACCACCCTTCTTTAAGGCACAATTGGATACATGTCCTTCCTGCCCGGCAGCTGTGTTCCGGAACAAAGGAGGTGGTTCTGTCCAGGAGATGCTCAAACACTACAACATGTGCGTGTGTGTGTGTGTGTGTGCGTGCGTGCCTGTGTGTGGGTGCGTGTGTGCATGCGTGCATGTGAGCGGGTATACCTATCCTTATGGGGACACAATGTCCCCATAGTGTGATAAATATCTGTTTTTTTTCCC
>JAODUD010000095.1:20264371-20274941 GCA_026784285.1 Stomatorhinus walkeri
AAAAAAACAGATACTTATCACATTATGGGGACATTGTGTCCCCATAAGGATAGGTATACCCGCTCACACACACGCACACGCACACACACACACACACACACACACACACAAACATGTATTTTCTAATTTGTCTGGAGATGTTCATGAAATGTACCTTTTTTTTGCAAGCAGTGTTTAACTTCACTAAGAAATAAAACTAAATATTTCTAGTTAAGTTGATCTGGAGCTATTTATTGTTTTTCTGAATAATTTTTTTGAAGGTAGATTGCTTAGAGAAAAAACACTGAAGTAGCGAGTACGTGGTTATGTGTTGAATATGTGCTGTTTGTATTTATGTTATTATGTTGTTATTTTTGAGCCACAACATCTTAATAGTACATTCCATTCTGCAGGCTGATCTCAGAAGGACTTTTTGACTTTCTTCATCCACTGATAACACTAGGACTGTTCAAATAGTCCTGCCGTTAAAGACTGTTATACGCTTTTATGAGTTTTAAACCAATTGGCACTTTATCTGCTGTAAAAACTCAAACATAAGCAAAGGCTTACATCTGTTAATGAGCACCTGTGATGAGGTAGTATCCAAAAAAAGATTTTTATAGCACTTTTTTTTTTTTAACAACACTGACCTAAACGTTTGTTTAATTTAATTAAAAACAAACACATTCTCCATCGTTTAAAGGCTCTCTGTGTTTAATTGGGAACTGTAAGGTGTGAAAAGGATGGTTCGGCCTAGATAAACAAAAGTGGTTGGACCCTGAGATCTTACGAGGGGTTGGTGTGCCTGCCGGTTCCTTGACCTTTGGTGTGTTTGGGGCTGTGGGCGGGGGGGGCGTGCTGAATAATTGGGTGACTTCAATAAGCTGATACCTCAGCCTGGCTAACCCAACACGTGGCAGGAAGGAGAAGAAGCAGAAGCTGAGAAGCAGAAGAAGCTGACAGGGATGGCAGCTGGGTCTCTGGAAGTCGACAGGATGGACAGGTGCCCAGGGAAGAACGTGATATGGCTGAATGTGGCCAAAAATAACACGTAGCCTGAAAAGCACAATCTGATTCAAATCAATGAATTCACCTGTAATTTCATGGCAAGCAAAGACTAATCATGTACGTCGCTTTGGACACAATCATCTGCTAAATAAATAAATGTAAATGGAATCTAAAGCTAGGAATTTATGTAGGTATATTTTGTGCATAGCTGCTTTGAAGAGTCTAACTCAAATATAAGTATAATTTCAGAAAAGCCTGGTAGGGTGATATATTAGTTACAGCAGTACTGAAGCTTTGGATGCACATGTCTTGGTTGAAATATTGACAAGGCTTTTTCAATGTCTAGGACCATAAAGTCACGGAGGGAAACGTTTAAACTGACAGTCACCCCCGCGGTGGGTTTTGATTTCATGCGATCAGCATGCATGAGGAGCGCCGTTCCCACGCAGCCGTCACGTTCTGGAACGCTCCACACGCCGCATGTGTGCACATCAAAGTGCCCTGAAAGGTGCACACCTTTGAGTTATATATACCAGAGGACGTGTGCGACCCGAACACGTCTGCCTGCCTGCCTGCTCCAGGCTGCATGTGATTTTAACATGCGTGGGAAGATCGGTGAATAAATAATCAAAGAATTAGTGCAGTTTGTCTTCGACACTGAGTTTATTACCGTGATGCCCTGTCCAAAAACGTGTTAGGCGCTCCTGTTTTCAGTCTGGCGGCCCAAAATCAGTGTTGAGATATGAAGATCCTAACAGTTAATGAGGCTGGTTAATACCTTAATGATTATGGTTCTTTCCCTGTTTAAGTGATTAGTTTGTAGGTTCTTACTTCACTGTAATTTCATGAACAACACATGCACATATTTTCAAATTTTGAAACAGACATCAAGAGTACAGTTTCACATGTGTAATTTATTCCTTGCTATAAAGTGTAATATGATATTAATCACGCTAGTAGAGGATTGGTCTTGGAAGGCCAAGTCAGGTGACTGTGATTATTACCTCTGATTGCTTCCACATACTCCTTTTCCCCAGTATTTTGTACATACTGGTGTGTTAGGTTTCATTGCAGCCCCAGTAACCAGACCAGGGACTCACCGGGCCCTGTGGTGATATGTGTGTGCTTGGGTTTGTTGTTTTTCTCCTGGCTGAAAATGAAGCAAGAATTATGTCGTCCCGTCCCAGGAATCCCTGCTGTACCGTCACACTGACGTCACGTCTGTCTGTTCTGCAAGGGGCTAGCTGTGCTTCACGCTGTGATCCTGCGCAGGTTGTTTCGCGTGTCACAATTTGGATGTTTCAGTATTTGCTTTGCTGTCAGTCACCTTCGCACACAAACAGCAGAGCACACTCAGAAACAACAACAACAACAAAAATGTAAACAGCAGGCAGTATGAAACTAGGCCTCTAATCCCCAGGCTCGCCTAAAGCTCTCGGGCCCGGTGTTGGGGTCAAACGTGGGTGCGCGGGTGGGTGATTAGAGGGCAATCCTACCATCCCAAGAGGAAAGATGCTAACCATACATAAATGCAAAGCACTTGCCCTGCAGTTGCATTATTTCCTCTTCATCAATTGTGTCATCGATTGTGTACTAAGGATGTCCTTATTGTCTTGCTTCCATTCTGCTCTGCTCCCTTCCTTAGAAAGGTACGGTCTTCCTATATCACCATAATAAAGACCCAATGGATTTCCTACTCGCCGTCAATAATTCTTCAAAGACACATTGGTAAATGAGGCGAGCAGCACTGATTAGGAAACTTTGGTGCGACGCAGAACACAAGTAAAATTATCGTCATTTTTTATAATTAGCAGTCTGTAAGCTGGTGGAGCACCAGGTCAATTATTCTGCATTGCTCCCCGGCGGAGGAAGCAATTGCTGGTTCCTTGGAGATTCCGGGGCGACAGCAGAGGAGCCGAGTGTGTCACGAGCTGGGAGAGACGTGTCAGAGCTCCTCCGCACTTCTGTTTAAGAGGAGACGGAAAGTTGTAACGGTCTGACGGCCGTGGGCTAGGAGCAATTTCTACTGCAGGATTTACTGAAAATCCCAGCTCACCTTCCCTAGGAAGAAGGACTGTGGGAGTTACAGCAGCTCCGAGGAGACGGGATGATGCATTCATCCTTACATTCTGTCTGTGGCGCCCAACAACTGCTTTGAGAAGTTATGCAGAGGAGATAATGAACTCGCTCCCAATTTCCTCCTGCAGCGTTCACCAGATGCAGCCTCAGCAGGTATGGAGACCCAGCAACACAAGCAGCTCACGTTACGGGTTTTACAAAACGCAGCTTTGGAAGCCCTGGTCTTTGGCTTTACTTAAGGAAAAAAGAGAGAACGGATCTCAGTCGCCCTGGAACCAAGCATTACAAGTAACATTAGCATGTCAAGTTTCCAACAGACCTGCATAGCAGTACTTACTCATGTAATGAAAAAAAAATGAAATAGCCATTTTACAGGAAGGGAGTTGTTGTTTTGAAGCACCAGAGACCAATTACAACTAAAGTTATACAAATGGTCTGGAGAACATTGTCACCTTCAGTGACCTTTGTGTAAAACCTAAAATGAGTGTCCATGAATACAGCAACATACTTATGTACCTAGCTGACGTTAGGCTTATTACTGCAAACAGTAATAACTCGATCAACCAATGTGGATGTGTATCTGGATGCAAGATCCTATTACAAATTACTGTAATACTATTACAAATGATTACAAAGTACAAATAGAAGGCATTTTTTCCCCAAAAATTAATCATGGGAGCAGGGGGAGTGTCTAGTTTTAGAAAACCTTCTTTCCTTCAACCAACAAGAGTAAATTTCTTGTGTCAGAAGACCTCAGCTGCAGTTCATGGAGTTGTACTTGTACATAATGCCTAAACAAATATGCTAATGAAGAATTATGTATGTACATTTAGTAATTGCAGATATGGGACGGGGTAAATAAGAAATATATCATCACAGAGAGAAAAATAAAGGTCTGTGTCGTGTGTGTTTTCCAGTAAAGCACAATAGCGTGGTTTTTGTACCGTTAATCTGGTTCAGTCCCGACACAAAAATATTCACTCCTCCCCAGCTTTCTGCAAGATAAACAGCAATTATTCCTTCAGTTAAGGGCACATTGTAACTCAATCTCTTAATTGCGCGGCGTGTTGCGACTGTGGCGTTTCTGATATTAACTTGAAGGCGGGGCGTGGGGGGGGGGGGATTATCCGTCCATTAAAGCTGATGAGGAGTGCAGCCTCATTGCAAACACATTCATGACATTCATAATCAAGATTATTCTCAGTATAAACTAAATACACTCAATAGCTTGAAGAGAGTGTAAGAAGACATCTGTCTATCATTCAGTAGCCAGTTTGCATAAGCGTAAGGACATAAATACTGTTATTTGTGTGGCAAAATGAGCATCATTTTCCACCATATTTGGCAAACAGCGTAAAGGGTGACTCATTATACCCCACTGCACACCACAACAGTAGTCTGTCTTTTGCAGACTGACCCTGAAAAGTACCGCCAGGTATTATGGGTAATCCCCAGCAAATCACAAATGGTTGCCCTCTCTACACACACTATGTATGCACTACACTTTATATACTTACCAATAATACTTTTGAATGTGCTTTTACTTAACAGAATAAAACTGTGGAAAAAAGAGTGGGACTGCTGTGTCATTTTGTGCCTATACTTAAGGGTTTATTCCAAAGGTATTCAGCAATCAATCAGTCAAACAAACCATCAATCAATCAGCAAAGCATGTAATCCCTGCTTTCATTTTCCATTTCATATATCCAGCAGAGGGTCGCCTAAAACCCAATCAAATTTTTAATTGGCGACTGGGAGTTTTCACAAGCAAATTTTCCAGTGCTTTCCAGGGGGATTTGGGAGGTGAACGCACTTAATTGCCAATATTTTAAAACCCTCCAAAATTTTGCAAGTGGAAAATTGTCGCTCTTTGTAATTGTCATTGCCCAAGTCTTTGGAACAGGCTAGTGATACGGCAGTCAGAAATCATTGTTCGAATGTTACCGTTTACTCTGTGAACTATTTTGAAGTCTCTTTGTTTTTTTTACCTCGGACAAATCAAAAATGTTCTTGCTGAAATTGGGATCAGGCCATGGTTTCTCACAAGCCACAAGCAAAGTCAGGTTGAGTTTGGTAGGTGGGTGCAGGACCGTCGACGGGGAAATTTAGCCCACATGTGACATTTCGGAGGTCTCACTTGAAATGGACAACAGGAAGACAGAAGCTTGTGCTCTGGAATAGGGTGGGGGGACAGAAATAGTGAATGGCAGTGTTGAGCCCAGTCCAGCAGTTGTCTATAATCACCATGTACCGGTAGCTGCAGGTGTTCCACAACCTGCCGATGCGGAGCCGCTTTCCCTTCCCACGAAAATGCTTTCAACTGGCGTAGGGTTACTGCAGAGCAGGGCGGACATCTCAGCGATGTGAGGAATGTCTGCACCATCAAAGGGAAACAGCCAGGCCTTTTTTAATGCCTCCAATTAAATAAGAGGCAAGAGGATGGGAAAGAAAAGAAGAAGAAGAGAGAGAGAAGGAGAGACAGAGGAATGGAGCGGGAGAGATTGTGTCAGCACCTGCTTGCATATAAAAGGAAAAAGACGATAATGATTTCTCTGCCAGCGCAGTCATTGATAAGTCATTTTTAATAATGCCAGAGAGCAGGCTTTGTGCTGGGCTGTCAGTGTGGCATGGGGCATCTCGCCGTGGCTTCACACCCGCGTGGCGAGAGGCAGAGCTAAGCAAGCGCCCCGCGCGGTGTCTTACGTCTCTGTCACATTGTGGGCGTTCCGGGCCAGCGGGCACAGCGTGGCGACACGTGCTTTCCCAGCAAGCAGGCGCCTCCTGACAGCTGAGGCGTCGGCTGCGATCAGGGAGAGCCCTGTGGGGAGACGGGCCGCGCAACGGGTACGAGCAGGAGCGGCAAGCAGGGGAGGGGGGCTGCCAGGGTGACCGTAAATCCTGAGACAATAAGTTACCAGTCGGTCACAGTGCAACAAAGTGCCACCCAAAGTAGTAATGGGTACAACAGATCCATCCATCCATCCTTCTGTCTGCTTGTCTGCGTCAGGGTCTGGAGCCTGTCCCAAACAGCAAATGGCATGAGGCAGGGGTCCATTTTGGATGGGATTCCATTGAGCACAGCAGATTTACAGAAAAACATCCAGAAAAACCAAACAGAAACATTAAAAAACTTGGGAAAACAGCTCAAATGGAAGAGCAACGGCTTTGCGTGTGCAGACTTCCAGGACTGAGGTCTGCGTTCTCCATGCCACCATGATAAATATCTTTCATTTTGCAGCCGGGGAGCTGTGAAGGCAGGGAATCATAACATGGAGGATGCTGGTTCAAGTCCCAGGAGGGTTAGGAAGCATAGCTTAATCATAAATGCACCCCTAAAACATCCCGATATATAATTGTAAGTCCCTTTGGGAAAGTGTTGGTTCAGCAGCGTAATTAAAATATTTAAATGAGCATATCATAATAGAAGATAAATCGTATGTGTTCATAATGGCCATCGGTGGTCCTCTGCTGGTGCAAACAGAGGAGGTATAGTGTCTCATGCCAACCAATGACAAGAAGCTGGTAGCCCAAGAGTTGGCAAACAGTAAAATGACTGTGGGGGCTAAAAAATATGTAGCACAATTAACCACATTATCATGTGTCTGGATTTGTTCATCTGTCAGAAGTAAATTCTATGGAGATTTGTGCCCCTGACAAGTTTAATCGGTCTCTTGCTGCTTGTTTTAAATGTTTTGCCTACCTGAAAGACCTGAATCCTTGGCGTCTATGAGGCCACTGAATCCTTCAGGGAGAGTTTGCGGCTCTTGAAATGAATACTGTTCTCGTCTTTATAAGCAGGTTATAACCGGTTGCTGTTATGGGGACCTGACTAAGCACAGCGTGGGACAGAGGACACCCATGATGGGATGCCGGTCCACTGCAGGGCATAGACACGCACGCAAGGGGAATTTCAATATTCGGGTTTGCCTGGGTGCATGTTGTTGCAGGAGGTATCCAAAAGAAGCCTGTGCAAATACAGAAACATACAAACTACAGTCCGGGGGAGCCGTCGGTGGGGATGGAACCCCCCCAGGCTGCTAGCCTCAGTTCCACAGATGGGTTTTTATGTGTTTCTTGCACCACAACGGAGGAGATCGAAATTTCATCTCACTGTATGACCCATAGATCACATAGCTGAATACAGCAATAAAAATACTTCGACTTCCTGTTAAGGCAAGCAAAAAAAATGAAGAATTGATATGTAAATACGATAAAAATTAAAACTACTCGACCGCAATGTTAGACAGACTGAGGCAGTAACCCTGACAGGTGCATGTTACTTTGATATAATTTTTTACATCAGAATGAGGTCTTTATGCTTGGGGGGGGGGGGGGGGGCACAGGGTGGAGTGAATCACTTGTGCGGCCTCCCGCTACACGCAACCCACTGGATGTGAATTCTCACATAGATCTTTGGCTTGAAGTCCACTGATGGGATCACACCTGGCCGTCTGCATGAGACTGCAGACCCCTCCGCCGTCAGGACATCATAAGCCGGGAATGAGGTGGTGGTGGGATGCCAAGGTCAGTCGTCCTGGGGTTGTTGCAGATTGTGGGATTTCTCTGTTTCCGAGTGAGTTGAGTGACTCTCGCTGCTCAGGGATCGTCTCTAAACTTCCCTCCTGCAACTTTGCTGGAAGCTTCGGTTAAGCAGAATGAAACACGAAGCCAGCCCTCTTTTCATTCTGGCTTACTCCATTTCCCAGATAACATCGTCCTCTGAAGGAGAGGCCCTTCCAGAAAAGAAGCAGTGTTCTTCCAAAACAATGGCATGCTTGCTCTCATAAATAGTATAATTATAAAAGCTGATTGCAATTCTCTGTATCTGTGCTTTAAATCTTTACATACAGGCAGCTTGTTAGTTTTTACCAGAGTGCAACTTGATATGGAAACATTAGCACTAATTTTAGGCAATATTTTCCATGTATTCATTTTAATCACCTCATTAGTGTTGTCAAGCAATGAAATGAAAATCACTTATCAGATGCATCAAAATGTATTTTATGCTTATTTGTAATAAACCTATTAATCAGTTAATTAAAATTAAGCAACACAGGTATTGCACAATGTACTGAACGCAGGAAAATACAGGGACGTTGCTAGGATCTTAAGACATCAGGGCCTTAGCCTGGAGACCGATTCAATCCCAAGGTCAGCATATTGAATTCTCGCTCTCTGAAGTTAAAATGATCGCAGCAGTATGAACCTTTTAGGAAACGCAGCCCTGGATTCTCAAACTTAGAGCACATCTCAGCTAAACAAATCTTTCGGGGCTCCTTCGGATTCATTCAGGGCTTCGAATGCCCCAGCTTTGTGACGCATCAGGGAAAATATCGTAAGGCTGAACCAAAAACGCAAAATATTTGTGGAATTTCATTTATTGAGAATTGGTTGATATGATACAATAAAATATAAAATGAGTTGCTTTGTTTTTGTGGTTTAATCAATATCGATCCTAAATTGCTGTGCAACATCCTGTATGAAAGCCCCATCTCATTACCTGCCCCAACACCTTCCATTCTGATCTGCGGCCTCATCGGACCCAAATGGGCTCTTTCCGTGTGTCTCATTCCTACCCATCCATTTCAGGTCCTCCCACAGAAAACCTCTCAGCACACTTACAGCTGTCCGCTGCGATGGGCGGGCCCCAGGGTGGGAATTGTCCCTCAGGGGGGATTTGACAGAGGAAGTCCTGGGTTTTTTATGGTCACACCAATTAGGCCGGACACCCTCCCACAAAGCCTGCCCCCCCCACCCCATCTCTTCTCGGAATGGGGGTCGGTGGGTTTTCTCTACGCTAGTGCTCTGCACCTTCATTCTCTACACGAAATTCCCACAAGTCGTTTGTCTTCCTATCAAGCAGCTGAAAAAATCACTCCCTGCAATAGGACATACTTAAGTGATTTGTCACCAGCTGACATCAATTCTCGATTTTCTGGCTTTTAGAGACCCTTATTTTTTCCAGGTTGCACTGTTACTTCATTGGAATACCATGGGGCATGATGCAGCTCTCGGCCCAGGAGGACCCTGAGGCCGTCCTGCGCGGTGCCTGATTTCATCCCTCAGATAACACGTGGGGAAATGCCATGCTGGTCATGGGATGCCTCCACCCACTCCTCCGCGATACACGCATGACATGTTTAAGCAATTAACATTCCTAAAGTTCTCCTCAAAAGTCTAAACAACCGGTATTTACTCATTAATCTGTAGGGCTTCTAGGGGCCGATCCATCGGCCTCTGTTTCCATCATTAATAAAATCCTTTCAGCTCTTATTCATCAAGCCCTATAAATCAAACCAGTGCTAAGCTGTCTCTCTGGAACGGCTCGACAATAAATAACATTCGCAGGTGTAGGGATCAGCATTTTCAGATTTACTTCTGAATTGTTCTTTTTAGGAAGAGGAACATGAAGATAAAAGCAGAGGCGGGGTTCATCTCACCCTCAGACCTCGTGGTTTCTGACATGCCGACGTCACGCTGGCCTCTCAGGTCCATTTTCACACGCTTTCGAAACCACACTCCGGCAAATATAAAACGACCTGTTAGCTGCTTGATTGCAGTCCAGGCCTGCTGGCTGGGGTCTGTCCGGCTGGGTAAGGACTTAAGCAGATTGCGTGGAACCGGCACCCATCTGGGGTGCAGCAAAGGTGCATTTTATTGGAGCACTTAAAAAAAAGAAAAGAAAAGACCAGGAAATCCCTCTGGATACTATAAAGGTTCTGGTGTAAAGTGGGAGACAGGGGCTATTCCAAGGTAATTAGGAGCAAGAGAAGCCAATGACGGCACTGTGCTTTCCTGCCTATCTCTCCCAGAATCCAGAATGTTCCAGGGGCCCAGATTACAATTTTTCATTCTAGGAAGGTTTTCTGAATGTTACAGCTCAGGTTTAGAAATGTTCAAGTGTCCAGTTTTTCAGTATATTATCCAACTATTACCACTGAGAATAATAATGCATGAAGAAACATGCAGAGCACCAGGTCCCACTGCCACCTTACACCCCTAAGGGCATGGGTTAAAGGATGCATGGCACATTCACTGTGCTTTCATCAAATTATATTTCTATTATCAAAAAATTCCAACATTATATTAAAAACATGTTCAGGTAATAATGTTATCATGCTGACACTGACAGAACCTTTGTTGAAATGTAAAATGTGGAAATAACATTCCACTAATGTTACAATAAGAACGTTCTCAGCTTTCCACCATTTGAGAAGATCTTTAGACAACGTTGGCTAAAGTTCTGGAAACGCCCTCTGTTAGCTGGGGGCCTGTCTTATCTTATTCTAGCTTGCCTAAGAATGGTGCATAACTTGGACTGTCCTGTTTGTATATATGAGTTTGTGAACGGGTGAAATTGCGTGGCTTCTCACTTAGGCCCCGTGATGGAAATAATCACATTGTAGATGAACTGAGGGAAAGGCCCCTTTAATTGATAAGATAAGAATGAGCGGACAGGGCATGGGGGGGGGGGGGGGGTGGTTCAAAAGCCATATCCGGGGGT
>JAODUD010000095.1:20351429-20368305 GCA_026784285.1 Stomatorhinus walkeri
GGGATGGGGTGCGGGCAGCTCCAGGTCTGTCGAGGCACCTTGATTAATCCCTGAGGACAAAGGACGTCAGCCTCCCCGTCGGCCACTGACACTAATAAATCCGACGGCTTCCTCTAAGGTGTTCGGAGGTTACTCCAGGAATGCCCCCGCCTATTGTGCGGGGATCTGTTTTTGGTAACCTGCCACCAGCATGCCGGCCCCCTCTGCACTCAGCCCCCTTCCCGGCACCCCTTCCTCTCCTCACTATGTGCCCTTGTCTCTGGCTCTGAAAAGACCACCTCCGTTGAATAAGACAGACAGCCCGGCGTCAGAACATCAGGTCTAGCAGTCTATGTCAGGCCGTACACAATGGGACCAGTTATTTTCACCTGTTCAGCCCACTCTTTGTGCCAAGGGGAAAAAATAGAAGGAAGCACTGCACACTTTCCCTTTCTTTTTGTCCTCCTCTCAGGAGTGCAGTGAATGCGGAATTATTTCCCACAATGCAACCGAAAGGCACTCTGCCTCCCAAAGGCTTCGCCGCAGCTCTGAAGCAGAAGCTGATGCAAAGTTTCAAGGCACGAGCAAATAGCTGGTGGAAGCGAAATTTCTATCGTGGGGAAAATGAAAGGGCGCAAATTAAACGACACGTCCCTGGGGCTCCCTTTAAATCCAGAAGCCTGCAGTTTGTGAGGTTTTGCAGCCGTTGCCAGAATGAATGGCTTTTGCAAGACTGAAGCCGAGGTGGTGGCCGAGTCGAGGCAGGAAGCTAAACCAAGACATGTCAGTCTGCAAGCCTGAACCCGAGCCGTCTCTTTACACCAGTGTAAATGACACAAAACCGAGAAGAATTCTATCCCAGGAAATGTTTTTAAATAAAGACACACTCCGAATAACATTGATCAATTTGGATGCATTTTTGTACATTTTTGAAAACCCATATTGTACAATTAAAACTTTATTTCAAATGCTTAATGAAGATGGCATAGCTTGTGAGCCTGAACAAGACAAGCTGCTGAAGGATAGATGGAATGAATTATTTAAATCTCAAACGTGCAGTTAGGAGATATTTTTCAAATTGACAGGCAGGTGTGAAGCCGGAGTGGTAACCATGGAGACCACATTTCATGAATACATGGCCAGTCCAAGGGCTAATGAACATATCCGCCCCTTTTCACACAAGGCCAATTAAGAGTCTTCATTCACTTTTGTCAGTTTCATTCTCCTCACTACATTCTCCATTCATAAGGCAATGAGATGTTAACAGAAACCTTTTTAATTCCCTTATTTTTGATAGGATCTGTGCACAGTTTTAAATAACTCAGCCAGGGTTGTTTTAATTACTTTGCACATATTTGGCCAATGATTTTAAAGAAAGGGTGTAAAGAAAGGCTATAAAAGGCGCTATTACACCACTGCCCCCCCCCCCCTCCCTCAAATTCAGCGAATTCTGTAGACAGACTGAAAGGCAAACTTGGGCAGATACGGGTGATGAGTGACTGGGTAACAGAGTCTAGCTACTACCTAGACTTTACACGCTTTTTAAAAGCTATACAACAGGGGAGGGGTAAGTGCTGCATCATTAGACCTCAGCCGTCTCTTGCATATCACAAGCATGCATGTCACAGCGCATGTCTGCAGTAAAGGATGTGCAGCATTGAGATACCAGGCCCCCATGCGTGCAAACTCAGGAGCATGGACTGTGCTCCGTCTGTCGAGAAGCTAACCAGGCAGAAAGTAACACGGGTGGCTAGGGAGTGACCCTATTTTGAAAGGCATCCACAGACCACCGGGCAGCCGTCAGCGGACCACACACCCCCGCTCAGACATCCCCAAACCGCAGCCAAAGGCAGGGCGGAATTCCTAGGGAGCCAATCAGATGGCGTTCAAGATCGTAGCCCACGACTATATTAATCACTGTGTGCTCTATTGCATCTAATACCCTGTCATCATCAATAATTTCCTTTCTGCTGAGTCCTGCTTTATACACGCTGTTATTTTGCATCAGTCTCGGTGGCTATGTATCCTGTGTCGGTTTGTCTGGAGTTCAGATCGCATGTGACTGTGTGACTGCAGACGAGGCGCGCGAGTAGAGCAGGACACGGGTCTAGACAACCATGGCGGCATCTTACCAGAGCCATCTGCCTGTTTTACCAGCAAATCACAGATATTCGTTTTAAATAATAGAGATGGCTGACGGAGCTTTAAAACACTGTAGAGCTTTTAAAAATAAGTCTGGAATGTTTAGCGACATAGATGCTATATTTCAGCTATAAATATTCAAATCTGCATTATTTTAAAGACATCTAAAGTGGCATACACTGAAAAGTAACACTGTTCACTGTATTGAATTATTGCATAACAAACCATATCTACCAGTCAAGGAACTCTTAGTCAGAGCCCCAGGAAGACAGATATATAAAGAATAGATCCTGCAGGAGATGATGCCCATATGGCAAAAATGTGGGTGAAGTGTTGTTCGATTGCAGGGAAATGCTATCAACATGCCACTGAAAGAACAGAGCACATTATGCCAATGTATACGGCAGGCCATTATGCCAATCCCTGGCATGCATCTTCTTTCTAACACACAGACCTGTCGAATTGATCCAATCAGACTGAATCACTTTATGCACTCCTTTTAATTTGAAAGAAGCTAAACAAAAACTCTTTCAAGCTTTTGCCTTGAATTTCAACAGTGATGGGGGGGGGGGGAGAGAAAAGTGGAAAAACCCTTTATTTGGAAGTTGGCACGTCAAAGAGGAAGAACAAAGACGGAATTTTCAAAATCAGCACATAGATCAGTGCAGAAACACCTTCTGCGGGATGTTAACTGGTGGAGGACAAAGATTTCTCTCCTGTCTGATGAGCATGTGGTTTGAGTTTTTGAAGTGTTTTTGATCTCAGGACGAGGTTGAACTCCATTACATATCAAACGCCTTTGTTTACTGTAGCTGAAACGTTTGCCAAAGTGACACCCATGACATAACTAACAGCTTAAGAGACAAAAGCTGACGATGGAATACTTTGAAACAACTACTGCCTGGAATTTCGTGACGAAAAGCATTTCCGTTTCAACAGTCTTCAAATGTTTTGAAGTCCTTTTTTTAGTAACACATGAAAAACAGGAACAAGACCCATGAAATAAGAAAATACAGGTGAGGCAGGTGATCAAAGTAGCCAGATCAACTCCATACACAAACTATTCAGAAGGACATAAGTTGATTCCTCTGGTAAAAAAAATTGCTTTGACATTGTAGGTGGTTTTCTATGCATGTTCTTTATGTATGAAAATATTATGTGCGTTTTTGTACCAGTTATCGTTCATTCATGTGTATTTCCTGTCAGCATATTATTTGTAAGAATGGTGGAGTCTTCACACAGGCAACACATACATTATGTGTAAATAAAGAATTGAATGCCTGAGTATTACAGTAAGCATAACTGAACTGATACGCTTTACATACATTTCACTATAGGAAACGGTCGAAAAGCCTCCAGCTCACCCAGTAACCGTTGTGGAGTGGTGTGTGTGCAAACCAGCAGGCTAAGGCTCTGTACCTGCGATCAGAATATTGCTGGTTCATAACCCAGGGTTGCCAAACTGATGCTGCCATCGAGCCCTTGAACATAAGGAGGGTTGTTCCATCGCGGGACGCTAAGTGATACGAGTGCACAAGGGGGGGCCGGAGGTTGCTGGGTAATTGGAAGACACACGTGCAGCCTTCACCGGGACACAACGGGAACTTGATCTGTGCCCACACCTGTAGATAGCTACCAAATGCACCACTGTGTTACCCACCAATATGATAATCACTGATTATATAGAGCCCACTACACAGAATGCCAATACCCAACTATAATGACATTTTTCCTTATCTCCTCATTAGAATTCCATTCTGAAAGGGATTAGCTTCTCATCCGTTTTCAACAGGTATTAGTAACATCAATTAATCAATCGAAGTCCAAAGTCCATTTGTTTGCATTCTGAATGTATGCAACCAATTTAATCCTTCGATGATGCTTCATCTGACGGCATAAATATAGTAGCGACATAAAATGAGAAGTTAAGACTTTTTTTAAAGCACCTGTTTTCATTCAGTTACTCTGCGACTTTCTCGCCTGGGAATATTAGAACGCACGTTTAGGATCAGACTTATTTTATATATAACTCCAACTAGGATAAAAGCTTGTCGCATCCGATTGCAGATCAAAAACCTTTTGCAGTTTTGCAGGGCAAGATTGCCCCGGTTCGCTTACAAACTTAGGTCAGAACCACGCACGTTTGATCTATTTGTTCCACCTGAAGAACACAGTGTGCAGCAAATTACTTAAGACTTTCGTAATTATGCAATAAACTAAATCCATTGGCCTGACTATGAACACGCACGCGTCTCTTCTTTTTTCCCCGTTTCTCACAATAAATCTGTTCCGTGTTATAAAGCATAAGATACAAAAAACTGAGCTTGGGTTTGTACTTAGTCTGTAAAGCACTGAGAAATGTGACTTGTACAATGTTGATCAGGGTGCTGCGCACACGTTATTCAAAACGCATCCCTGTAATGCAGCATTCAAACCGCAATGACAGGTGCATTATTTTTGCCTTTGTCTTTCTTCAAAAAAAGTAATCGTTCGTGCATGGAACTGGAGGCTAGTCTTGCCATGGCGGGACATAGGCCTACCCCCCGGAACGGCACAATGGCGTGAGGAATTTCAATGAGGACTTTCTTTCTCATTAACTGCAGTAGTTAATCCTGGTTAATACTATATCTACTTGCATCAGTCTATGTGGTTACAAAATAAAAGTTGCTTATTTTAGCATCACTTTATTTGATTTTACATAAATTTCCACTGTCGACATGTTTAAGCAGCACATAAAACGCAAGCCGAAGTCTTTGATAAATCAGCGAACTTGTAAACTGATCTATAAATAAAAGCGCCGGTCTGACTATAGACTACTAGTAGGACATCGTAGAGCTCTTCGTTTTTTTTAAAAAAAAAACCTATGGTTTAAGATATTCACGCCGTATATGAATTATTAACATGTTCCTTTTCAGAGAAGTCATGAACGTTTAGCTTAGTGGTTACATTATTGGCATCCTTAAAGTCTGGAAAGAAAGGAATTCGAGCATTTATTTTGCTTTGTACTGTCTCGCTGGATATTCCTGGCAAGAAAAGGATTAACAGAAATTGCTCCAAGTGTTTGATGCGATGAATCAAAAGAGGGTGAACCGGTATGATTTTTTTAAAAGGTACTTCACGGGTTAAGGGTCTCAATTTAGAAGCGGACCACAGAGTAGCACTCAAAGGTCGTCTGTATCACCGTGAGCTAAACCCTGCAATAAAACGTCGATCTCTAGGGAGCATGAAAATAGTTTATTAACAGTTTGTCGTCCCCCAGGCACGCAGGGCAGTAACACAAGATGCAATGCGTGCCGAGATCAAATGAAAACATACGATTAAATAAAACATAATAAGCTAATAAAAAGGGGTTCTTCTCCAGTTGGGTATCTAAGCGCTCCTTTCACACGCTGCTGATAGTTATACGCCAGGCTGAACTTGAAAAGGTTACTGTGTTTCCCAAGTGCTCCATTCTGTCCAGTCGAGAGGGGGCGGCTGAGCGGCGCCTGGGAGTCAGCGCGGAGCGTCCAAAAGCCCGAGACATCATCAGGCGAGGCAGACAGCGAGGAAAGCGCCCCCTCCCCGATTGGCACGCTTCCTTTTTCCTTAAACAAATCCCTCCAGTTTTTTTCTGTCATAAAAACCACACAGCAAGTGACAAAACTAATAACGATCACAGGCTATAGGAATCGCTAAAACACACACATGCCATTAAATGCGCTTGAAATGAATTCTTAACTGCCGCTAAATGACGTTGATCCCTGTAAAATAACTAACGTATTTTTCAGGAACAATTAAAGCTCAATTGAAGTAGAGTCCCTGCTGGAATGAAGTCATGCACTGTTTCCATTTCTAGCAAACCAGTTGCGCCCTTGTTTTGAATAACATTTTAATTGCCTATTTCTCATCTTACAGACTAGGCCTACCCCTCACTCGGTTTTTAAATTAATATTGTCTACTGACGTCGTCGTTATAGGCTAGCCATTGTTTTATTTATCCAACCCGTGTTTTCAGTGCATGAAATCGTCTCTGCATTCTGTGCTGTGTACAGAGTAACGGAATGGATAGCGCGTATATATTTAAGAACATATGGGTCACTCTAACTATTTCATTTGTAAAATATACTGAGTGATGTTGCATTCAGGAAACACTGAGAGATTTTGGCTGCTTCAACGCGGCACAGAGATTTCATGCGTACTCATCCGCTGCACCATAACTGAGTCACTGCTCGGTTTCAGTGTTTGCAGTGTACGCGACAGCGTTAATCGGACATCACGAGTTGAAAACTTGTACACTTACCTTGATTTTAACAGCCCCTTCAGTACCAGCATCAACCCCCCCCCCCCCCACTCGCCGCTCTTCGAGGCAAACACAAACAAGTTAAGCAACTAGTTTGACAGAAGTAACGTTTAAAAGATAGACTTTATTGCTAAAACGTGTAATTACATTTACACTGATATGTTTCGTTTTTTATTTTAGAAATATTCAAGTAGACATCTCCCATAATTACTGGTATACTCTATTTTCCTTATGTTCTATAGTCACAATCGTTAAAATAATAAATACATTGTACAGATTTGTTTAAACTTTCTACAATACTATACGTATTCCAAAAGCTGAGTTCACGCCTTTATATATTTTTATCCTCAACTTTTCAATTATTATTATTAATATTAATATTAATATAATACAAAAAAACTAGGCAGCATTTTGCAGTGAAAGATCAGTCAGCATCAATGTCCTGTTGAAACGAAAACTTCTCGGAGACGTTTACGCATGTCCACCTTCAGTTTTTCATAAAAATAAAAGCTCTTCTTTCTGAAGTGCTTACGTTCCCCGTTACCCCAAAACACGTTTCAGGGCTGAAATAAAATATGGTCCTGTTCATTTAAAAAAAATAGCTGCTTTTTAATCATAAATATGTACAATGTTGGTATCTTAATTAAAATGCTATATATAAAAATAGATTCGCTACCATGCTCTCAGATATAACACGATAGCCCATCTCTTGGTTTTTTTTTTTTTTTTTTTGAAAGTTAACAGTGCAATAGAAACCGTATTTCCAGTCTGTTTCCCCTCCCCCTTTCCATAGAAAACTCAACAAGAGCACTTGCATTCCGAAATGACTGGGTATTGCACCGGTATCCACGTACAATATTTCTGTTTTAAAAATCCTTGGCAATACCACCTGAGGAAAGTCTTGGTGATTGACTTGACGGGCTTACAAAACATCCCTTCTGGGAAGGAACAAGAGCGCTCATTGAAGCAGTTGCCCTCCTTGATGTAGCGTGGCCAGAACCTCACTCCCAGGTCCTTCCAGGTGTACACTACCGGACAGTACGTGTATGTCCACAGCCACTGGAGAAATTTCCTGCGCGCTTTCTTGCCAACTTTTACCCGCCTCCCGTATGGAGTTTCGGAGAGATCCAGCTTTTTGATTTCGATGGGCATCGGTCCTGGCAGCCTCTTCGGCGGCTCAGGGGTGGACAGATTCACCAGCCAGGGATGGGTGATCGACATGTAGTTGGGGTCGAAGTTGCTGCCGAGCTTTTTCCGCAATGTTCTCTCGGCGAGGTCCTGCTCCCGGGGATCATACTCTGGGTCCGGGTCTTCCTTGAGATCGGGCACCGGGAGGTGCTCGCTGGGCGAAGGACGCAGGCGGAAAAAATGCTGAGATACACCAAGATGAATGGACATGAAGACGTAGACGAGGAGCGCCTGGGAAAAGCCCATATTTCTCTTCTGATTGTACTTATTTACACGGTTATTTTCACAGATACTGTTCACTTTGAAATGTGAAGCCTATGGGTTTCATAAATAGTCGATGTTAAAGCACCGGCAAGACGATACTTTTAATAGACCATGCCGGGTTTGAATGTCATGTAGCAAAGGGGTTTCTGTTTAGGGATCTCTAGACTTGCAATATTCTTCTGACTTTTCTGTTGCTCAGTATTGCAAGTCTTTCATAGAGGGAATTTCCTCCCTGCAGAGATATTAACATCGAAAAACCCTCCTTCTTCGCCGATCCCGTTCTTGCCTCTTTCTTTACTATTTTTCTGCAAAATTCACATTGGGTTTCTGATGGTCGTCATGGTTACTTAGAGACTCTAAGCCACGACAAATTGTCTAGACTGGATGACAGAGGCTGGCGCGAGTGTCGCCTGGAATGAAGCGATCTATAGATCCGTGTTTCCCGGAAAGAAAGAAGGAAAAAAGTAGATCCAAAATCTTCTAAAAACGAGATCAGTTTAAAAAGTAAAATAACGCAGCTTCTAGTTTTAAATACGATTTAGTCAAGCTTATCTTTACTGTAGTGATGCAGAGTTCAGGACTGACAGATTACAAAAATGAAAGCAAAATCCATTTGCTGAAAAGTAACGTTTAGCAGCTTATAGTCTGGACGCTTTTGAAGTACCGATATCCCAAAGTTCAACTTCCTTCAGAAATTGCGTTAGGGAATAGTCTTTCTTGGTACTTACATTGGTTCCCTTGGAATCGTCAGTACAATTTAGGATAACCATTCCATGTTTGAACTACACAGTAAAATTCGGTCCAAATGAAAGGGGGGGAAAATCACTTCTTTTTTCCCAAAGAAAACATACATTCCGCGAAGAGACAAATAAACTTGTCTTTCAAAGCGATGAAACGTCTTCAAGTCCACAGGTCTCGCGCTGCCTTGAAATATTTATCAGTACAAACTGATTTCTACACAGTCCATTTCAGATACAAGCTGTCACCTAACTTTACTTTTCTCAGATACAGCTCTTTTTTGACCCTTCTCTTTTTCAATAACTTCAAATTCTTCCAGTAAACTACTAGTTATGCCATCAGTGCATGGCGAGACGGCAATCCGAATTGAGGAGTCTCTGGCCGGTAAGTTTTTTGTCGCAGTCCCCCGGGAGAGCTTCTGTCCCCTTGATAGCTAGTACAGTATTCCCTGTTACAGGAACCCCTGTTTGAGACACTTTGGCTCCGGAGAGTCCCTTTTTGCTTAGGCACACTGTGTGATCGTGTGTGTCTGTTGCGAGCAGAGCTCAATCCCAAGTTAAATATCCCCTCCGATGGAACAAAGTGTCAGCGGGTCCTGCCCACTCATGTCACTTTCATTATGATTGACAGCCCCTCTCTGCCCCCCTAGTCCTGCGCGAGGAGCCGGCCACTATCGATGCGACTCCGCAGGGTCCTAAAGATACCTATGTATCCAATGTATGCCAGTTCGCAGATGCGTCTGATACGTTTTATTTTTTCAGCAAACTAAAAAACAGACACCTAACCTTATTTCATTTTGATGTTTTTCATAGTTATGCCCTAATTTTATTTACTATCTCTTTTTGTCTTTGCTTACAGACCGCTCAAGTGACATATCTGGCTACACACTGACACACTTAAGAGATAATAGGTTCAATACGAAGTCGTTTTATTCTTAATTGAACCACTTACGTGTTTCCTAATTTATAACATTCCCATGAGATAAAGGGTAAACATCAAACTTCGTCTTCAGAGATCCACATTATGCGGCATTAACATCCCGCCTTTGTTTAAAAGGACCGTTCCCAATGAAAGAGAACCGCAGCTTGAACCTTGAGGTCATAAAATAAACAGACAATTAATACTATAAATTGACATACTTTGTTAAACACAAGCGTTTTCCATTTCACGTTATATTATTAATAGATGAAACGCTCCCATGCAAAGCAAAATATAAAAGATAACACGAAAACGGTTTTGCGTGGTTATAATAGGCCTAAGTTGTGTAAGTAGGCTACACAGGAATAGTGTCTGAAAATTATTGAGCGCATTGCTTGAGAAAACATTTTACAGTCTTTTATCACAAGGGCAACATGAAGTGGTAAATATATATGGAAATTTACAATAAACTAAAACATTTGCTTCATCTAGATGATCTGTGTACGAACCACAAAATCCCGTTTATGAAAATAATGCACAAGTTTTAATAGCCGAATGGCAAGTTTCAGTGGAATCGATTGTTGGTGTCTTCTTTAGGGTACGCTAAAATGTTTTGTGTAGCGCCTGAACTGGTACATTTTACTAACAAACAGGGTACTATAGTTTCTCTAGACATTTTATTAAGTTACAATGGACTGACAGTTTTTCCCATCGCCTCTGCCAACCACATACTGCCGACTTTACGTTCCATGTCTCATCATACCATTATTGTAAACTGATTTTATTAGCATATACCGTACTTCTAAGATGTTTTCATAAGTACTTAGTACAGTAGTTAGGCCTAGTTAGGCCTTTGGATGCTCGTTGTGAAACACTTATGACTTGTAAAAATGTCCATGTATAAAACTTTAATTCGGTGGAACCCATAAATCAACACTTTCACCTTCCAGTGATTTTTAACAGGAGCCGTAGAGGCTACGTTAATAAGCACCCGATAGACAGAACTGTCGTTATTTATATTAGATTTATTAATGTAATGTATTAATGTAATGTATTATTTATGTAATGACACATTACATTTTTCAAACGGCAGTCTATACAGAATTATAAATCAAACATTTTTCTGTAGTCAAATTGGATTCGAGAAACGATGGGAACTACAAGGCTTTGTTCGGCCGCCGCTAGAGGGCATTGTTCCAGCGCAAAGGAATCACATCGTGCATATTTTGGTTATCATATTTAGAGGTCAGCGTCTACTTACTATAGCATTGTACAGTGATACATCTGCTTGAACATGATGCATGCTAAACCGCAACCAGAAAGACGTGCGAACAATAGATTTACACCACTAGAGACTAAACAAATAGGCTACCATACTGTGCTTAATCTGTGCATAAAATGTGCATGTCACCGTCTACTGATGTTAACTTTTAACCGGATATCAGCTTTGTTTAAGCTAAAGCATTTCGTCGTGATATTCCCATTCTTCAGCATATCGTATGCATTTCGTGTCATTTAGGGTTTGTTTTTTACTTTAAATATACCTGCAGGAAACTTCTAACAAATTCTCTACATAAATTAGCTTGTAGGCTACAAAAAAGTCAAAATCGCGGTATTATTTTTGGAGTGATGCATTATACAGCAAACACGAGACCGCTACTGTAACATCAGGGACGTTTTATAAATATCACCGACCACATATAACAATGATACGGTACTTTGACGGCAATGAACTTTACACCCCTGCATTTAGTATTTAAAATTAACTGCAAGTAACTGGGATTTAGCCCGGGTGTATGGAACTAAATTTGTACTCCGTCACAGCGAAAACTAAAAAGCTCATCATTTCATCGTTATCCATAAACTGCTAAGACTCGGTGTTATCTGCGTAATCCGTTACCAACTCAATGACTGATAATAGGACAAACTTGTCAAAGGCCCAATCAAACAATTATAAAAGGCCAACAGCGACATAAGGATTTTGTGTTATTTGCAGAACCGAAGATCCGATGTTTTTTTAAAAATCAATTATTTTAATTAGTGAGTCAAGCTGCATTACAGGCAACCCTGTCCCAGCTATTATAAGAACAAAAATCAATGCAGATCATGTCTGGTTTTCAACTATGAATATTAACAGACATTTCTGTCTTTTTATTGGGAGGGAGGGGCTATTTTATGAAAATGGACATACCATGTCCCAGAACTGTCGAAGTTTGGACAGATTTTGGAACGCCTGTGTTTTGGAAAAGCACTTCTTTGGCCGATTGGGGCACTCTCCCCTAGTCTTTCACCTCTCCACACTGTTAGGGAGATGCACTAAGACTGGCCATTAGCGCATGACAGTCATCCCAGCCGTTACACCCTGGGGTCAGGGCTGCTGCCTTTGCCGTGGGGGGGCACTGCCACCCCCAATCCAGGCCACCCCCAGCAGAGTTGCTACTTTGGTGTTAGAAATGGGAAAGGAAACTATGTTTGACAAGCCTATAGGTGTGAATTTAGACCAATAGTGACCTTCCCTGTATGTGACCTTCATCATGGCAGCCATTGAAGTCTCAACATGCGACGGGTACGGGGAGGTGTGCTGGTTCCTGGCAGGAGGGGGCGGTGTGGTAATCCTGCAGGCCTGTTGGCCCTTTGCTGACGTGGCTAGCCCTGCCTTCTCTAGGGGTATCTCTGCAGTGTGGTACTGATGGATACTGTCGTGTTAAGGTCTCAGATTTGTGTCCATGCACAGATGACGCAGATGTGGGTAATGCGGGAAGCTTGGGGGGGTGCCGATCACATTACCAATCAGTTGGGGTTTGATGCCGCACATCCCTCAATGTGATCACGTGAAATGTACATGCATGCGGATAATTAATGTCTACTATCTATAATTATCGAATATTAAGCTTTTTAAAGCTTTTTAATGTGATTCATATGCCCAAATAATTTATAAGATAAGTGTTTGTTTTTTTAATGTTTTCACCTTCTAGTCTAGTATGAGGCCCTTATGGGTAGAATTTATCAATGATCAGGACAAAGCTGAGACTTAGATTACTGTTATTTGGTTACGCTCCTGAATGCATAAGCAGTATGGAAAGTGGATGGATGCAGAAATGGATGGATAGATGGATGGAGTGTTGATTCTAGACTCAAGAGTTCTTTATTATCAACACATCCAAGTAGAAGGATACAGTGAGTTATGTAAGAACAAAAGAAATTTGCAAAAAAGAGGAGGCCATTCGGCCCATCAAGCTCATTTGGGGAGAACTTAACTAATAGCTCAGAGTTTTTAAAATCTTATCTAGCTCTGATTTAATGGGACCCAGGGTTTTAGCCTGCGCTACACTAGCAGGAAGACTATTCCATACTGTAACTACACGCTGTGTAAAGAAGTGCTTTCTCAAATTAATTTAAAATTTTTAAATGTTCTCCCGCTAATTTCCACTTATGGCCACGAGTTCTAGTATTTAAATTAATATTGAAGTAACCTTTTCATTGAACAGCATCTAGACCTGTTAGAATCTTATATACCTGGACCATGTCCCCCCTTAGTCTCCTTTGCTCAAGGCTAAACAGGTTCAGCTTAGCTAACCTCTCCTCATAAGACATTCCTCTAAGACTAGGAATCATTCCATAGCCCTTCGTTGCAGTTTTTGTGAGACAGCAATGTCCTTCTAAAGGTATGGTGACCAATCCTGTACACACTATTCTAGGTGGGGGTCTTACCAAGGAATTGTATAATTGTAGCATCACCTCCCTTGACTTAAATGCCGTTGAAATGCCGTTTCCCTTGAAGCTATATATTGTTCTCAATAAGAGGTATGATTAATGATTCATTTTGAAATTTCATTTTATTCATTGCTACTGTGGCAGTATCTGGAATCTGAAACAGGATCTGCTGTAGGAACAGCATCGATATGATGACTCCGGATAATAATGACGCTGACAGTGATACACACCTCAGAACTCTGACAGTGTGGCTTTGTTGATTGCTCGAGTACCTCCAAAGCCAAAACTCTCCCAGGTCACTTTCTAAATGTTCTGGATTTTTAATGCATATTTGTAATGTGCTCCGTTGCCACAATCTATTGGAACATTCATAATGAATGTGTACATTTTTTCACAAGCATGTCAGTTTGTCACAATACAACATGATTATTATTACTATGATAATGTACATGATGAGGAGCAGTTTTGGGTCAATAATATTTGGGCTGAAGCATACAAGTTATTCAGCACTAATCCTCTGCTGGAAGCATTATAACCTGCATTCAGCCCAAAGAACCTTTCCCCTTAGTCTAAAGTCCGTCAATTGCGTCACACCACACTGTCTCCTCTTTTCCGCAGGTTAGGGAGCAGCTATCTATGTAGCTGGTGTCCTAACAGAGCGAGGAAAACAAGACAGATGTCAAAACATTTGTACACAGATTAAGTTTCACAGTTGTCAACAAATTGGGAGTTATGAATAAACATTATGGTTAACCAGCAAAGGTTTGGGAGGGGGGGGGGGCGTCAGAGCACAGAGCTCTGGCTTGAAAAGCACACGTTGTGCTGAGAGGAAAGTCTGGCGAGACGTGTGAGGGCGTCACACCCCTGAAAGGGGCACAGGTCACGGTGAGGAGCAGGAAGAGGAGCATCCTGAAGCCGAACTGGGGAGGTGCTGGTGTTGGAAAAGCGTGGCCCATCCCTGGAAGCCGTGTTGGGGAGCTAGGAGGACAGGCGGGAGAGACAGCAATGGAGGAGATGATGGGGTGAGAGACCGGGAAGGCAGTCGGGGTTTGGTCTAAGTCAACTGACTTTGGCCAGTAGCTCCATAGCAGCAGAGCATATCTCACATCGTTCTGCTGTGGGAGGTGTTAAGTCGGCTGGGGTTTCGCGGATCGCCGCATCGACGCCCCCTAGGGGCTTATCAGGTGGTCCCCGTCACATGCCAGTTGCCCGCAGTAAGACATAGACATGTCCTCCAGTGGATGTTGGCTTGCTTGTGCCGTCACCTCCAGTGCGTAAAATGGCTATTAGCTGGTGTGAGCGCCGGCTGGAAAAGCAGACGGCCGGTCACCTGTGCCGCTTCTTAACATTTGTGTTTCATCCACCAAATTAACTCATGGCAAAATGTATAATACATTCAATGCAGTCCTGTGAGCCGATACTCCTAAGGCACTCATTAACTAGCACACTGGCAATTAATGACAGCTGGCTTATTATAGGCTTACAAGGTCAGGCTTTAGTCTGGGTCAAAACCAGGGTGCGGTTCTGAGATTTTTAGGTTTCGGAGGTTAGAGGATAGAAAAAGGCCTTGCAAATGTATATCGGGGGGGCATAAGAGGCTGAGCGGTAAATTGAGCTGGCAAGGATTCGAAGGAAAAATTTAGAAAGTCTAGGGAAAGGGTGAGAGTGAGTGGGCATAGATGAACAAGAATGGAGGAAAAGGGGAAGGGTGAATGAATGGAGCTGAGTAGAAGCGGAGAGAGGGACTCTGTGGCCAGGCCTGATTGTCAGAGCCAGAACAGTAATTAGCCGTGTGATTAGCATGAGAATAACACAAGGCCGCCCTGTCACAGGAGGAGAGACAGACACAGTGCTCCGCTATCGTAGGGCTTGTCTCGCCCGCATCCCCGCCACTGAAAACCCTCCTCGACTCCTCGGTCTTAACCCTTTCCCAGACCCCCTCGTCGCCATTGCACCCCACATCAAAACAACAGCTGTTTATTATAAACCCGGAATGAGGCAGTGGGGGAGGCTGCTCATTTACCACCAAACCAGGTGCCGTGAAACAAAAGTTCAGGCCTGGCGCAGTGCCTGGGGTTTGGGGGGGGGCGGCACGAAGGACACACGGGTTTTATGATCTGGTGGTAAAAGTCAGGTTGTGGGGTTTCTCCGTCGTCAGATTATGTCGGGGGTGCTGAGGCGTGGATTTTGCGGTCGTGCTGTAGGCCAGCGTTGCTCTGTCCTACCGCAGCTCATCCACAGAGCCACTCTGCATGTCTCAATAAGCCATCCAACTCAAAATAATGCTTCCTCACATTCTGATATGGATCTCCGCTGTATAACAGTATTACCCTGCCATGAATTCGCTGCCATCAATGCTAGATATTTATTTTGAATATAAGTTCAACTAACATCTTATTGTTCGTGATTATTTATGAGGCCAGAAACCTGTGCCAAAGACATAAAAAGGGACTGAAATATGGAATCACCATTCTTGTTCCCAGTAGTAACTTCCGGAAGCTTCTCTTATTCCCCAGCACCTTAACTGCTAATCATTGTTTTGCTGTTAAATGCTCCAATCAGTCTTGATCCCTTATGCCCGCGGTGGTGAAATTAGCATCCAACTGGCAAATACATCCCGAAGTTTAAAAGATTCCCTGTGACCCAGGCTACCTCCGGAAACCCAAGGTGCATGGAGCGCGGCAGACAAAGCGGGGGTTCCATGCAGGGCTTGGAGGGAGAAATGGGGAAAAGTAGGGGGGGGGGGCTGACCTGGTCCAGCAGCCTCCCACTGGGTGAAGGCAGCCGCCCACCAGGCAGACATTGTCTGAGGCCTAAAGAGCGGGGGCCAGTCTCACACAGGGAAGCAGCCTCCCTTCCAACCAGACAGCAAGAATAGCTAATTAAGACAACCCCTCCCTTCACAGCTCCTCTGGGGGTGGGGGGTAAAAATAATCATCTTTTAAAAGGAGTCCTGCGGGTGGGGGGTCAGCTAAAGAGGATGACATCATGTTTCTGGACAACTGGACATATAGAAAGGGGGTGAGGGGGGCTGCATACTGAAGTGTCTTTGCGTTTATGATGGAGAGCAAAGGCAAAAGAAGCGGAGAGTCACATGTACAGCAAGTCTCTAATAGCCAGACACTGAGTGTCTCAAGGCCAGAGTCACACGTACACTGAGTGTCTCAAGGCCAGAGAGTCACGCGTACACTAAGAGTCTCAAGGCCAGAGAGTCACACGTACACTGAGTGTCTCAAGGCCAGAGTCACACGTACACTGGGTGTCTCAAGGCCAGAGAGTCACGCGTACACTGAGTGTCTCAAGGCCAGAGAGTCACGCGTACACTGAGTGTCTCAAGGCCAGAGAGTCACGCGTACACTAAGAGTCTCAAGGCCAGAGAGTCACATGTACACTGGGTGTCTCAAGGCCAGAGAGTCACGCGTACACTGGGTGTCTCAAGGCCAGAGAGTCACACGTACACTGGGTGTCTCAAGGCCAGAGAGTCACACGTACACTGGGTGTCTCAAGGCCAGAGTCACACGTAGACTGAGTGTCTCAAGGCCAGAGAGTCACACGTACACTGGGTGTCTCAAGGCCAGAGAGTCACACGTAGACTGAGTGTCTCAAGGCCAGAGAGTCACACGTACACTGGGTGTCTCAAGGCCAGAGAGTCACA
>JAODUD010000095.1:20382630-20392686 GCA_026784285.1 Stomatorhinus walkeri
CGGCAGAGAGAGAACACAAGGCAGAGGGGGTGTGCATGGCGGAGGGGGGGTGCATGGCAGAGGGGGTGTGTTCGCCAGAGGGGGTGCGCTTGTAGCAGAGGGGGTGTGCATGGCAGAGGGGGTGTGCATGGCAGAGGGGGTGCACACGGCAGAGGGGGTCGCGCTCGTAGCAGAGGGGGTGTGTGCACGGCAGAAGGGGTGCGCTTGTAGCAGAGCGGGTGTGCACGGCAGAGGAGGTGTGTATGCCAGAGGGGGTGCGCTTGTAGCAGAGGGGATGCACACGGCAGAGGGGCATTGCAGAGGGGGTGCGCTCGTAGCAGAGGGGGTGTGTACACCAGAGGGGGTACGCTCGTAGCAGAGGGGGTGTGCACGGCAGAGTGGGTGTGCACGCCAGAGGGGGTGCGCACACTTGCCCCATTCCCGATGTACCACTGAAGGATCTTGGCTTTTCTGGACGTGCTTGGAGAAATGAATCTGAAATTGTCCAGTTTCAGGAACGTAGAGACGGTGCAGCCTGTGCTGTGTAATCTCAGAGAGAGTGGGAGGTGGTGAAAGGGATAGAGTGAAGGAGGAGAGAGAGAGAGAGAGACAGAGAGAGAGCATCCCCACACACAGCAACACAAAGGCACATTCACTTCTGCAGACACCCTCTTCCCATCCCTCTTTGGGACCTCTACAAACATCCACTCCCCCTCCCATTTTGAACCCCCCCGCCCCACCCCTTCAAATTCACTGGCACTTACAGAGAGCACAGAGGCGCCAGCGGAGTGGGGCTCATCTCTGGGGAACAATAAAGACAGATCTTCATAAAAACTTCAAAAAGGCCTTTCCCAGTGTTTTATAGGTGCTTTAAAGGTTTATAGGCCTGACTGCTGCTGCGAGCCGTGGGCTGGGTGGCCTTTCTGCTCATTGACAGTGAAGACGGAATGTTTGGGAAATCAGGTGATCGGCCAGGGTGAGGATGGCACTGCTGACCCGGAAGCACCAGGAGTCTCCCAAACAAGAAGCCTCTTCTGCCCACCCCTATACCATGGAAAAAAATGCCAAAAACCTCCTTAAAGGTCAAATTCATCGAAAGCCTTCCAGTGTGATTATTTTGGTTAATTAGAGGCCGATTTACTGTCAGCAAATACAAGTAACATT
This sequence comes from Stomatorhinus walkeri, assembly GCA_026784285.1. Taxonomy (NCBI): domain Eukaryota; kingdom Metazoa; phylum Chordata; class Actinopteri; order Osteoglossiformes; family Mormyridae; genus Stomatorhinus; species Stomatorhinus walkeri. The sequence goes on from JAODUD010000095.1 coordinate 20,383,774, forward strand.
AATACAGGCCATGCACTGTTATGGTGAGACAACGCAAATGCCTTTACGGCTGGGAGGTGTCAGGCTGTAAGCCTGCAGAGGGCTGTGACGTGAATCCAGGCGTAGCCAGCGATACCTACCTATCTCCATCTGAGGTGAGGCGCTGAAGTGTTACGCCTTTTCACAGCGGCGCCGCGGCACGGCTGCACGGCTGCTCAGCTGCATGGTAAGTCACTCAACCCTTGGCGCTACATTTCCACAACGAGAAACGTCAGGCCCAGCAGCTTTACCTGCGGAGATTTGCAGCTTACCATCACCGCGGCAATGTGGGAGTCTTCCGGTGCTCTGTGTGAGCGTGCAGGTGCTTTAGTGTGACCATATCTCACTGCCGGCAGAGCTCCATCACATTGACGCCATAGCTTCCCATGAGTACTGCGTGATACTAAAGTCCCCGACGACACTATAAGCAAGTCACATGACAGCAAACCGGTCTAGACGCCAAAATCCGGAGACCACGGGAAGCGAGATTAAAAGCACTAATGAGTGCACCTTTAAGGATGTGATGGGGCCGAGGAGACCCCGGGCACTGAGGGGCTACAGCCTGCCTAGAGCGACCTGAGCGCTGGGACTCGTCGGCTGGCAGTCTCTCCCACTCCCCCATGGTGACGCGGAGCCCAGCTCCGGCCGGGTTCAGGTCTCCGGAATGTAATGGGGCTCAGGCTGTCCCCACTCTCCCAGGAGCAGGTGGATCGGATGATTGCCCGCTTGTGGATCGGATGATTGCCCACAGGTGGATCGGATGATTGCCCACTTGTGGATTTCTGATCTTCTTTTTTAGCTGGTTTTAATTTGGATACCAGAAATTCGGCCCTCGTAATTCATGGCCAGCCCCCTCTCACCCACACCCCACCCACCACCCATGGATCCATCTGCTTGCTTTCTCCCGAGTCCCGCGAGAAGATGCTGACTCTATGATGAGCTCCGCTACGTGAATCATGACTATTGACAAACTTTTCTGAATGTTTTCTTAAAAGCATTCAGAGATGCGCCAGCTCCTAAAATTAGCACGGCTCTTCCTGGAGTCTTTCAGTTTAAAATTAGGAGGTGTCAGAATTCCGGGCCGATTCTTAAGTTACTGTCGATAAATGGTTAAGGAGTTTTCTTAAAGGGCCAGTGTCTGCATGTTTATTTGCTTGTTTTGCCTTCATGTTTAGAGAGGTTAGTGCTGCAGTATTTGGCAGCAGGGTAGGCATGCAGAGATTTCTGCCCCACAGGGTAAACAGAAAAAGCCCAGGAAGAAGTTCTTCACAATGCCAGTGGTCTTTCCCCCAGCATCCTGCTTACCTCCATGGCAGTAAATCAAAATATTGAGCAGAATTCCAGGTTTGTAAGATTTGTTTGTATGAATATTCTCTCCCATAGCACCACAGCCCACAGATCAATGCAAGGCAAATGACAAAACCGGTTAAAGTGATCCTTCTCTATCCTCCCTCCCCTTATTTGATTTGTTGACCGCTTTGGTAGACATGGTTATGCTAATCGCGCATCCTCTACACACCCTGCTCCACCAGGGGGCAGAGTGTGGGCTCAGGTGTGTGGTCAGGAGATAGGCGATCAGTCCATGAAGAGGAGTGACACGTGTGATGCACATCCTTTTCTATAAACACTCATAAATCCATCCGCTCTGTTTCTTTTTACTCTTACATGGCTCAATATTTCAGATTGTTCAGGCTAAGCAACTCCCTGACTGCAGGGACCCTCCATGGGACTTGAACCAAAAATATTCTGATTATGAGGCACCACAATACAAAGTCAACAACAAATATTGACAGTATTATCATTCACACTTCAAACCGCAAGTACTTAAGTGCCAACTTGAGCATTGGGTCCCTCCAATGACATCAGTGTTATGTGGAGGGTGTAGTTTGTTTTTAAAAACAAGAAAATCTTTTCCAATCTTCCTCTTCTGAATCCAACTAGCAAGGAGTCACGCTGGCCAGACACACATTTATCACTCTGTAACTGAAACAGGGAGACGATACAGAGCCACATTAATATATGAAACATGAAGCGCCGTTAGGTGACTGAGCTCCGTGGGCTGCAAGCGAGTCACAGTAGGACTCTGGGATCTGTCTCTGGCACAGGAAGAGTCGAAAGAAACACAAGAATTCCGGATGTTTCCAACACAGCTAAAAATAAGAATGTGCAAGATATACGACTTTCTGTAAGATGTGTCACGATCCATAAAAACCATCAAAGTGACTGTGGCCTTTTGTTATATTCATTTATTGTTCAATAAAAATAGATTTTTTAAAAATGACATTACGTCTCCTTCATGGATTTGCCCAGTGTACCTACCAGTCAAGCTCTAGCTGAGACAAAGCGTTCCATCTGAGCCTGTGAGGATATTTGTAAGTAAATGGCTGAAAGTCTTAGTTGTTAATGTGAAGATGTTAAGTCTGGCCTGTGTCTTAGCTTCATGCTAAACATGAAAAACAGCAAATGTCTCCAATTACTGTGAGTGTATAAGCATAAGTAAGAGATGACACTAAATTCTGCTATTATAATAATAAAAACAATATGCCAGAGAAACCAAGACTCAACTATTACAAATAAACATCAGTAGTTTGTGTGATAACTCCTACCAAACCAACACAACTTAACACAAGTCTTCTGGAAGTTAAAAAAACAAAACAGTACAACAACTCAGAGGTGATCTTCCAGTCCTGGCCATTCCATTCCAGTGGGGGGAGGGAACAATGGGAACTATGGTGAAGTACATCTGATACTGGTGCCACTGGAACACCACTGGTGAGTGAAACACAAAACACTGGGCAGCTCAGGGCTGCAAACACAGCACCGTACAACACTGTCAATGTCTAAAAGGCTTCTCAAAGTTCACAAGCTGCTCTGACGCAGAAGAGAACATCTTTTAGAAGAACACTGCTCCCCTTCTCAGTTCTTCTAGTAGTCTTGCCCTCCATCATGGCCCCTCTCTACCTCACGCGTGAGCGAGGGACGTACCTGACATCTTCCTGGCTAACGTGCAGGGGAGGCTCGGATGGATCCGTCACCCCTCTCTGGAGGCATGCTGCCGACCAGCATGTTTACTACAACAACATCGGCCCAGTGGCATGCTGGGAAGGTTTTGGAGCTTGCACCAAGAGATCTCCACTTGCCAACACTTCTTGAAATGATTTAAGAATTATCTCTATCAGAACAGAAGGAATACCACTTTCCTAACTTCATATGGAGACTGCTGTCACATTATAACACATTGTCACAGTCCCTTTCCAAGGTCTTATATAAAAAGTGACATTTTTTCCATTTGGTGAAATTAAAAGGGTCTTCACAATCTTCACAAGTATATCCTTGGGATGGGGGGTGGATTCATTTCACAGCAGCATGTACAAAAGGACAGATATACAGTCACTCTGTCTGTGCAGTGTGCATGGAAATGGCTAAACACACAGAGAGGACCCCCCTCTGGCCAGGGCATAGTGGTACGAGCCAGCTGCTCGCCGGCGCCCTCTCTCACACCGTGGTGGCACGGCTGCACTGCAGCGCCAACGGCGAGTACTCCTTGACGCGCACGCAGAGCTTGCCGCGTAGCCAGGGGTTCTGCAGCTCCAGGGGCCGGAAGTCGTCCTGCAGCCACTTCTCTCGGTCCTCCAGCAACAGCACCAGGCCGAAGTGCTCCAACTGCTCGTCGTGGTAGACGCAGCGCTCGGGGGAGCCCAGCAGCCGGCGCGACACCTCGTTCATCTCCTGCACCACCAGGCGTACCATCTCCCCGGCTGAGGTGCGGGGGGTCACGCGGAGCTGTGGGCGGCAGGGGGAGGGGGACGGCTTTTAAAAACCAAGAGAGCCTCTGGCCTCGTCGGTGCAGTAAATGGGAAACAGCAGCCCTCACTGACATCAGAGGTAACTTTCTGACAGGCTGAGTAACAGGCGCTGAGCTGGGCTGCACCGTCTGGGCCGAGAAAAACTGCAGCTGCCAGTCAGGTATAAATCAGGGAGGCATCTTTATCAGCCCCGAGCCCTGGATCAAGATAAACACCCCATAATCACCCTAAAATAACCCAAAACCGAACTGCAAAGCCTGTGGGCCCCCAGCAGCGTGACTGGGCAACCTGGCTTTATAGGAAATGCATTTTAGAAGAATCTGGTAACACAATTTGCTAAATGCATTCTAAACATTCATTAATATAAGTAGTTACTACACTGAAAGTAATGGTATATATCTGCTCTAAACTGTTAACATTTAGATTGTTTCATTCATTTTTTATACCTATTTCTTTCTGTAACTATTTTTCATATCTGTATACCTGCTGCAGGACCAAATGAATTTCCCCTCCACAAGGATCAATAAAGTCTAAGTCACAAGTAATTAAAAGGGAAATTTACAGGACTGTAAATATGTTCTTGAGGAAATTTCTGTGGACTTTTGGGAAATGAGGCCTGAGTGAGTTTTAGTTCCCAGTGTTGTGACATGCGATGAGGAAGCCTGACTTTAGCTCATTGACGGTGTCATCTAATTTTCTGCTAAAATTAAACAAAATTGACAAATGCTCTATAGGTTTATGGACACGAACCTTGACGCTGGATTCTTTGGGCAGCCCCGTGTGGTACTGCGGATACACACGCAGGGTGATGTGACACGGCTTCCCGCATATGCCCGGTGAAGGTGCCGGGGTCCTCTGTGAGCCGCCGTCCTCTGACAGCGTGCGGGCCGGGGCCGGCCGGGACCGACACTCAGGGGGACAGCAGCGGTCCATGGAGGAGTGCTGGTGCCGTCGGCGCTGGGGGGACGTAGTGGGAGGGGAGGTGGCGGACATCGGGGGGAACTCCAGGCTGCTGGTACGCACACAGAAGGCCTGCTTCTTTTCGGTGATGCGCAGCAGCTCGATCTGCCGGCTGGGCAGGATGAAGTCACTGTCGAAGAGCTCGGCCGCACGTCGCCGCTCCACGTGCTCCGGCGGCCCGGGCTCCGAGGCCTGCAGCACATCTGGCGTGGACCCTCTCAGGGCCCCCCCGCCAAAACACTCATGCTGGAAAGGCTGTGGCTCGGCGGCCGAGGAGCACGGCGAGGAGGGCAGCAGGTCGAGCTCGCGGGGGCTCTGTGCACGACTCGAGTCGTAGTCGCTGTCCGTCGTCAGGAAGACCTCCGAGGAGCCTTCCTCATCCGACAGCCCGTGGAGTTCTGCAGGACACAAAAACTGCTGCTTCTGGGCAGGAAACCAAACCAGGCCAAATTCCAGCAAATCGCCGGCCCGTCCCGAGGGTCTCACCGGAGTTAAGCTTGCGGCCAGTCTCTGGTGACGGCACGGGGGAGGGCAGGTAGTCCAGCTGGGACGACGTGGAACGGGGCTTCTCTGGAACCACGTCCCGGGAGAAATCAATAATCCAGGCCAGAGATATCCCCCCCGAGGGCTGCTTGTAGCGGGCGTACTGCAGGGCATCCATGATCCAGCGAGCTTCCCTCCACAACTCCTCCATTTGCTGTGGGGGTATTCATATATGCCTGATGTCCACATATATAGTCCATACTGCCAAGTTCACATTCTTTCACTCTATGGGGGGCAGCGTGTTAAAGGCAGGCATCAGAGAGCCACGTGTTTGTCAGTTTTCACTTAAATATTCATTATTAAAGGGGGGGAAAATGTGGTTTTTGTGTGTTTCTCCTCTTGATCCTGGCTGCAGCGCTTTGTGCCCCAAAGCTAAAATGTCATTTTTTTGTAGGTATATGTAAGCATCACAGAAGGCTCGAGCAAAGTTAGGTTAGGTCTCGTCTCAAATCACTGGGGCTGGGGGGTTTGAATCCTGCATCCACTCTGTGTGCATGGAGCGTACGCAGCCTTGAGTATGTCACTCACAAAGGTAAACCATTGCAGGCAGATGTAGAAAGTTCAGGCCCAGAAAGGGCAAATCCAAATCAAGGTTTTGTTTCAACCAACCAGCCGAATACTCTGTGACTCTTCGTACTCAACTGGTTGGCTGAAAAAAAAAAAAACCTTGGCCTAGATTTGTACGTTCTGGACGTGAACTTTCCACCTGTCTGTAATGGTTTACTTCTGTGAGTAACTTCCCCAACACCGAGCCTGTGTATATCACCTGGGGTGTATGGGCTGTCTCTGGGTACTCTGGTTCCTACTCAGTCCTGAGACATGCCACAAGGTGAACTAGTATCTTTAAGTTGCATATTATATACTGTATCTTACTTGTATATTATATACCGTATCTTACTTGTATATTATATACCGTATCTTACTTGTATATTATATACTGTATCTTACTTGTATATTACATACCGTATCTTACTTGTATATTATATACTGTATCTTACTTGTATATTATATACTGTATCTTTGTGGGATCTCCTGCACTGCCTGGGATTGGTTGGAAGTTAGATAGACTACATGTTATGCTCTACAAATGGGATCAGATGAACATGATGGCCTGACAGTCAGCAGACAGTTCAGATCCTGAGTCTGAACCCCCCCTCTGGTTGGTAAGTTGGGGCGTGTTTTCAGCAGCTGTAGAAACGACCCCCCTCTCCCCTCACCTGGATGTGCTCCTGGACCTGTTGGTGCTTCTGCTTGGCTTCCAGCAGCTCTGATTCAGAGAAGGCTTCCCTCAGGGTCTGCTGGGACATCAGTGACTCGAGTTCCAGCAGCGCCGACACCCGGCAGTACTGCCCGATGAAGCTCTGCCGGTAAGTGTCGAAGTGGACTGAGGTGGGAAACGGCGTTCGTATGGTCAAGTCGAGGCGGGAAAGATCCAAAGAGGCGGAATCAGCACCAACAGGAAATGAGGTCACTAGCTACGAGATTCTAGCATTAGAGACATGATATATCCTGCTTAAATGGCATCTCATGAGTCTTTGCTATGAATGAAATGCACTAACGCAGCTATATTTGGAAAACGTGAGCAGCTGAATTAGAGGAAAGAAGTTGTGCGCTCACCCAGCTCAAATATCTGAAGTGGTAAGGTAAGGAAGCCAGACCGCGGAGAGAAGGGATTGTTCTGCCCCGGGGCGGTGCACACGTCATCCGAAGGGGGCAGCAGCAGCAGAAAGGAGACCTTCTCGCCGACCTCAAGCACCTCCTGGCTGTAGATTCGGAACTCTGATGCCTTGGAAAAAGGGCAAGGAGCAATATGAGCTGGCGTTTGCATTCTCATTTGGACCGTGTAACATAATGATATGGAGACCATTTAGTCAACCTTTGGCATCAAGCTCCTCCCTTAATTGCCTAATTAGTGGCATTATTTTGATATTTGTACCACATTTTATTGCAGTGCTTGGCAGAAATGCACAGGCATGGAAAGTGCAGATAATGAACTCCTAGCTGGGCTGTTACAGCCAGGGAAATAAGATGGGGTGGAAATGCATGTACACCAACTGACCGTCTGTTCTGAGCCCCCTGCCTGCCTGCTGTCCTGTTCGGGGGGGTCTCTCACCTGGCTGACTGGGATGTTGATGTGAGACATGAGCTCCTTGCAAGCGCTCCGCAAGTCCTGAAGAAACTGATGAGGGCCACTCTGGACATCCTGGTCCATCTCCAGTGCCTCCTCCAGGCATCTGAGGGCCTGGAACCACTGCCACTCCTCCCTGGGGGAGACACAAGCGGCACTCACAGGTACATCCATGCCACACACGTATCTAACACAACATCTCAACTTCACATACAAAATGATCTCTGTAGGCTATGGGCTGAAACAAGCCTACTAACGTTTCAGAAGTGATATAGACCTTAACACCCTACCTGGACACGTTGCTGTTGTCCCGGACTTTGACGTGGCTCAGCACGTTGGGCAGCTTCTGAGGAACTAGCACCCGGATCTGGTCCACCGTGCTGCAGAGCTTCAGGTAGCCCAGGTAGAGGCCGGGCGACAGCAGCTTCCTGCTCCTCCTGTGATAGGCCAGCTTCTCCTGTGGACCACAGAGCCGAGCCAATCAGATCCTCTCCTCAGCAAAAGGAAGGAGGGGACATGGGTAATGAACTGCCAGAAGGCTCTGAATGCAGCCCAGGAAGAAGGTAATTACTGAATACGTCCCGCACACCATATTTGTCAATATGATATTCTGACTTGCCAAAAATACATACATAGAACAATACCTAGGCGTTGCATAATATGTTAAAAACTAAACACAATAAATCTCCTTCCCGGACCTTTCATTCTTTTTGGCAGTAACATAAAAAGTGACCAGACCAGACTAAACTACAGTACCTTAGCTGTAATATTTATATTAAATGTTTAGTCTTCCTGACTTCATAATGCAAAATGACTACCTCTTATTAGCGTAACATTAAAGGAGTGACTGTGCTGTATAAAAGTAATGTCTGCCTTTCCGTTCGTCTACAAGGGCTGAGAATCAAAACTTTAATAAAAAAAACTTTGGAGTTGTTTTCATTTTGCAATGTGAGTCACACAGCTCTTTCAGGATAAGACTGCTGGTTAAATAAATGAATGTAATTATATAAATACTGAGAAGCTTTTTCCTGAGTTTTGTGCGCATTATGAAATTACTTAGAGTACAAGGAATATAATCAATTATGATATTCCGGAAAAGCTACACAGATCAAAAACAGAATTACATTCACTTTATGATCCAAACACAAGAAATACAATACAGCTTAAATACAACTATACATTTCAAGCCAGTCAGCTATATATGTCAAGTAATATGCTGCAGGATTATATATCAGCGAGGAGGGTGGGGCAGTGGTGCAGTGTGCAGTAACGTCTGCTCATGCTGTAGGATTATATATCAGCGAGGAGGTTGGGCCAGTGGTGCAGTGTGCAGTAACGTCTGCTCATGCTGTAGGATTATATATCAGCGAGGAGGTTGGGCCAGTGGTGCAGTGTGCAGTAACGTCTGCTCATGCTGTAGGATTATATATCAGCGAGGAGGTTGGGCCAGTGGTGCAG
>JAODUD010000095.1:20416932-20438441 GCA_026784285.1 Stomatorhinus walkeri
GCTAATCGGGCGAGAGCTAATTTAACGGCGGGGGGGGCAGCAGAACCGGACAGGTTAAAACAATTGAGAGTAGGCAGCTGCAGGCACTTAGAGATCCAAGAGAAGCGCTGAGAAAGAAGGAATAAGGAACAAAGGAGCACTCTCTGCATCAGGACCATCCCCAGGAGTTACTGCTGGCTCCTGTTTTACTCCCCCCCCGCTGGGCAGGGGTCCGCCCTGCTGACTCATTGCTCGCACATGCCTCAGTGAGCTGCTGTTTTCAAAACCCGGCTCCTCCATCTTACCCACTCTCTAGCCCCCCCCCCCCCCAGTCATGAGGCTTCCCTTGGAAACCTGAGCCCCAGATGCAGGACCTGGGATAGGGGGTAGGCCCATAAATCGCATGGGTGCAGCGGGAGCGTCTGCCGGGGGCCAGGCGGGAGCCTGGGAGGTGCGGGGCTGGAACCAAGTGAAACCCCGGCCCCTTCCTGTCTGCAAAAAGACAGGTTAGAACAAATAGAGCGTAGCCCCCACTGCCCTCTCCTGGCAACCTACCCTCCACCCCATTCCTACACCGGTCGGCCATGTCTCTCCTGTTTTTATCGTTCTTAGCCCTGCCTCGACACCTTCCCTTTCCTCGGACATAGCACGGTAAGACGGTACCAAAATGATGGGAAAGTAAACATCTTCACAAAGAAAATCTCTCTCTTGATATCAAGGAGGACTAGCTTGCTAAATTAGCATTTTTCTCTATATGTGTAGCAGGCGGCAAAAAATATCAAAGGATTTTGTGTGCTATAAAAGTTATGCATTTTTGTGATGGTTGGGTGGTGTTCTAGACTGGCTGGCTGCTTAAATTGTTATTATATGGGAAAAAATCAGCTCTTCGAAAACAAAAGCTTACAGCTCTGACAAAGTGTGGCCTTGTGTTCCAACTCTTCGGACTTGTACTTAACACGGGCTGCTTTATTTAATACTGGATCCAGGCCTTCTATTTGCCCAATGTACAAATGTAACTATATAACAGACCTCGGCCACTCATCAGTGAACATAGTTGTGTTCTGCAATATTATTACTGCCCAGATGCCGGTCTTGTTTGCTAAGCAGCTTTCACCAACCCTTCATTCCTGGTGTTTATATATATTTTTGAGTTCTATCCTTCATCTTGAGGTCGTGCCAGACCAGAGCCCCTTTGTGGAACATTCACACATTGTGAAGATTACCAAAAGCTGCCCCATGCACTGCTGCGTGTTTCACTGTTATGCTGGAGGAACGATGGCAAACTCTCCCTGCGCTCCCACAGAGGCAGGTCTAGCCAAAGCCCAGGCTGGTCTGCTAAGAGGAGCTTCCAACCCGTTCTCCCATAGCCGTGCCCTAACATGAGACAGAGTGGAAATGCGGAAGCATTCTTGTATACATTAAAGTGGGTAACTATTGCTTGTTGGAGGACGTATGCAGACTAGACTCTCCTAGGGGTTTTCACTGTGTCCTGAGGGTGTTGGAGATACAATGTTTACCAGCAAAGGCGCATTAGAAGAGGTTAAAAATGTCTGCAGCACAGAGGACAAGCAGCACAGCACACCGCCTTTCTCCCAGCAGCTCTTAGACTCCTGCTGTTGGTGCTGGCAGCCTGAAAGCCATTCCCCTGATGAAATCATGGAGCAGGTGCTGCTGAAGTGGTTCATTCGCAGCTTCCCCAAAGTCGTGGTTGTCCCACTGGTGGAAAATCACCTGGCTATATGCCCCCCCCCCCCAATAAAAACCTCCTTTACTCAATACCCCCATTTACCTCATCTCCAAACCTTGTCTTCCTGGCTTGGTTCCCTCTTAAAAATGCATCCAGGTCCTTGTATTCAGAGGAACTGTCTCCTGTTAGATGCAGAGATCATTGGATAGAGCCAGAATCCTGCAGACTCCTCCCCTTATCCAGCAACAAAATACTGTCAGTGTATAAAGGTAAATACTGCGTTTTGTTTGGCTGAATGAACAGCCCCGCATCTATCACAGCATGATTCAAAGCCAGATTCCTGGGCAATGAACACCAAGAAAATGATGAATCAGATGACCTCATATGCGTGTTTATGAATACCCAGTCAGATGAGGTCCTATAGTGCAGCGGCTGCACGTAGCTCAAGCATCCCCTTCCTTATAATTGTGGAGCAAGATTAGAGAATATTTATGAACGCTTTAGGAGGGTGTCTTAAGAATAGCTCCGAACACTAAGGGGTAAACAAAGCCGGGAGAGGGCACTTCTGCAGACCTCTCATCCTTTCCAAGAAGCAGGGGCAGGACAACCTAGCTGAAGCTTTCATTAACGCTTTGGGTGATGACAGCCATGGAACAATACCCTTCATTATGAAGAACTTCATCAGGAAAGTAAAATAAATAAATATTATTTATAGATTTACAGAATAGTTAGCAGGGACACTATTACAGATAGTGTTCTTTCTAAGATAGACTAATTGATATTATTTAACACTGAGTGCTCAGCTTGGTTTCTCCCAGCCACTAGGAATCTTAGGTTTCATGAGGAAAAACTGGATGGGAAGTTCAAGTCATCTTGGCAAAATTTCATTCACAGGAGGGCTGTTTATTCTAAGACTAAATTACCCGCACAATGGGATGGACTATTATGGGCTATGTGGTTAGCCATTATGATTAATTCCCTGCAAGTCTATCATGCTATCCATATGAAAACAAGGAGTGGAGGAATTAGCTACCCTGAAAATTGTAAATAAGGGCTAGGTCCAGAACTTTCTAAAAGAGCTAATCATGTTCTTGTTCCCCGAGGAGCCCATCTTACTCAGGAGCAGAAAAGTACAAAAACACTTTTTTCTATATTCTGTGACGTATACACCAACCAGCCATAAGATTAAAACAGTGAATAACGTTGATTACCTTGTTATAACTGTCCTTTTCAATCAGTCCTTGAATTTTGATGTGTTAGAAACAGGAAAACATGAGCAAGAGTAAGAATCTGAGTGACTTTGACAAGGGCCAAATTGTGATGGCTAGACGACAGAGTCACAGTATCTCCAAATCAGCAGGTCTTGTGGGGTGTTCCCAGTATGCAGTGGTCAGTACCAACAACAGCAGTCCAAGGAAGGCCAACCAGTGAACTGGTGACAGGGCCCTGGGTGCCCAAGTCTCATTGATGCATGTGGGAAGCTCGTTCAGTCTGATCCCACAGGAGAGTCACATAAACTGCGAAGAAGGTAATGCTGCCTATGATCGAAAAGTGTCAGGACACACAGTGCTGAATTCCCCGATGGCAGTGGCCTCTTTCAGCAGGGTAATACATCCTGCCATGCTGGAAAAATTGTTCAGGGGTGGTTTGAAGAAACATGAAGAAGAGGTGAAGGTGTTGACTTGGCCTCCAAATTCTCCAGATTGCAATCTTATCGAGCATCTGTGGGATCTGTGGGAGGTCCCACCTCACTACTTGCAGGACAGGGTTTAAAGCATCAGGTGCCAGATACCACAGGTAACCTTCAGAGGTCTGGTGAAGTCCATGCCTGGAAGGTTCAGGAATGGGGGACCTACACCATATTAGGCAAGTGATGTTATGGCTGTATGTCTGTGTATGTCTCTTGAAATAAAATAGATTACACTCAGAATAATTAGTGCATAAGAACACGAAAAAGCAATTAAATAAAATATGGGTACATAATTGGGTGGCATGGTGGTGCAGTGGCTGGAATGGCGGCCTCAGACCTCTGACATCTAGGTTCTAGTTTCCAACAGGATTTCATGTGCATGGAGTTTGCATGTCCCCCCCAGTGTCGTCGTGGGGTTCTCTCCCATTTTCCCCCACGGTCCAAAGACAAGCTGAGGCTAATTGGGGTTACCAAATTGCCCATAGGTGTGCATGTGTCAGTGAATGAAGTGTGAGTTTGCTCTGCAATGGGTTGGCGTTCCATCACTGGGTTGTTCTCTGACTCGTGCCTGGAGCTTCTAGCATAGGCTCTGGAATCCCATAAGCCTGAATAGCACACACAGTTTCACAAAATGGATGGATGGGTACATAATCTCACACAGAAATTCAAGTAACTAAATCAAAAATGTTCTGAAGCTCTGTCAGATTCTGCATGGATGACAGAAACGTAAATTAGAATTTCATGCGAATAATGACTCACTTGGTTGAGGTATATGATGAGTTTGGCATTATTTGTTTAATACAAGTGTTAACTAAGGGCATCTCAACTCTAAGTATGTATCATAATATCACTGTTTGCAACTCTATTGGGTTTACTTAATTTCAGTATATTTCCATTCGGCTTACATGGTGCTCCAGTCACGCCATCCATGTTCGGAAACCGCTTATCCCATTCAGGGTCACAGCGGGGTCTGGAGTCTATCCCAGAGGCTACAGGTGCAAGGCAGGGAACAACTCAGGTTGGGGCACCAACCCATCACAGGGCATACTCACACATACGCAGCATTCACTCTAAATAGCCTCAGCATGTTTTTTGACTGTGGGGGAAACCAGAGCACCTGGAAGAAACCCCAGGATGACATGGGGAGAACATGCAAACTCCACACACATGGCACCCTTGTGGAGACTTAAACCCAGGTCCTAGAGGTGTGTGGTGACAATGGTAACCACTGCACCACCATCCCTCCCTCCAGTTACTTTCTTTGCTATATTTTTTATAGCTGGTGAGCAACATCCTTCTTTCACATGTGGATTATCTGCTGGTTCTCTGGAGGACACAGAGTCACAAAGTAAGTCACAGTGTCTGATGCTCCTCCAGGGGAAGGGCTCTATTTTGACCCATCAAAGATAAAACATCTACTCTGACAGTCTGATGTGTTCAAGAAACAGGCAAGATCATTTTATGGTTGGCTAGATACTTTTGCCTATTCATTTAAACATTCTCAATCTTAGCCAGCACTCTCAATGACCTCACCTGAAAGCCGGTCCCGGAGCCAATCCAATGGAAAACATAATGGCAAGTAATATTAGTGGCTATTAAGGCAGCCCTTTGTGGCAAAGAGTGTCGCCTGACTCTTCTCAATGCTTTATAGTATACAGGGATTCCTTGGAGTTGAAGGCTGTCCTGTCCCTGGAGGTGGTGGGCTTTCTGGTGTTGTACATTATCCAGAAACACTCAGTCTGGGAGGTGAGGTATAGCAGGATTGAGAAAGTGTGTCTTGCCAACAAATGGATGATCCACCCCCTCTACTGTAAGCCTCATCTGTTTGTACCACACCTCACCCTAAAGACACCACTGCATGGAGGACACTAAAGCACAGTTGCTCAGTCATTTTGCTTCCCAGTGGTCCACCTATGAGGATGAACATGACCTGCACAATCCTGGGGAGTGCTGGCAGCAAGCTGGGTTATCCCTGGCTGGTATCCAACAGAAAAGTGAGAAATAAGAAGACAGCACTGCATTCTGTCTCGAAACCAACAGACAGGTGACCTGTCTGTGGTTCATACTGATTTATTCCACCTGTCTATTGTGCCTTTTGCATATATGGGGGTGTTCTGTCTTTCTTTTATCAGTAGGTCCAAACCACAGGTTTCAAACATAAACATCCGTAGAGTGAGCTGCTTACAAGTGCAGTTCTCACATTTTTCCATCTTTGTCCCATTAAAATGTCAAATTTTACATTTGTTTAGCAGGAAAGTCTCTTTTTGTAGTCACATTTTCCTCCCAGTCCTAAAAAGAAACTCTGTTAGATAGTTTGTTGAGCTGACTAGACTTTCCCACTGTGGTATAAAGCATAATGTATGTATTTAAGCATATATACACGGAATAGAAGTTATGATAAGAATTAAGAGAAAACCACATACTCCAAAAAAGATTAAAGGTTGCTGCGCTGAGTCTGTCAGCATGGTCTACATCCTGCTGTCCTCAACCTTATATCAGGCGGATTATACAATATCCTAAAGAAAACTCCCACCTATTGACTGCTCTGTAATACTGTTTAAATCTGGAGAAAAACTCTGCGCAGAAGAATTATTTAGAGTCCCTGAACTAGACAATAACCTTGGCTTTATTAACTTTTATTTATGAATACCTTAAAAGCCCAAAAAAGGTTGGAAAATAAGTGAGTCAGAATGAGACTGCCCAATAGCTGACAAGAAACAAACTGCATAAGAGTCAACTGAAGTCGTCTGGGCTTAGAGCTTACTATCTAAACAATTCATACTGCCCCGCACAAATTCCCAACCACCACCTTCAAGAGCAATGAGGAAATGAGAAAGCAAACATAAGAAATCAAATTATGAACCTAAAAAATAAAAATAAGAAACTTATATTTGGTACCTCCGGGACAAGGAAACAAAGAACACAGAATAAACTCAATTGGTATTGGGCATGAAGACAAAAATGCACATGGGCAGAGTCAGTGTTCACTGTCAGAGATACAGAGCAGACAGAGATCCTGCCCAAACAGAGGCTCAGCTACCACAGCCTGGCCATTGTGGAACGCAGATGCAGCAGCGGTCCCAGATACATAAGAAGAAAGACTTATACAGTGTAATTGCCTCTATATGTCTAATTAAAAGTCAGGAATTATGTATAAGTGCCCCTACTTACATTTGAAAAAATGTCATTTTCAGTACTGTGGGAGGGACACACTTCAACACTCAGCAAAGAGGTGTTATAACATGGAACCGTTAAACTCATCCTGCAAAAAGAATAAGAAGAAAAACCCACCCATACTTATTCGGAAATGCAGTAGGAGCTCCATCAGTAATAATATTATATATCGGTGCTACAAGAACCCAACAACTTTAAGAGTGAAAGCCATATTTTCACAAAAGCCAAAATTAGGGTATCAATACCCCCTCTGCTCTGTAATGTATACACCCTCAAAAGAAATTTAAAAACCAACTCTGGTGCTCCGGATAGAACATTGTATTTCGATTTCATTTTTATGAGCTCTGTGATTTTCATTTTTGTTTTATTGCCTTTTTTAGAAAAAAAATCTATATGGAAGTTTTCACTTCATAAATTAATTAAAGTAGGTTCAATTCATACGAGACATTTACGGTGTAATGAAATGACGGCAACAGTGCATGAATAATAGCATTGTTTCATCCATGGTAGTCTGGGAGTGGAGAATAATATATTTCATCATCATCCTGGGTTGCTCAAAGTAGTAGCTGAAATGATACGGACTCATAACTTCCCAAACACTTTGACAAGATATCCCAAAGATGACTGAAAGACTGTCCAGCTGTGTGGAATATGGTCCACTTGTTAAATAATTAATTTAAGAATGATCGATTGTGCATTCCAAAGAGTAGCTGAGGAATAACTCCAGAGGTTGTATGTCCATTGCAATTCTTGAGGATGGTCATATTTTAGCCAGTCAGCTTAAATATGTAAATTTTGTTCTCCATTATTTTTGTAAGAAATTATCTATTATTCAGTCATACCAGCATGGTCAACAACCAACACCTTTGCACGTGGAACTTGTCAGTTGTGTGCATTAATGTTATTGGTCCTGCCTTGACGAGAAGTTTATCAAACACGATGCAGAGAAGCCCGACTTCCAAATATCTGACTGCATGTGTATTTGTCTGGGGCGGCACGGTGGTGCAGTGGTTAGCACTGTTGCCTCACACCTCTGGGACCTGGGTTTGAGTCTCTGTCTAGGTTCCATGTGTGTGGAGTTTGCATGTTCTCCCTGTGTCGTCGTGGGGTTTCCTCCGGGTACTCCGGCGGTTTCCCCCCACAGTCCAAAGATATGCTGAGGCTAATTGGAGTTGCTAAATTGCCCATAGGTGTGCCTGTGTGGGTGTACCCTGTGATGGGCTGGTCCCCTGTCCAGGGTTGTTTCCTGCCTCATGCCCATTGCTTCTGGGATAGGCTCCAGACCCCCCGCGACCCAGTAGGATAAGCGTGTATGGAAAATGGATGGATGTCTATCTGTCCAATCAATGCTGCCTAACCGAAAACTATGTATGAAGTTCTCCCAGTGAAGCACGGCATCTGGTCTGGCTCTGAAAACACATCCTTAAAGTATATTGACCAATAAGCTTTTGTCTAATCCATATTGACCAATAAGCTTTTGTCTAATCCATATTGACCAATAAATTGTCCATTTAGAGAAAGCATACAAAAATCTTCCATAGTGTTCCAGTAAAGCACAGAGTCCATGGGCATCTATGGGCTGTATTTATCCTGGTTTCAAAGGGAAAATTAATGTGTATGTTGTTGAACTAATTCCCATGAAATGATTACCACTGTGGTTAAATGACTGAGACTGCACCTTAAACTATTTTTTTACATTGATACATTGACTAAACAAACTCTTTTGGCAATTAAATGGAGGGGAGAAGAGCTTAGAGTGGTGACATCTAAAAAAAAAAATCGTAACTTAAAAATATTGGTAAAAATGATCATATCAAGCTGACAAATCCCCCCTGCCAACACACACACACACACACACAGGTTTGTAATTATTTCTTTGTGGGGACTCTCCATTAATTTCTATGCGGAAAACACTAATCTCTATATGACAAGCCTAACCCTACCCAACCATAAGTAAGTAAACAAAGTACAAGACTTTTGGCATTTTTTGCTTTTTTGATTGCATTCACAAATCTTTGTGGGGACCTGAAAAATGGTCCCCACAAAGTCAAAATAACAAGTTTTATCATATTGTGGGGGACATTTGATTCCCAAAAAAATATAAACATAATCCATACACGCACACAAAAGAGGTGCTTTTAAGTTTATTTTAAGTCGAAAAAGATCAATTGATGGGGCAGGATTTGATTATGATTTTAAAATGTTGCCAGCTAAAGCGATGGTAACAAACTTATGGTAAGACCTCACTGTGTACTAGTGCTATAGTATCTGATCCTGGTCCACTTTTGTGGTCTTGGTCTTGGTCTTGTCTCGGATTCGAATATATTTTGACTTGGTCTTGTCTCAGGACTCAGACAGGTCAAGACTACCAAACCTACTAGACACCTTGATATTTATCACAACGGCTTAATATTCATCTGTCTGTTAAACCATAGCTATTAATCTCAGGCTCGTAACTCTGGAAAGGTGTAACACACAGACATGAATCTCATATCTCTGCAATCAAGAGAACTTACTCATTCCGGTTGTCCAAGTTGCACTGTTGCACACTAAAGTATTCCAGAACAATCCCGTGCATAATGAGGCATATGTTTTAAACATTTTCTAAAAGCACTCCTAATAATTCATAAAACATCAATATTATTCAAATTAGACAAAAAAAACAAAGTGCATATTAGCTTCTATAATGATCCATGCATTACCTTTCTGAGAAAAAAAGTATTTATTTTATAATTTATTTATTATAAGCCCATAAATAAAGGGATAGAAAAACACTTAAAATTTGGCCGGAGTTTTACTAGAAATAACAAAACGTAGCGTTCTGCTTATTAGGAAGACAATTACTTGATATTTTCTCAATATTTATTCACAACAGTTAGTATGTGCATGTTTGATTTCGAGCTCCGTCAAAACAGTTGAAATAGAACTGGGACCCCTCCTACATGTAAACACAATGACGTGCTGCACCGTTGGTTTGTTGTTTGACTCTAAAATGCCAACTAAAAGTTTCCTTCTCAAATTTCACTTTACCAATCATAGGGTATATAGCTGGGGAAAAGATAACAATAAACATTAAACATTATAAATATAAAAATACAAAATCATGCATTGTTGTTTATCAGATTTTGCATAAGTTACCAAATGGATGCATAATCAAAGATATTCATTTCACTAACCATGTATTCTTTCATAATATTAAGCCATAGAAAGGTCCCCAGTTGAAACCCCTGCATTCTCACATCATAGAGACTCTAATCTCAACATTTATAAGATTTTATTTATAGTACCTGCAAATGTTTATATTAGATATAGATTATAGTAAAAATTGAGAAATTTCAATAGGCGCAAGTAGTTTTTCCTCATAAGAAGGATGATATCAAAACTGTGTTAGCATTTACACATCAAATTATGACATACCTGAGTAGCCCAGAACGTCCTGAAAACAAAACCATAAAGCATGCGTGGCTAACTCATATACAAACATCAAAGGGATAGAAAAATGCTCAAAAATGGACAGGGTTCAAAGCATTACCACAGAACTGTGATTGGATTGCTTCAAAGTTCAAATGCAATAAGATGCATCTTATTTGAAAAATGTTACATTTGTACATGGTTATAAATTGCATTTATATTGAAATTTTTTGAAAAAAAAAAGGGACAAATTATACTGTGACGCAAATTTTAGTTCATACTGCCTAGCCCCAAGATGGTGCCTTTGCTCCACATTTTATACTGTGTTCTGTTACGTAGACTCAAACATTAGTCTTTTTCAGAACTTGACTTGGTTTAGCCCAGCCTTGGTCTAGGTCTTGTCTCAGTCTCAACCTGCCTTGGTCTTGTTTCGGTTTTACCCCACCTTGTTCTTCTTTTGGTCTCGATACACACTGGTCTTAGTAATGACTTGGTTTCGGTTCAGGTAGTCTTGACTGCATCACTACCATGTATCCCTGTTATAACCAAAATTGATGTACCCTGATACCTTTTCATAACATTCAAGGAATCAAAAAAACAATACCAATGTGGCTTTTTAAACTGCATCAGAAATGCAGGCTAGAAGGTGAATTCACAAATCTTTATCTTGCTTCATTTTTAGCCTAGGCCTACTTCCCCAGCAAAGCCAATAACTTTGTTAGTAACTGTTATACATCAACACTGGGCTATTTGTTTGATATTGCCAAGGACCGATAATATTGTCTGTTGTAATATTGTCGCCCAACCTTACAATAGATCCACTGTCTTCTAGTTGTTATTTATTATTTTCCTTCTGCTGCTGTACTTATTGGCTTATCTTAATATGTCTTTCACTTTAACTAGCACGATAGTCTGCATGACCTTAACTAGCAGTATAGTCTGCATGAAGCACTTGAAACTTTAATTGAATACATGGCACTTGAAACTTAGATACCTTTCCCTGCATCTAAGAAGCTGCTGTCATTTTTACCCAGAATTCACCCATTTTCTTTTAGTTAACAACTCTTATTGGTGAGGAACTAAATCATATATAAAACCAAATGGATCCATAAGAACACCATGCAAAGACAGTTTACACTTGTTTCCCATGAGTATAGCGGAGATTGTTCCAAGGAGGTTTCAATTCAAGAACATTTTTATTCGATTTCAGTGCTTTCTCAAGCAGCGATTAGCATCTGGCATGCGCTACACCCAACAATTGGGTGACATTTGCACAAGCATGAACAAGGCTGGATGTGAGGGGAGAATCATGGGAGGTTTGTTTTCCGGGGAGACTCAAGTTGACCTACTGAGATGACGTTTGTATGTGCCAACACCAGAAAAGACAAAGACACCCCAGATACTCAAAGAAACCACAGGAGTGACAGGCAGAGATGTCCAGTGTAATTGGGGACTTCTCAGACAGCATGTCCCTCAAGGGAACATGATGACTTTGCCTCAGACCACAGCCTTGTGATTCAGACACATATCCAAAGGGGTATGTCATATTTCAGACATGCCTATTTCAGACGTGATTTCCAACTCCAGGCTTCTTTATGAGGAAGTTTCGATTTTGACTTGGGGAAGCTGCATTGTTGAGGTCTGCACCCCCTGGGTTTCGTGGTTACTGTTTCCGAGTGCCTGGCGTCTCTGCAAAGTCTGTAGATAATGTTGTGGTTGGGATTCGCGGCGCAACCAAACAGTGTTAAGATGACCACCATACAATATGGCTTACATTAGTGTTAATAAGAATGTCTCCCCTTTTAGCAGACTGGAAACTGGTCAGCTCACAGTGTTTGTCTGAATCGATCGCCAGACATTCTTTTGAACGGCTGGCATAGGCCTGGAATTGGGGTCCAGAAGAAGAAATCCTCACCAGAGTAACCCCCTCCTCTACTAGCACTCCGTCCCCCACCACTCTACCATGTTGCGTACAGTTCTCCTCCACAAAAGACTTCTGAAGTTCCTTCAAAAGTAATTAACTGTGATTGTTTCCCAGAAAAAAAGCATTTCAAGATGTTTTCTGCGCAGTGCCACTACTACTGAGTCCACATCTCACCCCACTGCTGCAGTGGTAAGTCCCTCTAGAGCCCATTTGTTTAGATTAAAAATAATAATTATTGTTTTTATTATGGTGGCATTGGAAAAGGCCCGCAGGGTAGACAGATGGTTACGCTGATGAAAACGTGAAAGTTTCACGAGTCTTATGCCAGTTTTCCCTCTTTCATTCTCCCTGCTGAGAATGACAACAAAAGGTTAATTTTTTCCCCACAAGTCTTCGTCGTCGGTGCACTAGCAGACCGTCCTTCAGGTGGGTGGAATCCTCAAGCGAAACAATCGGAATGGACGGCTCTTGGATTCCCCGCTTGACGTCGAACATAGTTACCTCAAGTTGTCAATGACCAAAAAAATCACAATATAAATGCTGGACCTTGTACACAGAAGAGAGCGCACTATGCAGGCTGACACTCTGACCCAAAACAAGTCACATTTTTGCTTCCTTTTACATTATGCTGATCCACAGGAGCCTGAGCGTGCAGCATCCACTTACAAAATAATGTCTTTTTGCCAGACCAAGCTACATAAATGCAAATATGATCCATAAATGCAAATATGATCCTTCCCTGTATTAGTAGCTGCTGAGAGACACACTGATATACTGGAAAAGAAGCCCCCTGGAATACAAAGTGTGGCCTTCCAGCACAGTTTTTTACCCCGTGTCTCAAACCCATGAGGAAAAGTGAATTCTTCAGTCTCACTTGCACTGTCCAACTGTTCAAAATGTTCTTTTTATGTTGGGGAAGAAATAATACAGTTACAGCTGAACTGTTGCAGGACACCCATAAACGTGTGTGTCAAATCTATATGGGGTGTTTCATTAAAGACAGCCCGCATCAAAAAGACCAGAAATTGAGAAAAGAAATTCACTCCATTATAAGCATAGAAAGGCAATACACATCCACACCTTCATCCACATACCCACATATGTAATATTCAGCATAAATCATTACGTATGGAGCATGAAGGCAATGCCCTTCACCCACCTATCTGCAGACTATGTAAATCAGTCTTGACTGAGACAGCTGACAAAGAGTACCTGTGTAAACCACTGTGAGGCGCCCCTGAGACAGCACTGTTGATAGAGCATGAAAGCACTACTTTGATCTTTACATTACTGCCTTCAAATTCAGAGATCTAGGGACCAGGTTTCTGGATCTGCGTATGCAATGCAAAGCAACCTGTGAGGTTCCCCCCTTTGTTCCAGTTCATCAGTGTCTGGGGAGACCTTGGGGCCGCCGTCGCCCAGAGCGGGACGCCCGCCTCCTACACTCGGGAGGCCTGGATTCCTCTGGAGCCGAGCTGTGTCATTATCACGCCAGGGCTCCGTCATCCACTGCGGCTGTGTTGTGGTGAGGATTGAGAAGTGGCCAAAGCCAGCACGCGTACACGGGGAGGGAGGATGGATGGCTGGTGGGCTGGCTGGCGGGAACGATTACCAAAGGCGGTGGCAGAAAAGCACACTCGTGATGGAAAGGTTTCAGGCTCCTTTCATCGGCTGCCTGAAAGCTGTAGGTTTACAAGTGCAAGATGAGGCGGCGCCACCGCGGTATTCTGGAGCCGCTGGCGGAGCGAAGTCGGCGCGTGGACCCCACCCCTCTGCTCCCATGAAAGGGCCGTTAATGGTGGAGCTTAACAAGGCTCTTGTTTAACAGCTATCTCAACTAATAAACCAGCCAATAAATGAATAAATATAAAGGCCAATAACTGGACAAAAAGAAACTCTTGAAGTTCTGCATTCTGGTGAGGGGGGAAGCTTGAACGTTGCCCCCCACAGCAATGCAGGCTGTGTCTGCAGAATGTTCATATTTAATTTAATTTTTTCAAACAAAGATGAAAGAGGATGATGGGCATAGAGGACGAAGCATACATGCGAGGATTAATGTTGATAGCTAGAATGCTGCAGCCCTGATTAAAGAATGCAGTGTGATGGAGCGAGCGTCGCAGTGAATACTGCTGAATTACAGTGTGTGACCGAGGTGATGAATTGTGGTTGTACCCTCCCAAAAGACACCGAGTAACCTCAAATATCTCTGCAGAAAATCTGTAATGTATAAGACAATGCAATACTGGAAGATGCATATCCAGACACTCAATCTCATACTGAGATATGACGAACGGTGAAGCCCAGTCACTTGTGTTCTATCCAAGAACATTTTAATGATTCTGGGTCTGGAAGGGCGATTGCCTACTTCTGCCAAAGCCCCCAAACGGTCTTTAAGCATGAGGAGATTTTCTGCTGCCTAAAAGTTGAAGACGGTGGTGGTCGTGGCAGTCCTGAAATCTCATGGGAACCTTAAGGACAATGGACATTTTTCAGGCACAAAACACAAAACAGGCTTGCTCTTTGTCCTTATCTTCCTCTCACTCTTGCTGACCCCTTGTTGAAGACTGGGTCAGCATAGGTCACAAAAGGTCGCAGTAGGCAACTGACATCACTACTGCTGCCAATCACTGACTCCACAACCATCTTCCCAGACAGCAGTCAGCCTAACAGCACCACATAGTGCCTGTGGTGTCAAGAAAAACCGACAAAGAGCAACCGGTCTGGTAGAAAAATCACGTTTGCAATGTCTATCCTCTGGTAGATACTCTTACCAGTCTAAACTGAGAGACCGCCTCCTATACAGCAGCGTCCTGTCCAGGGCTGTCTTCTCAGGCTTGAGATGACGATCCTTTAGGGAAAGACGTTGGGTCAACTTGGAGATTCCAGACTCCAGCCTATAAAGAAATGGGGAAAAACAGTGGTTGGCTATGTGACTGGAACCCAGGGCTCCTGCAAAACATTGATACCTTGTGGAAATGACTGCCTCACTGAAATACAAATTATAAAATGCACCACTCTGTTCTCACGGCATCCGATTTTCTTCCCTGATGGGATTCTGATTTTTAATATTGCGGAAGAGTCATCTTGGGGCTCATTCAGAAGTTCATTGAATTAGGCGTAAATTTGTGGGACAGTACACTGTGAATTTAATGGTTTACGCAGATGCAGTGCCCTCATAAAAAAGTAAATTAGATATATATGCAGAAATTCCTCTACCCGACATCCAAAAATGACATGTACCCACCTTGACCTTGACCAAACAATAGTGAGTGGTCACAACTTTAAAAGACCGTTGTGGAGCGGTAGGCAGACTCCTGCCAAACAGTGATGGAAATATTCCACTGGCCTTGTTTGCACTGGCCTTGGTTATTGGTGCTCTGCTTTGTTCTTGTCGTGAGTCCATGTGTATCCAGCTAATTACTGCCGTGCCAGAAAAATGGTGAATAAACGCTTCAAAATGACCCTTGTGTTTCCCACGCCTGGTCCCCCCCCCCCCCCCCCGAGCCGGACATGCCCGTCTTTGTACATACGCTTTCTGTTAATTCATAATTGAGACCGCTGAAACCAGTGCCGCTGTTGTTGACTCACTGCATTGTGAACACATTCCATTCTTGTGGCTATGGACGGGGCGGCTCCCTGCTACTACAACCCACTGCTCGCACTACAAACAGCGCCCCCCCCCCCCGCCCCCCAGACGCTGAAGTAATCTGTGATCCTCGGTGTGAGCCACAGTGCTGGGAACCTCCAAACGCATTGAGTCGCATTATTCGCACCTAATTAAACAAATGCGTTTGTTTCCATTTTAATAAAGAATAATCGAAAAGCACTGTCGATGACTCACATCGGCCTCTTCACACCACAAGCCAAAAAATGTTTTAGTCTCCATGGAGAGTTTTGTTTGGGTTGGGTTACGGAGGAAGATTTAGAGTGACAGGAGCTGCTGGATGATACACAGTCTTATTGTGAAGTTGGGACAGCAGTTCCATCAAGGTATGGCACAGCGTTCATTGCCCTTATTACAGGCGTATGACAATCTCAGCCTGCCAGTTGGGTCCCACACATCACTGTGGTCAGCACTTTAGCCAAGTCTTTAAAATAGCTCCGTATGATAAAATGATTGTGAAGTAGAAATTGGAGAATACGCCGTAAATTAAAGCCTCATTTGGAGTACAGGTTAGTTCATAGAGTAATACATTCAATCAAGACAAAATTGTCATAAGCGTTCTTTGGAAACTCCGTCTGTGTTTGTGTTGGTAAGGGCCTAATAGCAGTAATAATATTAGTTTAAAATAATTGCCAAGACCTCTCAAAAAAGTGTCTGGTTTGCAAATTTTTTAGTGTTTCACTTACTTGAAACATTTTCAGTCTGGTTGCCCTGATTCGAGTTGACAGGTGCGTTTTGATACAATTTGCTTAGGTGATATCAAGCATGTCAAAAAAACAAAAAATTTGGATGAAATAGCACACAGTGAGGGGAGGGAGAGCGGAAGATCGCAGTGTAGGATTAAAGCTGAACATCAGTATGGTGCTTATGCCGCAAGGCAGCAATACACCCACATCAGGGAGCGACATCGCTGTGTCCCTGCATTGTAAAAAATTTAATGTATGTGAGAAATTATCATAAGAAACTCACAACCCATCCTGTTACTTTATCTAAAAGTGTCATGGAAATAATGAAAAAGTTTAGCTAACTCGGGTAAACTAAAGGTTTAGTCTTTAAAACCTAAACTAAAATTTTAGTCTTTAAAACCACATTAGTGAATAAATTTTAGAATTCCACTCTACATAATCTGCAGAAATAATGGCTGTTTCAAAGGCATTTAGCAAGAGGGCATTTAAATTTTAAATGCAAATAAATAGCAGATAGAAATGTTCAGCACGCCTTTTGTTATGGAAGGATTGAGCACCGTTTTGCTGGAGGCTGATCCACAGAGTCCTGGCTCAGACGGTCTGAGGTGAAACAAAGATTATGAAGGCTTAACCCTTGGCGGGCAGAACACTACATTACTACCCCAAAACAGTGCTTGGCAGCTGGATCTGGCTGGAACACAGGCCCAGGTGACATGACTGTTTGGAGGACCGGGTCCTTCTGGAGTCTACTAGCGCTTTATCACGTTAAAAAGTACTATTATCAGTTGACTCTAAGAAATGAGAATGATGTTACACTGGTGATAGATCTTTCACAAGGAAAAATGTTCTGGAGTCTTGACGTACGCCAAATGAGCCATTTCTCACTACTGGTATCTACCTTGATGTTTCTTACTGCTACACTAGGTTAATAGATGAAGAGTACTTTGATGGTTATACTGGACAAACCTGTGCAGAGGTAGTTCATACTGTGATGCTAGGCTAAGGCTAATATAGAGATCCAACTGCTATGCTATGCATATCTGTGGAAAGGACATTCGCTATAATGTTAGGCTAATCAGTAGAATGGAAACCCCACTGTAAAACAATGCTTGTCTCTGAAGGGTCTTGCTGCTATTACACCAAGATAGTTTGCAAAGTGGACTCCTACTGCCTTTCTTTGCAGAGGGCTCTCCTTTCATATCACGCCCTACCTTATCCTAACAGCTTTTTAATAACACCGTATATAACAAACTCCGGTTTGAAGTTTGGTTTATGTAACGAAAGGCATATTTTCCGAGATGAATCATCTGAAAGACTGTCAAATGAATCTCAGACGGCAGTCTAATTGATGGGAGATTAGACCTGGCAGTGCTCCTCTTGTAAAGTGTTAAATCTGATTAGTCCCACTACACAAGCATGCCAGTTTAGCACCCTACAGCTTCACCAATAAAAACCTTACTCACACCGTCCTTCGACGGTGGGGATCAGATACACAGAGCTGGTTTCCTGCCACACTGTGAGCCGTGGCCTTTGAAAAGGTGTGAAGGCAGACTTTCTGAAGTTATTCGACTATAAAGTCCAAGTGCAGCCTCATATATTATTGACGTCGCAGCAGGTCAGGGTGCTTCCATGTAAGTTCTCCAAATTGCCACCTAACTGTACCCAGCATCTCATCATCTTCAATATCAAGAACTTCTCAAGTCTCTTTTAGAGGTAGGCAATGGGGACAGTGTGAAAAGGCTGGTGAGTAGAGGCGACCTGGTCTCGTAGGATGAAGTTAACGAATGGTGGAAAGACGAGGGCAAGATGACGCCAGGCCACCCTCCAGTGAAACTATCTAGTTACTGGGTTCCCGGCTCGGTCAGCTTCTCTCCTGCAGCTGTTCCAGATGACTTCAGCCACGATGGGAACTACATGATGTAAGTTGGCCTGTTAGGCACTTCAGCACTTAGCTGTTTAGCTGAAGGTTTTTGTCGGAAGCAGGAGGGATGAGTTTCCCTTGGGTTCTCCTCTTGCTTAAGCCCCTACGTGACATGACCAAGCAACCCCTCGTAAGTGTATTATTTGGCAAGTAATGCTTCAGTTTGATATCTAAACAGCTGAAATTGAGTTTTCAAAATATAACAAATATGGGTGCTGACCAGACAGTGGGCTACTGTGCTCTAATTTTCCTTCCCGCTCTCACCCACCAATCACACACACACACACACCTGTTTCCAACAAGACTCAGATTACTGATTCCTCGGTAACAAGTTGAGCCTTTGCTCACAGTGTATGCCTGCACGCTTAGCTATTACAAGAGAACAACAGAGTCTTTGTGGGAAATGAAGCACAATTTCACTTGTTTGAACACGGTAGACACAAATTAGCAGTACAGGCCTAAGGACTGAGGCCCTTGCAGGCACCGGCATCCTTATTCGGCTGCTGTCTACCTCTGCTTTTCACATTTTATTGCATATTTTGATTCTTGCTAAATGCAGCTACGTGGTAGAATGTGGCAGTAATTCACTTCTAGTCTCTCCAGGCCCGGAAAACATTGTCTTGCTTTCACTGGAGCTGTAAGAGTGCTTTGTGATAAAATGGATGCAGGCCTTCGGGTTCTTGTGTATAGAGACAATCATCTAGTCTGTTTCTAATGCAGCTCCCCCAAAGGGTGCATACTGAAGGTATTAATAACTCTTCAGGGAGCTCGCCAGTGGACCTGAAGTTAGACACCTCAGCTCTATCATCAGGATACTGAAGGCCTCTCATCAAACTGCCTATGATTGCTATACTGTGCTGTCTCCACACTTGGTCTTTTCTCCCAAACTGGTGACACAGGTAAGATGCACGTAGCTCAGGACAAGCATTAATCTGACAACCCGGGGCCAAACGGTCCACTAAGCTAGAGATAAATAAGATGCTGCTAGCAGGGTAACGGCACTGCGCAGGACGTCGTGGATGGGCGACCAGTGTTGCTGTTTTGCAATTCATACTTGCTTGTTCGTGCACACTGAATGAGTCCACATATAAAAATTAACAAATGCAAACTGTAATTGCGTTCACGGCATCAGGTCCAGAAACATGCCCCAGATGTGTTTACCTAATGAAACAAAAACGGCTTTCAATACCACTATCGTAAATGCGGTGTCCAAACTATGAATATTTCTAATTAAGCTCTGTCAAAGAAAGAGTTGTTTTCCCTCTACATTTTCCCACCTATATTTCACGTCGAACAAATGCCTATATGTACATTTTGGAATATGGCACACAAAATTAATTCCTTGTTTATGACCATTTGGACCAGTTAAAAAGCTTGTAAAAACATTTAATATATTTGAGTAAACAGTATGCTGTATACTTGAATATGTGCGTGTGCTTTGAATCATAACTCCTCGCTAGTAATCAAAAACCTGGCCAAATATGTTTTGATCAAGGAATGACATCATCATTAACCCCTCCCCCCCCTTTCCCGCCTAACATATTAATAATGTTATCAGACAAAGAGATGAATAGAAATCAGAAGCAGAACCACACGTGGCCGTGATTAAAACACAAAGCAAGGGGGTCCAGCTGATATAATGCCCTTTTAAGTCTTCGGGGGGCTATTTTTGCCATAAATCATCTCAGATGAGTGGACTATTTTACAGCCTCCTTGTTGTTGCTGCGATTCAGAACACACGCCCTCGGCTCGCCACGCATGCAAACAAAGGAATGAAACAAGCAGCTTTTCGAAAAGCCGAGAGAATCCCCCGGACTAGACAGAGAACCCGGAGCCCAACTACCAGCGATTCCCATGGCATTCTGCTGAATAATATTCCTTTCAAACGTGGATATATATTTTCTCCCTCCACCTTGTGTCTCGACATGTGATTAATCTCCTGAGATAAATGATGAATGTACATTTGAAATAAATAATGAAAAGCTAAGATGGAATTTTTAAAATCCTCCTTGTTTTTAAAAAGGGTTATTTCATATTTGTAGCTCGGATTGCACACAAACGACAAAACAGACATTATTTTTGTTCCTATTTTTGCTTGTTGGCGTGGGAGAGATAATGAGCTGAATGTGATTTGTAAAAATGGCAGTATGACCGCTTAATGGCCTTCGTGCTCATACAGCCAAGGCAACACTCTATTACTGCAGTTCATTTGCTTGCCGAACCGAGAAAGACGGCAATAGGCACGGCACAGCAGGGTATTATTAGGCGCAATATGCTGTGTGTTAACACCAGATTCTGATAGTTAAAAAAAAAACTTTGCTACAAATCATTACAAAGAGAAAGTGGAAAAACTCCAGATGATCGAACAAGCAGGCAAATACTCTGCAAATACTTTCAGGATCTGAAAACATGACTTTAAGAGGTCATTAAGGGCCTGATGCAACCACAGAGGATGCTTCTGCAAGTGGGCCGCAATGCTGCCATGGGAGAGGCAGCGAACAGGAAGTGCAGAGATCGGGACCCGGCCGCCCTACCTCCGGAGCACAGTAGATGCATCTAAACGGACACATTTCCTGTTCCACAATTACCTCTGACAGCAGTTTGCTCTGTTGTGATTTATCAGAGATTAAAGTCTCCTCTGAAGCTAATGGCTTCCATATGGGCCAGGTACCGAGAAGCCCAGCCTGCAACTCCATTAGGGGAAGAGAGCTCGCTCTCTCTGACTCTCCCTGCGGTTTCTGGTCACGCCAGAGTTAAATTCACTTAAGGCCTAAGCGAAATTCTAGCAAATATTTGAGACGGAGCTGGGGTGACCTTGTGATTTCGGCTGAGCGAGACACCAAACAACTGTGCCGATCAACTCATCCAGTACCTTCATGGATGAGTCGACAGTATTCAAAATAATTTTTTTCTGTTCCCCAGTATCCAAAAAGTTATTCAGCCTCTTCCTTTCAGGGCTACCGAGAGAGGAACATGGGATGTTGAAGAGACACAGGCATCTCTGGGAGCAGGACAGCGAGCTGACGCTGAAGAAATCCGCAAATAGATGAAATGTTTCAATAATGAAACAATCAGCACATTATAAATCAGGGCGATGCTAACAGAGGAGAGGCAGCTGCCAGCGGGGAGGAGGCGCGGGGAGAGCTGCGGCCGGCTGGAGGCCTCTCTGGTATTTTGTTTACGGGCAGCGCATGCCTCCGGTGCAGCGGCACAGACAGCACAGCCCGCTCTCCCCAGCCCACAATTGAGAGCGGCGTCAAGATTCCAATCAGGGCCGCGTCTGCAGACGCTGCGATTATTTGTGCTGGAAGGCAACTCCGGGGAGATGCTGGAGGAGACACAGGGAGAGGAGAGGGGGGGGGGGGGGGGCGGG
>JAODUD010000095.1:20449031-20459766 GCA_026784285.1 Stomatorhinus walkeri
TGGCCCCCCCCCCCCCCCCCCCCCGTTCTACTTGGAAAGAGAACTTGTCATGTATTTATATATACATTATGTATTAAATAATTTGAAATGAATATAACATAAACCACAATGTTCTCAAAAGGCTAAGCTTATGTGAATTTAGAGGGCAGTAGGTCTGCTGTTGGTGGTTATAGAAGCTGAAGTGCACAATGACGTCTCTCATAATTCTGCCGGCTCCTTTGTTTTCGGGGTTGTCAGAACAGGGTGCGAACAGGTTTGTGACGCGACAGAGTGGGCAGTGTGCAGTGCCTCTGGCAGCTGCTGTGCTTGGGGCAGCGGAGATGTAGTCGTGAGCGCCTGAGTAGAAGGGTGAGTAAATGGGAACGAGTGCGCTGAGGTTTTCCACAATGAACAGTAAAATATCCTCAAATATGCTGCAGGACGCGACCACACAGATGAAAAGCCTGAATCACTAGGGTGAATAAGAGTACTCTAATCTCCCCAGTGTCTGGCGGGGAGCATGTCTTCCGATGAGGCAGGACTGCCTCAAGCTGGGAGGCCGTGCTTCAGCGTGACAGCCTGGATGGCTGGTGTAGCCCGACTGTACTGTGCACAGTCACAGGGCTGAGATCAGCTACTGCACAGGGGGCGGACAGAATCACACAAACACCACATGAAAGGGGACTTTTACTTTGAAGTAACTAAAACGCATCTACAAAGGTGACTCACATTAGGTTACATGCCAATTAGCAGAATGTGTCGGCTATAAAAATGGCCTAATTTTTATAGGAGTTTTCAAACGTTTTCAAACGTTCCAAAGAGGCCAAGAAAGTGCAGGTGCATCGATAACAAAAACGAACAAGGTTGTTTCATCTGCAAAGGTGAATAGCCTCCAAAACCATGACGGCACATGCCAAGTATGGGCGTCAGCCAAGCAGAACGGTGGTTTGCAATTCAAAGCTCACCGACAGGCACAGACAACAGGGTAGCTGCTAAACGTCACAAAGCTAATGATATAAAAATGACCACAGACCTGAATATGCGCCTCTGTGATCCAGTCTCAACAAATAAATGTATCTCATCAATGTCATAAAGCTGGAATGCTGCAACACGGAAGCGGGTTTTATCCAAGGCCAGTGAGCAAAGCATATCCTGATATAAGGAGCAAAAAAACCTGGAGCTGCACATCACTAAAACCTTGACAGGAAGTAGAGCATGAAGTAGATTTCCACTTTCTTCATCCATCAAAGAACTAAAGCTTTTACCTCTTGAAAAGTGATCAAATATCCCACTTCCCACAGTTCAGGACTTGTATGAAAGCATCCTAAGAAGGATTTAAGTTCTCCTGAAGGCAAAGGGTGGCCCTCCTCCTTTTTAGGTCTGTGATATTAAAATATTGTGAGGTGTTTCCATTATTTTATTCACCACCTGCCAATTCAGAGAGTCGTGGAGTTAAATTACAAGGTGCCAACTGCATTTTTACCTCCACCTCGTCCCACCCCACTCACGCCGTCAGGGGAACAGCCCACTTTCGAGAAGTCTGTGTTGGGTCTGACTTACTGAAAAATCTCTGCAAATCCAGCCCCCCAGTTCCCGGCCTTCTTCCCCCGAAAGTGTAACTTTTCTTCTGGATATGCTGTGCAGGAGTGGATATGCCTGTGTGTGTGAATGACTGAGAAAGAGCAATTGTGTTGCGTTCCCCAAATCAAGTCAAGCCCATTGTAGCAGCAAATTTATACAGTGTAGGTCTCTCTACTGCGAAAAAGAAAGCCTTGTTGAAATCAGAGCTCATGTTTGATTTGAACACAACACTGTGCCATATGGTGACGATCCAGAAAGTCTTTTCCAATAGGAATTCAGGGCACCCTGTTTTAATGATCTCCTTTCTAGCTTCAGAAACATGAAATAAAATCTGCCAAATTGTTTCAAGGACAGCAGCATATGGTCTCCACACTCGGTTATGTTTTGAAATAAGAGTCAAATTAAGCTAGTTTGTGTTCCATAACGTGGACGTTCGGGCAAGGCAGTCCTTGGCTATGACATTAGCCCAGAAAAGCTCTGAAGACAGCAGACAAACAACCGTGTGCACACCTCATGCTGAGAAACTAAAATATGTGTGTTCTTAAAGAGCGGGCATGATAATCTGGTTCCTTAGCTGCCTTACCTGTGCTTTATGCTTTGCCGAAGCTTCAGTGATGCAGACGGAAAACAATAGAAGAATGTAGGAACAAAGAAAAAGAAAATCGATCTTTGCCCTGTACACGAGGAAACGAGCTACTTGATGTATAGAACAGACATGAACAACTAATTAATATCTGTGCTTTGGGTCAATTAAGAATAATATTAACATGAAGAGATACATTTAGAGCGAATGAAAAAAATATGATATATACTCCCGAGTCACCTAAAAATGTAACAGTTCACATCTCAGCAAAATCATAAATCACGTATTACATACCCTACATGACAGCAACTAAAAGTGTAATAAAACAGTAATAAAACATAAGGACAAAATTAAACACCAGGGTGGCACCAGACCAGATGCACTTAAAGAGTGGCAGAACTGAACTGCTGAATCCAAGATATGAGCTCATCCCAGTGGTCATCAAGGGTTTGATCTCTTTGTGAGGAAAAGAGTTCAATTCTGTGATATAATGAATGCACCTTTTTATAGTTTCAACTGTAATGTCACAACTCATTAATTATCCAAGTAATCCATTTCCCTTTCATGTTTCAGTCACTGAGAAATGAATTAATGTTATCCTACTAAATTATTCATCACTTCAATATTATTTGAAAAAATGATGATATGTTATGGAATTACATCAAATGCAATAGATATATTTAAACTGTAGATTCTGTTTTAGCTATGAATTTACAAGAATGGGTTTGACCAAAATCGACCGAAAAAGCAAAATTTCTGATGTGGATTTGAAAATATACATTTTTGGCAGAGATATCAGCACTGGGCTGAACTGCACTTGGACGGACACGCAGTATAAAGACAGTGTTTCACACTCACCCTTTACGGGTCCTTATAAAAATCTTACAAACAGTCCCACACACACCCAGAAAAACCCAAGTAAATTAGGGCATCATATTCATCGTGTACCACTCGGTAACATCGTTTTCAGTTTGATACGTACAATGAAATAAATGAATACATTGCTTGCCACTGGCAGGATATAAATTCAAAAGTAAATGTTCCACACATAAAACATTATGCTAATTGTGGCTGTGAGCTGGTTGGGGATCATACTGGTAACAGTCAGTAATAATCGGTAGTTAGAGTATATTTCAATTTCCTAATGAAGTACCCTAACACTAGAGAGAGTAGTAGTTGATAAGAACAAGCTTGTCTGTTGGCTCTGCTATGCCGAACTTGGACACATTGCTGGAAACACACCCAACGTGCTAACTTGTTTGAGACGTCACCTGAGTGTTTGTACATTTGGAGTAAGGGTGAAACAGATTAAGAAAGAAAAACTAAGGCTGTAAGGTAACTACTGCTACAGACCTGCAACAATGCTCTGTAGTAGAGAACACAGGATTTAGACAGGAATTGGTTTATTATGATACTTATGATGCAGTCATATTTTTAAATATTTATTTGTTTTACATAGGTATTTTTACAATGCCAAATAAATGTCTCTTTTGTTATTCAGTCATGTTGAGACACATTGCTTTTGGTTTACAACTGTTTCTAACTGAGTCTGCAGTTTCAATTAAAATTTCAAAACAAATTGTGATTTTGGCTGTACTGCGATCATACCAACCCATGAATCCAACGTTGAAGTTTGTTCGAAAACTATGGATTTTGTGTATCATTACAGCCCTAATGTAAACACCTCACATAACCCTGTACACCAATCAAGTTCTCCAAATACTTCAAAACAGCCTGCAATCACCATAGACACGCATCTGACACACATCTGACACGCATCTGACACTTACTTCTTCTGCTGGGCCTCCTTCCTGTCTGCAGATCCCAGGCTCTGTAACAGAGAGACAAATACGACGTTAAGCCAGGTACCAACCTACTTACGGGCAGGAGAAATGTCGAGAAGGGCGGAGATGAAGTGCAGCCTAGAGTGTTTGCTCTTTTCTTCTTAATTGTCATCTTTCTGTTTTTCTTCTAGGGTGGAAACGTAGTGTATAACATACTAGGCTTCCAACAGAGCCCTTTTCAGAGTGTTCTGACATGAAGATAATAGTTGTACATTGACAGAGTGCATACTTAGTGGTAGCGGAAATAATATATCCCTACTCTTATGATGTTTTTCGATCTGAAGATACCTGCTATACAAAGGAAGCATGGAAAGTACAAGCGATACTACAAAGAGACCACATTACAATGGTTGATTATATCAGAAAGTACAGCGCTAAGTGGGAATTAGTCAGAGTGGGGAAGAATACAATACCCTGTCTCAAACTGCTCTGTCATAATAGGCTACATAAAAACAACTGCAGAATGTCATTCGAGATCAATCACTGCCCTTCCATCATTGTGACTAGGAAGCTCCTGAGCTGTATTACAGCATTTCTCTGACCAGAGACCCATATAAAAAGTACAACTTCATGTTGTGCATTTGGAGCAATAGATTAATCTAGTATGGGTTTCTCATCCCAGTCCTCGGGGACCACCAGATGGTCCACGTGTTTGCTCTCTCCCAATTCCCTGGCAAGAGAAACCCTGATCTTGAAGATACCTCAAGTATGCATACATATTGAAAATGCAAATTACAATCCTGCAGTTCAGACTCTGAAGGCCAATCATCCAGAAATGGAAAGGGGAATCTTTGGCCCAGGCTGGATTTCTGCACCTTTCTGTTTGCTATTTATCTTCTAGTTGGCCTGTTGGTCATATGCATCAAATCGAATCACTAAAGAAGCCCAAAGTCATTTCGCCTGTTTGTGCAAGGAATCATACATGTATTGCATTGAAAACTGACATCAAAAACTGGGCAGCAATAAATGTATCGTCATTGTGATTCTTTTCCCAGAAGAAGAATCATACCCCATGAATACTATAGCACTTCAGTTCCCTGGGACCATTTTACCATTAACAGCAGCACTCTTTAGCTTTTCATAGCATCTGGGCTTCATGGGAATCTGAAGAACCTGAAGGTTTTAGTTTCTCTTTCAGCATGAATGCAGGTTGGTTAAATAAATCAATCTGGTCCTTGAAGAAAAACAGCCATGAACACGTAGCATGGATGTCAATGTTCGCATCTGAAAAACAATGATGGGTTGCAGGATTGTTTACTGTCCTACACAAATCAAAAAGCAGACATCCCAAGCCAGTATTTTCTTCTTTAATTCCCCACTGATCCACTGTATGTAGTTTTCTCGAATATTAGTTTTCTTTTTTTATAACCCAGTAATATATGCAAGAAAATGCAAATGAAGGAAAAGATAAGAAAAGCATGATGGACAGCTGACATGTACGGAAAACGTATCCCCATATGCACCAAAACTCAATGTGAACGTCTGAAAGTGAAAGGTGAAAGTCCAGCAGCAGGTGGATGTCTTCACATAGACTAGATTGGGTAAAATTCAACAGACCCAACATTGGAGAACAGGAGGGATAAATCTAACAGGTGAAGAACATTTTGGTTATTTGACAATGAGTCTGATGTGTCCACAAGCACAGTTTTCCCAACAGACTGTGACTAACACTGTAGGTGAAATAAACGTTTCCAAGTTCCTCCGCTAGAGAAGATGCCCCATTTCCCAGCTTGCTGTCTTAGCTGGAGGTCTGCATCTCACACACTACCCTACCTCTCTCCAGCAGCTAAAAGAACGGCGGCACACCTAGCCAGCGCACATTGCATCTCTTAAATTCATTTTCGAAAAAGATATTAAAACGGTCATTTTACATTTTAAGTAGGGCAAATATTTTCTATCCCTGGGGTTCACTTAAACACACATTTACGGCAGTGCCCTGCTTGTCTGTGTACATATTTAATTCTCTGCTCTAGTTTCGCAGGCTGATCTAAGGTTGCTTTTTAATGCGACGTGGAAACCTTGGACGTTAATGGACAGAGTCAGAGAGGCAGTTTGTGTCTTTTGCTCCTTCCTGCTATTATAACTCCCTCCAGCAGACTCTTACTACCCCCTTGAGACGTTACCTGTAACACGTATAAAAGGAGGGAAAAAACCTGTGAAAAAACAGTCGCAACAGCAAAGAGCTTAAAAAGTTCTATGGAGCTGTAATTTCCATTCTGTGAAGCTAAATTTAGACCTATAAAGACAGATAAATGTATTCTCGGCAGACTGGCAAGGTAAGCGATGTAAGCGTTTCTGGATTTAAATTGGTCCAAAAAGACAGCAACATTACATAAAAGCATTCTGTGTGGAACTAAGAATGCAGACCTTTTTCTCCTCCATTTAGCAAAGGGAAAATACTAAGTGAGTCCAAAGCCGGGGATTAAGACTCGTTTGAAAGCTCGTCTATTCGTCCAGTTCCTGAAGAGCATAGATTGGGTTTCTAAAGCTTTACCTGTCTTGTGGCTCCCAGCTCCCAGCAGCCAGTTACATAACCTCACATGCTCTCCGTAAAGTATCGACATAAAACAACATCAATAGAATAATCACCTTCTGTAAAATCCTACGTGGCGAGTTCTCCATTTATGAAGGAGCTTTCCGGAAGCGTGAGCCGCCAGTACAGTGCTATGCCTCCCGGCTCCGACGCTGCTGCTACGAAAGCTGGATGGCAGAGCCACATGCGTGTGTAACCTGGGGGCTCACCCCCCACACCAAAAAAAAAAAAAAAGGAATGCTTGTCACAGGGTCCTTGACATTTGACCATCTACCGGGTGGGATTATCCAAGGGGGCCTTTTCATCCAGTTCTGTGCCCACCGGGGAAGAGGAAGTCTCACACGGATTCCCTGACCTTTTCATGCCGATGCTACTTTCTATGTGTCGAGCTCGTTTGAACTCGCCCCTCTGAAGTGTCGCCATGACCCGTTCACTAACCCCACCTCCCGTACCTCCTCAGCACCCGAAGGATCCGCCACATCGGTAGCAGCTGCGGCTTCCACGTGGCTTTGAATCCTACCCGCCCGACTCAGTGTAACCTGGAGCAATTCAACTGAGGGAACTCCCCACCCACCCATGCCCCCAACCCCACCCCCCAAGAGAAAACAAAGCCACAAATCACACCGGCCCTCTGTGGCACCTGACAACGGGCCTCCCGCCGAGAATCTTCCACGCGTGACTTCACACTTTGTGGCAGGTGGGCGGGCCGTGAAGGGCGGGGGCCCGCGGTAACAATGCAGGGGGGGCTACGGACGCGCCAGCAGGAAAGAATGAAGCCATTAAGGGCTGGGGAGACACGGCAGGAGGTGAGCGGGCTTGTCGATTCACGGTGACTATCGAGTAAGCAAGTGGCACCTTCATCTCACCTCTGCCCCACACCTCCCTAGCTGTCTTGCCTCCTGAACATCCCAGAGCAGGAGCAGATGCTTGCCACGTGCACAGCGTGCATAGGAATACCGTACAAGACACAGCCTAATCCAGGTAATAATTTAACAACTTAAGGTGGGTAAATGCTACATGTTAGGCAGCCGTATTTTCCAGAAGAGAAGCTCATGGTGGATTACGCTCCTTCCACGTACCTCCTGTGCACCTCACTGCTGCGACCGCCGGGACATGATAGCTGGGTACAGGTAAGCTCCTGTGAAAGAATCTGTCTTCCCTCTCAGCCTCGATTCCCGCACTGCTACAGCACTGGTATCTAAGCCAAAGCCAAGCCGCTGACCGCGGTGATTCTCTCGTTCCGTGCCATCGCTTGGTCCCCACTCGCTTCGCTACACCTCTCCCTCCACCCCGAGAGTAGCTGACTGTCACGGCGAGCGTTTGAACGCGCTCAGATGGTGGCTGCCTCTGCCGAGTTGTTGTACTTTAATTGCGGTTGCCAGGCGATAAGCTTCTCTAACACTATATACAGAAGGGGGAACAGGGAAAAGGTGGGAAGGGGGGGCGAGCACTGGGTAATGCATGATTATAATACCACTCACACTTCCTGTCGGGGCACGACTGGGCGTTAATTCTCTGGCAGGTTTGCTATCGGTACAAAGGTATAGAAGGCAGTAACAGGCAGACTTGTAATTACTCAATCATTATTTGAGGAGTTAAAACCAGGTAATATTCCTTTGTAAATAACTAACAACGACTATAAATACAACTCGAAGACTGAAAAAAATTAAATAACTTCAGTGAGTATTTATGGAGAAACGCAAACTAAAGGACTATGAAAATCACTGCCTCTGCTTAAGAAGGATTTTAATTTGATATTGCCTCCACTGCTTATGAGTCACACAGTGTGTACACACAGTTTATCACAGTGCCGAATGGTAATACATCAAAATCCAGACCTAAGCAGACTCACAATGGAACATCTACAGTCTCCATAACTGACCTAAAACTTCTCATTTTTCAGATAAGAGGCTAAGCATGGTCCTTTAACCAACTTAATTTGATAACACAATGCATGTAATGGGAGGTAACCCTCTTGCCATTTAGCTCACGGATGCTTGGCTGGCTGTTCGGATCTGATGATTAAGTCTTTCTCCTCAATTAGCCTCTTCTGAAGACATTTGTAGTGCTCGAAGCGTGTAAAATGTGTCAGATTAATTAGCCTAAGCTGCCCACGGAGACCATCGGCAGCGGGGGGGGGAGGGATGGGGTGGATGCAAATTAACAAGTGGCTGGTTGATGTACAGGGCAACTTCAAAAGCGATGTGGGTGCGGCACGTGAAGCACAGGCTGCTCGTCCATCACTGACAAGTGAAGCTACACACTCCGTCGCTCTTGAAATACAAGATACACCACTGTCCACTGACAGTGACAAGGAGAAACCCCTCTTAAGAGCAGCCCTTGTATTTTCTGCTTTCCACGTTATTCAGTTGTCATCCATCCCTCTTCCAGCCGCTAATGTAGTGCAGGATCTGGGGGGCTTGGACCTTCCTTCCATGCCGCATAGGGAAAGAGGCAGGACCATCCTGGGCCCTGCCAGCTCATGACAGGGCACACACACGGACACAATCATATGTATTGGACAACAGAGTGACATTTCTGCATATCTTTGGACTGAGAAGAAACCAGGAAACCCAGCGAGAAACCCAGCGAGAACTTGCAAACTCCACACACACAGAACAGGGTGGGACTGAAACCCAGAGCCCTGGAGGTGCCAGGCGGGGGTGTCACTCCCTGAGCTATCACGCCAACCCCCTCGTATCACTCCGCAGACCCAGCTTTCCCTGGTAAGTCATGGTCAGCTCGTCATAATATCAGTTTGCTCTTTCTGAAAAGAAAGGGACCTTTTTCTTGGGAACAGGCTGACGCCGGCATGCCTTCCCCGTTTCTGGTTAGGAACAGAGGAGCTCTGATTCATCCAAATTAAAAAGCAGAAGTGTTTAATCTCTTAGCATATCCTCTCTGGAGTCACCATGCTGCACCTTCGTAATGAACGCCTTGAAATGACTCATACACCTGTAGAGGTTTCCGGTGTTTGCCACACACAGTGTGGCTAACAGGAATCTTCACAAAGACGCTGTTTAGCGGCTTGTCAGTCACACAGACAGTGCCGGTCAAAGCCCATGTGGTGTCCAAGGCAAGGTTCATCACCAGCACCCCTCATTCGAGACAAAGTGAAAGTGCCCTGCTTTGGTGGTGCCCCATCAGAAAACAGCCACCTGGAACCTTCTCCAGCAGTCCTTAATGGATTGACCAGCACTGCAAACGGGTCATTTATTGGTTGCAAATATGCCTTTCAGATAGACTCTGTCGGCACTCGAGGCTCACCAGTGTCTGTTGGGAAATAACTGCATAGTTCCGAGTTGAATAACAAGCATAACCTTACACTGCTTGACAAGAAACACAATTGGATGTTTGACGGTAGTTTGCATAATCAGCCCTACTGTGGTAAATGGCTTTTTTTTTACATGCTGATTTGCCTCAATCCCACAAGCATTCGTTTCTGGATTTAAATGAATAAGAATAGTTGTTTTTTTATTCCCTGCCTGTGTCACTGCAATTTATTGTCCCACAATACATGCCATTTATCTGATCGGCAATTGCTCAGCTTGTCCCTTAGAAGAAGGATTTCCAGGAACTTTCGTTTGCAGGCTTTTTATTTTCCTTTATTATATACTTTATTCAGAATTATCGTTCATGCTCCCCTTATTTAAAATGTCAACTAAATGTGAATTTCCAAATCTCATATGGAATTCTCTACATAATAATTCCCTTTTCACTAGACAGAGTATCAGTACCAGTCAAAACTCTGGACACAAATGGCGATGTTATTCTCCTTACAGTAAAAGGCACTGCAGAGATGAAGTGATACATATCAAATATTCCAATGACAAAGAAAAGTGTTCACATCTCAAAATGTACTGATTTTAGACTCAAATTTTAGACTTCAAAATAGCCCCCTTTTGCTTCGATGACAAGATTGCAAACTATTGGCTTTCTTTCAGCCAGCTTCCAGATGTAGCCCCCAGGAACACTTCTCCAACAGTCCTGAAGGAATTAGAAATGAATGAATGAATGAATGAATGAAGAAATAATAGTGGCAGAATCCTTTTAGACCAGACTACAAAAATGCTACCATACTCACCATCCTGGCACCATATTAATAAATTATTGCTATGCACTGAATTTTATGAGTCACACGGGGAGCTTAGTTTAGACCAGGGGTCTCCAACTCCGGTCCTGGAGAGCTACTATCCGGTAGGTTTTCTATCGTAC
>JAODUD010000095.1:20514031-20543804 GCA_026784285.1 Stomatorhinus walkeri
GGGCAGTGCCCATCAGCATCTAAGTGGGCGGTACCCATTAGATAAGTGAATGATACCTGGGCAGTGCTCATCAGCATCTAAGTGGGCGGTACCCTTCAGATTGGTGAATGATACCTGGGCAGTGCCCATCAACCTTTAAATGAGCAGTGCACGTCAGATTGGTGAATGATACCTGGGCAGTGCCCATCAACCTTTAAATGAGCAGTGCACGTCAGATTGGTGAATGATACCTGGGCAGTGCCCATCAACCTTTAAATGAGCAGTGCACGTCAGACTGGTGAATGATACCTGGGCAGTGCCCATCAGCCTTAAAGTGGGAGGTGCCTGTCAGCTAAGTGGGTGCTCCAAGCCAATCCAGATCACCACATAACCTTACCGTCACTTTCACACGACCTGAGTAGACAACTGGTGAGGGTTTATACATGCATAGTTTGGGTTTATGGGTCACCGATCAAGGGCTGGGTGTCTCTCAATCAAAGCTGGTCCAAGTTACTGAATGCAAACTCCACGATTGCCGTTTTAATCCATAGTCTCACACTTCACACACCTGCAAATGGGTGGTGGGCCATGTGGAAATCTGAACTGTGTCCTCCGTTTCTCCTCCTCTGGATGCCTTTGCTCCCCATTGACCTGTCATCTTTTGCAGTCTCTATTGTTCCCTGTTCCCAATTTATTGCCATGGCGCTGCAGATTTCGCTGACTTGTAACCAATCTCTACCGTGCTTTGCCAAAACGCAAAGCAGATGCATCCCTGGACAGAATGGAGCTACTGGGCGCAGTAGAGGATCTCCTTCACATCCTTCACAAAGGATACACAGTGGGAAACAGAAGACAAATATAGCTACTGACAATCATCGCTGAAAACTTTGTTGTCCAAGCTTAAACATGGGGGCAGAAGCCATTCGAGGATGAGAAGGTTCCCACTTCCTTAGAATCTAAGACTGTACCATTGGGATGAAGCTTCATTTGAGAAGTGTTGCAGGACACAGACCACAGACAAATAGCCTAGCTGAGCGGCAAGAAGTAATTTCCCCCACCTCTACCCCCACGGAGCTATCGGAAGGAGACACCGGTGCGGGGGCATGAGGAATACAGATGCATGCGCTGCCGAGTGAAATGTTCAAAAGAGTGGAGGAGCAGATCACTCAGGGAGGGGTGGGTGTGGAAGCTGGAGACAGCACAAAATGTGACAGGCGGCTGCTTCAGACGCGTCGACGTGACAGTCCTTTTGATGACTGTTACTCACTGAGACGCCTCCCCAAATTGCACCCCCCAAGAGAATAATAACATCGCAAATATCATTTACAGGGCTAGAGGCATCCCTGAGGGACATTGCCCGTCTGCGTCTGAGTGTCTATAACTCCATCCAGCCTGGAAAAATGCACAGGTCCTAAATCATGCAAGATGGAGTATAGCCATCATCTGACAACACTGGCGTCACACCGCTGTTTTATTATAAGGGAGAAAATTCATTCTGTTAATTAAATTTATTTAAATTTGATGTTATAACAGGCACCCTTAAAAGGCAGCCTTACTCTCGGCTGACGGAAAAAAGGCACGCTTGGTATGTCAGACCTACAGGCTACGACTGAGCTCATCACAGACCAATATGCCGCAGAGATAGCCAATATTTAGTGAGAACCAACTGACTGCTTGCATGTTGCTTATTTTTATCTGTTGAGCAGAAAGTAGACCATGTGATCAGACCCCACCCCCACTGAGCAAACCCAACAATTCTACATAAAGGGAAAAGACCCTGTGACTCTCTATTGTCTTGAGTACCAACAAGGGCTGTCATTGTTGTCTATACTGTGCTGTTAAAAATATCCCCGTCGGCAGAAGGAAATTCACACTGCAGATTGACGTTAAAAACGGAGGAGGTGAGACTCTGCCATTGTGGGCGACATGACACATCTTACCCTGAAAGAGAACCGGCTCATCCTGTCAATGGTGGGTCCCATCAGGAGCCGGTCCGAGGTTTAGACGTGCGTGTTAGACTTCTCCTTACAGGCCACTAGTGTTTGTCCATCAGTCTGAAGTCTCAGTGACAAGCAAACCCTTGCTCCTAAACACTAAAGAAGGCTAGGAATTGGTCACAAGGCTACAGACATAGCATCAATTGCAACATATCACTCCCGGTCTGTCCACCACCAGCGGAAGTCACCTGCTCAGTCAGAGTAGTAAAAATCAGCCAGCAACCAAAGACAAGAGCACTGAGGCAGCCCCGCAGCAAAACCACAGACGTCTCCGACGATCCTACGGATCCCGCCGAGTTTTCTGGACTTCTTGCTTATCTCCCAAGCACAAAAAAGAATGCATGGATGCTTCTCGTATGGCTTCCCCTGCTAACCCCCACAAACCCCGAGAGGAACCACACCACAGAATATCATCTTCCACACTCTCAATACACTCGAACCTCATTACAATGACTTAGCTGGTAATGAGGTATCCTGTTACCGGCTTCGGTGTCCCAGAACAAGTAAGACTCCATGAAACTTAAATGATGCCTCTGGTCTCAACAGTTTCCAGTGCCAAACTAGAACAAAGAGAGCAAAAGCCCATCATCACAGGGTACTTGACCACCTGTCTCAAAATTGTTTCATCAACATAAAGTTCTCCATCTTACAAAGTACAGAAGACCCAGAACTGTTCTCCAGGATTCATTTTAAATGAATTTGAACAGGTAATCATTGAAACTGTGTTTTTTTCCCATGCAGTGACACAGGGCCATGAGAGTTGATCTGCATACAAAATATTTAAACCTATCATGTCATTTTAAAACAGCTTTTGTGAAGACACTACTTTTTATCATAGACTTAGGCAGTTCACATATCGAATTTGATATTCTTTTTCATCTGCCACCCCTCAAAAGAGGAAACATGGTTGAGGTTGTTTTTGTCGGTAACGATGTCTGCCCCAAGTGCATTATGGGTGCTGACATAAGTGGTTACATTCTGTCAGATTTTGAGGACATTTCCTCTTAAAAATACAAAACTTATGCATGAAGGACTGCCACAGTACTGTAGAGTGTATTCAGTCCACAGAAGCGCATCACGGCTGTGATGTAAATTAACCCCTGTCCCCCACCGTGACACGTTCAATTGGGTCTTAAAGAATGGGGCTGTGTGATGCATTACAATACTGATAAAACCCCACCAATGCATCGTTCCGATGTTCACTCTGAAGTCTCGCGGCCAATGAGTATCAGAAACTGACCAGGCAAATGCAGCTTTTGACAATAATTACAGTGCGTCAGCCTTGCCACGTCTAAAATGGGCTTGTGGAGAACGGCGGGGGCACTGCGTCAGAGACGGCTAATTCCAGCCTCCCTTGCTGAACTTTGCTTTCTCACCAGAGCCCCATGCTGCGTTCAGAGCTGGCCCAGCGCAAGTCTGTCTGTTCTTTGCCACTAAAAAAATGTGTTACATAAAGTATTTGCCCTGTTGATGCTGAGGACGACCTTTGAGGTTTCTTTGGCTTTGTTGTGTTCACCCGCTTCCTCTTTGCTGGTAAAATTAGACTCCATGGAAAAGCATCCAGATTGCAGGGAAAAGTTGTAAAACAAGTACAAGAGGCTGAGAGGGGCCCCAGCTCCAAGCCGTGTGAGTTGACACTTTTTCATTTCACACAGTTCCTAGAAGCGGATTCAGACCGTAAATCAGGCCCATGAAGAAAGAACCAGTGGACAACGGAGAGCAACGGAGAGTGGACGGGGGCCGACCCGCCTGAAAACAACAGCTGGGGGGATGCAGAAGTTTCCCATAGTGCACTCCACCTTTGTTCTCACACAGTGAAAGTAATTTAAGGCCT
The DNA here is from genome assembly GCA_026784285.1 of Stomatorhinus walkeri. Taxonomy (NCBI): domain Eukaryota; kingdom Metazoa; phylum Chordata; class Actinopteri; order Osteoglossiformes; family Mormyridae; genus Stomatorhinus; species Stomatorhinus walkeri. The sequence goes on from JAODUD010000095.1 coordinate 20,517,842, forward strand.
ATGAAATTTTGTTGCATCTCTGACACACGATTGAAATGTTGTGACAGGATCGAACCATCCTGGCGTCAGTTAGCACGATCGGCGTTTCAGAACCATCCAGAATGCATCCGATTTATGAGAGAATTTCAGCACTGTGCTAATGCTCCGTTGAGAGCCTGCTGTAATTACCTTAACACCAACCTAGATACGGAAGAGCTGAGCACATGAAAATATTATTCACACTGATTATAACTGAAGGCCCTTCTGGGATCTAACAGCAGGTTCTCCTCTCTCCCACTCCTCCGTACACACGGCTCGAGGGGGTCTTCCACGGTGATATGAAGAGGCTGACTGTCAGCCTGCCTGAAAAGAGATGGACAAAGCTGTGTCAGGACTTACAAACTTCCTCTTGAGCTTCCCCTTGCCACCACGCTGGCTCTTGCCCTCCGGAGATGGGCTCCCAAATTCCACCATGCCCAGGTGGTCATCAACGGAGACACTTTTACGCAGGTATGCCGCCCGCGAGCGCAAGTGGGAGAAAGGCGACTGGGAGCGAGGACGGGCCTCTTCCTCAGCCTTGTCGTGGTCATCCTCCAGCCTCCATACCTCCCCTGGAAGTGGGCAGGATGAGAAAGGAGAAAGCTCATTGGCTGTGAATGATATATAAAGCAGTGGTGAAGAGGTTGAGAAAGGGAATATGGCTTTTGGGTCAGCAGAGATGGCAATGGTGTGAGAAGACAAACCAAGGACACAGAGGAAAAGGAAATGGCTAGCTAGTATGAAACTCACGGTTCCGTGTTCGAGTCCCATGTCAGGTGGTTAGATGTTTTGATATTGTATAGCGTTATGTAGGCTAGTGTCCATGTACGGAAGCCCATGAGTGCAAATACTGTGGCTAGCAGAATATCCTACCATCATTGGGCCCTTAAACCTAATTACTCCAGGCATACTGGCCGACCCAGCTTCTGATCCTTTTGAAGAGTCTGCTAAGAATGAAATGAGGTGGAAAAATCATAGAAAATGTAGGAAAATGCAGAACAGAGGGACCACATGTACGGGAAGGGGTGCACAGGGCCCAGGAAAAGTCAGGATAGATGTTCTGTACGCGTCAAGCTTGAGTTCTCTCTGCATTTTAGGCTGTTTAATAATATAAAGTACTACAAGTTACATCATCATCAAGTTACAAGTTACAAAACAGTGTAATGATAACATATGGGTATACATACAAGGCTGAAAATTAAGCTTGCCCACTCGCCTGAGGCGTGCAATTTAGATCAAGGGCAAGTACAAAACAACTAAACACTAGCCCCTGGGCAAGTAAAAAAATTACATTTACATTTGTAGAGAACCATCAGATGGTTCTGTACAAAGCAACATACAAGTGAGGCGAAGCGCACTGCATGGCGGATGACATCGTTAACTGAACTACCCCAGTTGGGTGCAAAAATTCTTAAGTACAGGGTTTCAGGCTCTTGTTTATCTGACTTCCCGTCCCCTGAAACCTGAGACCAGCATGTTTTGCAGCACTAAGCGGCTAGAAGAAATATCAGTGCAGCATCAAGGTCTAAACCACAGCTAAAGGCTTTAAACCCACATTTACCCAAAAACAACCACAAAGACAGAATAGGTGGAAGCTTCTGAGCACCATCAGACAGGAAGATGGGCTGGTCAATGCCCAGACAGTTGGCTTGTTAATTGGTAATTCGGATTAGGCATGCGCTGTGAGCGACACTCAAAGCTGGAACACTCCGGGAATGCTGACACTGGTTGCTAGGCAACAAAAGCAGCCAACGACTTAAGTCTTTCGTTTTGATATTTGTGAGCGACAGGGACAAAGTCAAGGCTTAAAATGGAACGCGTTCTTGGCAGGAGTATGCAGTTGGCCCTTTGTTGTGATTCTGTATCTAACATAAAAGCCAGATTAGACCAGCAGGCATATACCTCAGAAGCCTTAGCTTGAATGAAACATACCTTTTATCCGCTACGTGGGCTGTTGGTAAGCCATATAACAACTTCAGATTATACTATGTTTGTGGCAAACATTTAGCTCTGGCTTCATCCTCATGAGTTTATGGAATGAGAATTTTGATGTTTAGGGCACAGGTGGTTTTTGCTAATTGAGGATAAACTGAGGATAAAGTGTTTAAACAGAAGAGGGGTCTTTATCATGTACCTCTTCTCCAGCCACAGGCTACATTCAAGATCAGAGCACCAAAGAAACAGGAAAAGGCAAACAAATATTGGTAAAAATGTTGAAAGGATAGTAAAAAATCAATTTGTTGCTGTAGTTTCTTGCTTCTGTCCCATTAGCATAGAGTGACTAGAATAGCAGATAGCAGGAGGCTGGGTTGGATCTGGGGATTCTCACTCCCCCCGCTGCTCTTTCTGCATCCTCAGCTCCCTCTCAATGGGGCGCCCCGCCCCTTGTCACTTCTCAGTTCTGATTTGAGGTTTCTTACGCCACCATTTTGCTGCGGCGAAGCAGAAGGTGAGGAATCAAACAATTTGTTGGCTCACAGAGAAAGACATGAGTTTTGGCGGGGGGTGGGGGGGGGTGGCTTGGCGAAAAGCTGATCGCGAGAATTCCTTAGATTCTGAGACCCTCTGAAGCACTGCTCCCGGCCCGGAGCTGCTGATCAGGACATTAAAACGACAGGCCTTGCTTCATCCCAGCATGTTGTCTCCTGCTGCCAGACAACCATGGCAGGCTTGACTTGTGACCCATTCTGACACAATACAAGTTTCTCCTGGAGGCCACTGGGTGTGATTCTCACTGAGGCTAATCAAGCCCCTTTGGAGTTACCTCCACCCCACCGTGACCCACCGAAGAAGCCAGCTGACTGCTCACTGGTTGATGTCATATCTGCCAGGGATGCTGGGAATGTGGCGCCGGCGCGATAATTCGGTGGACAAGCCCGTGGAATGTGGAAGTGGGTTGGGGGGGTCAAGTAGCACTCATCTGACTGGGGACTCACCCCAGACAGCAGGGCTGGGTGCTTCCCAAAACACACGTGTTAAAAACAGGGCAGCATGGAGATGTAGCAGTTAGCGCTGTCTCTTCATGAGTGCAGGATTAGGGATCCATGCCGATGCCTCTTAGCATGCAGTGTTTCCAGGTTCCACGCCCCAGATATAATCACAAAAGCCCCCAAGGAAACAAATCTGTGCTTCCTGTGAAAAATGTCATGTAATTTGCCTGATATTTAATTAAAGCACTTCATTTCTCACTTTTATTTATTCATTTACTGGACTCATTCATCTACAGAGCACACAAATCAGAGTAAATGCAAAATTTATGTTTTTGAAAGGTAATATCTACGTTTTATACAAAGGTTGTCAAAAAATGTGATATGTGAAAAATGGGATAAAAATGTGTCGACGTGACATTAATGCCCAAAGGCAAATAACAGGGAGGTTAAAGGAACCATGTAAGCTGGGGACCATGTGAACAAGCGGCTGCCCTAAGAAAGAACCCAGTGCTGTGTTCCACTGCAGGAAAAGCCAGTGCTGTGTTCCACTGCAGGAGAAGCCAGTGCTGAACAGTAGATTGGGAGACGGAATGACGCAAGGCCTGCCGTCGGGGTGTGAGGCCTCAGATGGCTTCGCAGTACGGAGACGCTGTTCTCAAACACAGCACTGCCACCTCCTCTCGTCAATCATGACACACCAGCTTCAGCTCCTTTCCCACGTTAATTTAATTTCCTATAAATTTTATTATCATATAAAGATGATATAATAAATAAATCTAGGTTATCCAGGAAGGAAGAAAAACAGAAGGCGATGGTTTTGCCTCGATCTCCTTCATCTTGCAAAAAGTGATCCTTTTCAGCATCACCATACCACCATACTCTGAATGAGGGGGGGGGGGGGGGGTTGCATTTCATTAAATCCGGAAGCTTGACAGCATTATAAAGGGAAAACAGGCAAAAACTTGGGAAACATCCCTCACGAAGCAGCTCAATCTCTTTTCAAAGCCCCCCCACCTGGACCTTTCAGCATCACTGCTGCTGCTAATGCAATATGAGCCAGACCTGTGCGGACAAAGCCTACTTTGGCAGGGGGTCTGCAATCGGCCTTAGGGGGCAGCAAGCCTCTGCTCTAACGTGCCCCCGATTGATGCTGGATTGTGTACAAAGATGGTTTTTTTGTTCATTGTACTTATTAGACATTAGATAAGGGATTTGTACGATACAGCATTCTCTGAATTCTCATGAAGTGAGGATATGAATGACGTGTCAGTATTAGTTCAGTAAGTGAATCATGCAGCTAACTAAGACCCTGCAGGAAGGACCAGATTCAATATGGAATATGAAAGGAAACTATATGTCTTACCTGCAGAGGGCAGCGTGCATGCCTTGGGATGACTGGTGCTGAAAAGCGGCGTGCTGCAAGGACTGCCACCCAGCAGGTCTGAGTGCTGCACTCTGGAGACAGTGGGGGACTGGGGGATGCTCGGAAGGGTACGTGACTTGGCCAGAAGTGGTCTCTGCAGCTTTCTCTCCAGGGACCTGAAGATAGTGGTGGTATGGGGGGGGGGGCAAATAAATTCGGTCACATGACAGGAAAACAGACCTGGGTTTAATATGTTAATGTATTGAACTACCAAAACCCACGGACCTGTGCTAAAGAACATACCATGAGATATAATGCCCAGCTGGCTCATTCACCCATAACTTTGACATCATTGTCGTGCAACACAAGAAGGCTCAATGAGAAAAGCTCAATTAAGCACCAGAGATGCTTACTGAACAGCTGTAGCAAAAACTGGCAATTTACAAGAACGCGCACGCCAGCTGAAGGTCACTTTGCCTTAAGTATCTAATTACTGACACAATTTAGCAACAAAAATGACAGGAAAAACAAGGGGGCAGAATTACATACTGAATTACATTGTTGATTTGTTATGATTTATACTGAAGCTATTTTAAATTGTTCAAATAAAAACCATAATCGATATGAAGGAATGGTAAAACATTTAGACGAGCAAAGCCATATTGATGTTTTCAAACATGCATTATTAAGGACAGCACAGTAATAGATCCAGCATGTGCCGTTGTGCTACAGGGGTTAGTGATTACAGCAAGAGCAATGGCATCATTGTAGGTGAAGATGGTGTGACAAGTCAATATCCTGACATCATGACAAAAAAAGCACTCAGTCACAGTTAAAGAGAGCAAGCGATCCACTTAAATGGGCTCTATTCCCTAAAGCTTCACTGGCCGGCCTCCTGCAGGCCTGCCTTTTGCCATATATACATCTACTCAGTGGTAAACACATTAATTAGTTCAGAAGAAACTGCATTTCAGCTCGATGGCACATTTTGCACAACTGGACTGAGTGACGCAACTAAGGGACTTTCCACCAACACTGCAATGTATCCTAATATATATTAGATATGCCCCAAGGACTCGGATATAGGTTGGACTTGTGTGCATATAATTAAATACCATTTTGGCTCACAGAAATGTCATCCATGAATAAAAAATGTTCTCAAGAAGATTTACACTGCACCATCATATTGATCACAATTAGTCTCCCTAGAAAAAAACATTTGCATTGGCCAGCTGCTAGTCGCTGGCATTCATCCAGACGAACGACCTCTTCAACTTGTCCTTAAAGACAACATGTTTTTTTACAAAGACTCCTTGGGCTGAAGCAGAGAGGCAAAAGCAACTGGAATAATTTATCCCTCAATTTGCTTTAAAACACATGCACTGCATGCCAAGAAACAGCATCTAGTGGCAGCATTCTCTGGGATTTGAGCTGACCACGAATCCAAGTGGCAAAGCCAAACATCAGCAAGTCATCCCTACATTTAGCAAACCGGTCGTCCATCATTCTCCTGGCAATCTCGATTAATTATGTCAGAGCAGAGTTTCCCCTTATTTTCCTGAAATTAACATTGAGGGGGGATGGTTACCACTGCTGCCACTAAAGGCTGAAATGTATTTTGTTGCAGACTTTAATTCAAATGTGAAACATCAAAAGGCACTTTGGTAACCATTTACATTCTGTCAGACCGTACTTCTCACTTGATGATGTGCAACTGGAATTTTGCAGGTCCCAAGATTTTTTTCATCAAATTCACAAGGAGAGGAAACTTACGAGAGTTTTTTTGTGAATTTACTGTGGGGTAGCTTTGAAATTTCAGCACTCTTTGCAATCTCCTGTTGCTCATTCCTGTAAAGTTCAGTCATCAGTAGTAAACCAGAGGCATGCTGACTCCTCAGAAAGTCTGCCAGCCCTCTGTCCAACTTCTGGAAAGTGAGTATTTCAAAACCACAAGAAGGTTTCTCTGCGGCTTTAGAATCGAGCTGAAACTGGAACGCGTTTAGCCTGATGTTGTCCACACTTCTTCAACACCGCAGACGGTTTTCAGAGAACTGGCTCTAAGTCACAGTCTCCAGAAAATGGAGAACCGGTTTTTCTCATAAAATATTTAACGAAAATATATGCATAACAAATAGTTGCATGAATACTCATAAAACAAATACCTTCAAATTAGTCATGACAAGCATAACTACCCATGGTTTTTACAGTGATAATAGTTTTCAGGTTTTATTGATTGCTCTATTCTGCCATTTATTTAACAGCATTCCAGCTGTTTTTAAAAAAATAAATAAAAGGATCATTTGCATTTAGAACGTCACTAGCATTGAGTGCAGGGTCTCCTCTGCCCTGTACTCTGTGTTACTTTGGGTGGGGAAAAAACCTTCAGACTTACAAAGAAAACAGGAACAAAAATGTCACTCCTTGTGTCAAAAAACAGCAAACTGGGTGCAGCGGCATCATTGTTACTTCCCAACGAAAAATAAGTGTTCAATACTAGGGTGAAGGGGGACATGATTACATACACATTAGTGTCCTAAAACGTGGTAACATTTCTCTGCCATAAAGGGCAGCACAGTGGCTTAAAACATTGCGTTATAATGATCAGTTTGCTTAATGTCCTTGAGTCTGACTCATGCTGGTACCTTCGAGACGGACGCCTGACCCTATCTGCTCTCACAAAGTGGGTTAAACTGTTAGTCAATTTGTGCTGAAGCGTTCGTTTTGCAAGTCAGATAATAATGTTTATACACAGCTTGTATGTCTCTACAAAGTGCGGCTCAGGAACATATTTCAACAGACTGCCAACTTTTTGTGAAAAAATGCTTGAGTTGTGCCCAGAGCTCTGCAGAAGGCCTTCCGGGGCAGTATTTTGAAACTCACTCCTTTTATTGAAATAAATAAATAAATAACTGTATAGCTTGCAGACAAAGGAAGTATTCAGACAGAGATAGCAAATGTGGGATGCATGCTCCTTTTATATAACTTCCTGCCAAATGGAGGGTCACAAAAGCAAAAACAAACTCTTAATACCATAAAACAATGCTTGTCATTCCGCTAATAAAAATTTGCCTGAATTGATTTGGTGGGACACGGTGGCACACTACTTAGCACCACTGCCCCCCACCTCTGAAACGAGGAACCCATGTGAGTAGGGTTTGCATGTTCTCCGTGTTATTGGGAGGGATTCTCCCGTATCCCACCACAATCCAAAAACATGCTAAGGTGAATGTGAGTCGCTAAACTGCCAGTAGGTGTGAATGTGTTTGCATGATTGGTGTGTAATATGTGCATCGCACCCGGGTTGGCTCCCCATCCTGAGTGAGCTTCCAGGATTGGCTTTGGACCTCCGAGACCCTACATAGGACAAGCAGGTAAAAGTGCATGAACCTGGTTCTGACGATGCTTATGAAACTCAGTCACACTGATTTAAAGAAAAAAAAACAACAGAAATTGTATAGAAGCTTTTGCCGTTCATTTTAGAAAAGTAAATACAGTGCCACTGTGCAGGTGAACAGTGATAATGTGATACCCAGTTTGCACTCCTGCTGTGCCAAAACCAGGTCAGACCCCATCTGGTTCGGACTGAGGCACCTCATGCATGCTGGTCATAGTAGGTATGAAATGCATAAAATCAGAAGGGGGGGACATTCCAGTGCTTCTAGGATTTTGCAATTCTGCGATCACTAATATTAATGCAAAATCAAGCAAACTCTATTTACAATATTTACAAGCGCTTGCAATTTTTCAGATTTGCTGTACATTTTCCGCAAGAAATGGACAAATCAACAAACCACTTGCATCTGGACCATGAAACGTACTGTGACGCTATCTCAGTGCACATTCACATGTGTTTCTGCTAGCCTTCACTCCAGGGAAGATGAGGACAGCAACCCATCTCATTCACCAAAAAGCTGAAGCATTGTAAGTTGTCAATGTATTGCATTTCGGTGAACCATTGTGAGAGGTCCCGTCTTACAACACACTGCAGAATACTAGTAAACACCAATATTACTGCGTGAAAATATTGTGAAGGAAATGAAAGCCCAGTGAATGTTCTCAACAACTGACCTGTGGACATCCTCCACCATGAAGCAATGCATTACAGTAACAGCTGTCCCAGGCTAAAGAATTTTCTTCTCTGCCTGGGAATACACAACAGCAGTTGAGTCACTCAGCCCATATTATATTGGTGCACATATCTTCCTACATGCAAACTAGGATAAAAAAGCAAAAACTGTGACTTAGCAGGACTATGAGAGAGGAGCAGGCCTACAGGTTGGATCTTGCTTGAATTTTAATTTCCTCCCTAAGTGTTAAACCAACGTTTCAATCTTTCTTCTTTTGCACTTAAATGGAAGTAGCATACAAGTATTATTGTTGCATAAAAGTTTGCTGCTGAGCTGCAATGTGTTGTCCATTTCTTGTTGCTTATGTTCCACGTAAGAGTAGTTTGTTGTTTTTGTCAACTAAATTTTTGATTAAATATCTTCGTCAACGAACCTTTTTGACATGATGGAGACAATACGACATACGAATAACGTAAATGCTGGTCATGTTACGATAACTATAACGAAATATATTGTGTAATATTGTTGATGAATAAAACTGAGAGTAAATTTGGTTTACAAAATAAAAACTATACTAAAATGTCTTCATTTTCGTTGACGAAAACGAGACAAGACGTTATTTCCTCTCGTGTAATCGCGTTATTAGTATTATGCAGTATTTCTGTTTCCTGTGTCTTCCATTCGGGCGCACAGATGGTGGAGAAATCCGGCCACAAAATATCGGGAAAAAACACCACAAACCTTAAAACCTTAAAAGACATCTCAAGGCATTCCACAATGACATTGAAGTAAGTAAAAACATTAACGTAATGTTACTTTCTATTTTAGAAAGCTCATGCCAAACGTGGTTAACATGTTATCATTAGCAATAGATGTTATCCTGCTAGCTTTAGGTGTTTTGGAGAAAATCATATTTCATAATCAAGGACATTTGACGATCTGTACAAAACATCTTTCTGATAAGATGTTTGATGAGAATACGTAGGTAAAGGGAAGACTTTGAAGCTATGTAGGCATTTTAGCAAGCTAAAGCTAAGTAGCAAACTGAGAACGACAGCTCAGTTGTCTTGATCTAAACTTTAAAGCTTTCATTACTGCGTGACTAGATATATGTCAAAAGGGGTAGTGTTTGAAACATTGAAAGAGCGTTTTTCGGAACATTGCACGTGGGTCTGGCTTGCCAGGCTAGTTACCATCCGCGTAGAGGTTTACGCTCTGGCTACAGGTCATGTAAATACCTGCTAACTGTGAAATAATGTTCTTGTGGAAGCGATGTTCGTGAATGATTCAGAGCGTGATGCATTTTGATTGGCATCCCTTATGGTCTTGTGAGGCCTGTTTTTTCTGTTAAACAATTGTAGCTGAAAATAAACAGTAAAATTACAATCAATAGTTTCAGTGATTGAGGGCAAGATAGGCCTAATAGCAAGGATTTATGCTACTTAATATTTACAACAGTTAGATTTTCCAGAGGCTGCATCTGTCCTGACATTGTATCTATTCCTTTGCTAGATTCCAGAAACAGCTTCAGTGAAGCAAGTCCCATGCAAGAAGATGGTCATTATTTTATTTATTTTTTTTATTTAAACTTGTGTGTACTTCTAAGTTCAAACATGTTTAGTTGGCAAAATAAATGTTCAAATCAGAGCATCTTCCATGTCAGGAATGAATGTAGAGTATTCTTGAGTCTATAAGGTAACAATAATATAATAATAAGAACCCTGTTTTAATTGTGAAATGCGTTTGACCAAAAGAAAATTTTGTTTTTGTCTATTGTACTAGGTACTTGTACTATATTGACTAGGTAAAATAGAATTGTATCACTAAAATAAAGAGATTAAATACAATTTTCGTTGACTAAAACTAGACTAAAATGTCATCAGATTTTGTAGACTAAAACTACACTATCATGGATAATTCCGACTAAAATATGACTAAAATGCTCAGACTTTTCGTAGACTGAAACTTGACTAGACTAAAATGAGTATGGATGTGACTAAGACTAATAATAACTAAAATAACAGCTTGACGTATAGACTAGACTAAAACTAAAAATAAGACAGGCCGCCAAAAACAACCATACGTAAGAGTGAATACAGATTGATGCTTGCTGCAAAGTATTCCCTTCACTTATAGTGTTATTAATGACATCATTAATTAATGACTAATTAGTTTATGGTGACTCAATGTTCATTGCATAACTGTCAACTTAAAAAAAAACAAAGTTGTGCATCCCCAATATATATAAATACTGTCTTTTCGTTCCAATTATTTAAACTCTAGAGAAATTCTGCAACAGCAGCAGCAGCAAACAAAATCAATGCTATTTATCTATAAGGTTGTTTATGGTACACTATCCTGTTATGTTCTGTGCACCATGCCACATCTTGCCTAGCTGGATAACTTGTCAAATTTAAAGTCCCATCACAGAGAAGTGATTTATTTGGATAGGAATTCCTATCAATATGAGGACCGTCCATTCATTTCTATGGGAAAAACCATAATCCCAATCACAACAACCTTAACCCCTAAGCATCCCTAACCTTAACCATAAGTAACCAACCCAAATACAAGACAAGGCAAGTTTACTTTTTTGATTGCATTCACAGATTTTTATCAAACTTTATCCAAATGGGGACCTCAATAGATGTCCCAAAAAGTAGGCACATTTCAGGTTTTACTACACTTTCAGGACAATTTGGTCCTCAAATGTGATCTATGTAAACCCACACCAACACACACACACACACAAACACAGGTGAAGAGTTCAGGTCCAGAAAGTAAAAATCCAGCCCAATATTTTGTTTCAACCAACCAGCTGAGTATAAAGAGTGACAGTCACACACTGAATTCCTAAATTAATGTAGAATTAACATAAAGCGGAGCCTATGGGTCATTCTGACAAACTATTATTTTTTTACTATTATTTTTACAATCAGTCTGAAGACAGACAGAAATTATACTTAATTGCTTAAACTGCAGTTTTTGCCTCTGGGGTAATTAATTAGTTTTATTACACTTTATTTCTGGAATAAATAAGTACAGTATCTCATCAAATCCAGGGCAGGAGTTACAGAGATGAGAAAAAAATAACAAAAACAAACTAAAAACGGACCATAAATATTATCATACAAATTAATTGATTATTGTGGGTTATATTTCTACAATTTTTATACAATTAAAAAGTTAACGTAAGGTTAGTTGCTCCACACAAAAAAACTATTTTTCTGAAAAATTCTCAAGTTCATAAAAATGACCCATGTATTGCATTAATGGTTTAAATTTCATGATGTACAGATTATTCATTTCCAACAAAAATGCTACTTTCAAGCAAGTACAAGCTGAATTTCAATGCTTTTAAATGACACAAGAGAGGGAATTGTATAATAAGTAGGGATGTACAACTACTTTTTAATCACACACCTCAGAGATTAATGTCATAAACCATATGTACACATTATCACAGGTACTTTACAAGCTGACACACTACACACTAATTCTGAACTGTGTGGAAACCTATTTGGCAAATTGCTATATAAACAGAAGGCTGACAACTACTGAAAGTGCACTTAATAACATGAAAGATCTAAAGATTTTAAGGCAAAATCTTTTGATAAAATAAAACATATACAGTGATACTTCAGTTCTCAGACTCATTAGAACTCGAATTTCTTAAAAGTCGAACCAACCAGTTCGAAAAAAAAAATAGCTAGAACTCGATCTGAATCTCAGAAGTCAAACTGTGAACACCGACCTAAGATAACTTGTATGCGCGGGGAAATGAGTCATGGTGGCATCAGCGGAAACAAAGGGTAATGCTTCAGTCTCAGCCTTGCATTCACTGTGATAGAACCGTGCATGTTTACACTAACTGAATACATATATTTGGACAGAAAAAATAAATTTAGACAATGATAGACAGTAACAGTAATTATTATTATATAATAAAATACATTTTAAAATAAATATTTATTATTAATTAATTTAATATTAACAATAAACCATTCATATATTTAATTATAATAATATTGTCCTGCCGTGCAGGGACAGAACGGAGACAAAGGCGCAGATGTCATGGTATCGGGGAATACAGGGTTTAGTTACAGGTAAGGCAGGTATAACGCAGACGGATAATACAATGACCGGACTCGGGAAACAAACTGAAACGCGGACAAAATACAGAGGACTAATGACAATAATGTTTGATGTGTTTAGTACAGTATATGCTCTTCTTGTTTTATCCTGTTCATTTTGTGCTTAAATGCTAAAAAAAAACATATTTAGGTAGGTATTAGGAAAATTTGATCACAATTTGAACTTTTTAGGAATCGATCCGGAGTTTTGACCGGATTAAATTCGAGTTCTGAGGTACCACTGTATTTTAAATTACTATATTTTTATACCATGTCCTTAACACAAAGATGAACCAGCAAACATTAGGTTCCCCGTGAGACACTAACACTGAATGAGTGCTTCTCAATAACAAAACCACAAAGGTCGTACTTTTGTTCTTGCTAAGACCCATCGTGCTAACTTGCCTCCCAAGAACAAACTTGAGACACAATGTATCATGGGCTTGTCCTGTTTTGGTGAGGATGCGACTGATTTACACTTGATATTTGCTTTGGTTTTAGGTTTGCGGGTGGGTGGAGTGGAGGCTCTGAGGCTGGTGATCTGTGCCAACAATTGGAAGGTTGGTGGTTCAAATCCTATAAATGCCAAGGGTGATTCTACTCTGTTGGGCCCTTGAGCAAGACCCTTAACCTGCAATTGTTTTGTCCTGGGTATGATATTAATCTGCACCCAGCCCTGTTTAGGAGGTCCTCCAACTTACAGGGAAATTGGGGGGGTGGTGGCAGGATTGGCACTCCAACCACCAAAAAAAAACATTGGTCTATTCAGATTACTGTGGTGCTGAGGCATCACCCACTGCACTCAGGTTGCCGTCCCTGCGGTGGGTTGTTGCGTGGTGGCTGCAGCAACATGCTGTAATTAGTACACACCCCCTTACCTTTGAATTTTGAGATTCTGTGCAACTTCATAACCTAGACTCACAATTTTTACAACTAGGAAGGAACATTTTAGGTATTTATTACAAATATATGCTCATGCCATCCTCCCATCTGGATATACTGTATTTGTTAATGCAATCAAATAAAACGTAATGCATTATGACTCTAATATTAACACTAAATCTCCCAGGTCTAATATCCCATGGTCCTGGTATTCAGAAAAAAAAATGAGGATGGAGGAAATACAAAGAATGTAATTACCTATGTCTCTTCATGCACTGGTGGTATATAAAAAAATTCCTGAACCTGCAATTTTCTACAAAAAAAAAAAGTCCACAACAAGGTGAGGGCCATTCCGGAATGCATTGATAAAGTCCAGCCCAAATCAGATAATGGAACTGGAGTTGGAATTTGAATCACCCTGAAATTCAAATTCAACTCCAATTCTGTTCCCCGTAGTTTTCTTCCAATTCCAACTCCAGTTCTATTTCCTGATTTGGACTGGAATCGATCAATTCATTCCAGAATGGCCCAACCCTGGTCCACAAACTGTGGTAAATCTTGAAAAAAGCCACTGCAAAATCAAGCGTTTTTTACCTCAACAATCACAAAAATCCCATAGGTACTGACATTCCAGCTCAGTATTCAGGTGTCCATGGCGATGAGGCAGTCGGCCAAACATTGTCCCTAGGACCAATCATCTTACCACAACTGCTCCCTCCTCTGTCAGCAGGAGCCTGCACTTCTTTACCTTTCTCTTCAGACCAAGTTCCTCCAAACGGGCTGATGGAAACAGGGTGCAATAAATGCACAGGCAAACAGACTGATAAGGGAATCAGTGCCTCAGGACTACAGCACATGAAATATTCCATTGTCAGTCCTTAGTGCAAACTGACAGCTCCATTTATTTAACGTTGGGTATGGATGCTTATTTTTCTGTTTTGTTAGGGCCTGTCAAATAAAATTTGATATCCAGGCGTTTCAAAGCTCGTTTGGATCCCTGACGTCAAATGTTAATGGGAATGTCAATAATTTGAGCTGGTTTTAAATAAGTTGCAATAAAGGAAGACTTGCCTCCAGGAGGACCACAATGTGACCACACAAAAAAGTAGATTATCCTCCTTGGCCGCCCCTTTAAAGTACAGCGGTGATCACCAGTCTAGCATCAATCGCATCAATTTCTATAAAAAAGCAAAATGAATCATAATAATAAGGAGGGCTGAGCCAGAACACCTTGCCAAGAACAAGTAGCCATAGGAAGTGACCCTTACAACACAAAAAAACCCAGAAAGCAGGAAATACGGTGTGACAAGAGAAGAGGGCATGGACTTCCTGCGGTGATCACTCGCCTTCGCCAGAACACCTTTAAACAAACAGACTTCTGTTTTGTTCTTTCAGCCCCAGACCACATGTCCAGTCTGTATTGCCAGATTCCAGCTGTTGCTCTTCCAAGGACCAGAAGTTTACCCTGTGTATTTTCCTTGTGCTTGATCCAAAATGGCAGCCTTGTTATCCATCGCTCGGCACCTTATGTCCCCAACCAAATAAAGTGCCTGTAAATAAGATCTTACATACTAGGGCCTGTCAAGTAGAGGGCAGCATGTGGCTCAGCAGAATAACGGGTGGTTCATACAGTACTTCTCCACACACATACTAGCAGAAGTGTCCACTCGAATGTTTATGGCCTGTTTGACGTCATTGTGCGCCTCCGCAGACGAATGCCTGCTACACTTCAAATTTGTCTCCACGCAGTGGTGTACGCGCAGCTCTGGACACATATACATGATCGCTTTGCTAGGATCCACTTTAAACACCAATGAGCATTGGGGGAGTTCGTGAACACGACAGATTATTTAAAAGATAATAAACCCTTACGTACATGTTAATGTGTATGTTTGTAAGGGCAGACTTGCCTGGAATTGAAAATCTCATACCAGCCAGTTGACCCTGTTGGCAACCCTCTGAGCTGGCTTTGAATTTGCAAAACAGAGAAACGGGCAAAAATCTCACTGCTGTGGTACGTGTGCAGGGAATATAAATACAACATGCTGTGCACATATGCAAAGTATCTGGCTTGACCAGAGAACTATGAACGTTTCTGTGTACGTACATGCAGAGTGGTTACATGAGAGTTGTGTTTGTGCTGAGAATTTATGAACCAGCCTTAAACCACTGTGCCTGTGATCCATAAGGTCACTGATTATGACCAGCATCGGAAGAATAAGTCACATGTTCGGGGGCCTTCAGCAAGGCCCTTAACCCCCTGCTCCCGGGGCACCACACGCTGGCTGACCCTGCACTGTGACCCCCAAGCTATGGAGGGCAAGATGGGGTAGGCAAAGAGAAGCATTCCAATGTACTTATGAAAAGGGCAAATGAAGAATTTATCATATAGATTTGAGTTTGTTTAGTAGACATATTTCCGTTGCACTATTTATTATCTATACCAAAAACATCTATATATTATAGATTTATATAATATGTCTAATTTGAGAAGTAACTCATGAAATATTGATAAAAATTTCAGGGAGGCCCTGTGCTGCCTGGAATGAGTACCTGTCCCTTGTCAGGATTGGTTCCTTTCTTGTCCTGTTGTGTCTGTCATTTCCCCATTTAACCAGCAGGTGTTGCTGATCACCCCGCTCTATTCCACAGGTTTCCCAAGGTTTAGCACTTTTGTCACTGTTGTATTCCCTAGCTCCTTGTGTTGCCGCATGGCTGAATGAAAGCATGCGACGGAGTTATCCTGCTTCCCAGCCCGTCTGTTGGACATGTCGTTCTCTGTTGGCTCTATGTTAATTGTGTTTCGTGTGTTTATGTTTTCAGTAGAGATCTATAGTATATTTCTAGTTTACCCTTCCTGTGTTCATTATATTTTGTATCTCCTATGTAGCCTCTAGTTCCTAATGTTTGCATCTTTAGTGCTTATTGATTGTTAATAGCCCACACCTGTCCCTTACGCACTCCTACAACCATCTTTCTATTTACGTGCCTGCTCTTGCCCTGTTCCTCTGTTGGTCATTGTATGAGTGCGACTTGTAGGTGTTAAACTGGGTTTGTCTGTGATCTGTGTGGATGGCCCACCCTGTAAACTCCTTCCCAGTTCAAGAGATACAGTAGCTCTGTGTTCCCCTGCTAATCACTTTCCTTCCTAGTTTACTCCAGTGTTGTCCACCTGCCGTTGTTTCAACCCCACTTGTTCTCCTTAGTTTGGATCTTCGGATGTGTGTTGTTGCAAATAAAGTTCCTTTGCCAATACCATGTGCATTTCCCTTTCAAGCAAAGGTATGTTCCGAGCTCACAGGTGATCATGTTTGTTTCTTCAAAAGAACAACAAGCACTACATATGAGAAGGAACCAATGTCTTATTCATGAGTTTGCAAATGACGTGACATGTGTGTGCAGGTACAGACACACACACACACACACCCTCATACTCTGGGGAGCAAGAAGGCTTAAAAAGGGTGCTAGACACCCCCTCCCCCACCAAGGGAGAACACTGAGTGTACCCGGCATGCACGAAATCCCCACTGTGCATGTTTGGGCTTCAAACACCCTGCAAGAGCAGAGGCAGTTGCTAAGCGACTCGAAATTTCAGTAATTTTTTTTCTTTCAAAAAAAAAAGATTTACTTGCCTTTCCAGTCCTACAATCTTTTCCCCTAAATCAAATAAGGAAATAAAGAAGTGCTTCTCAACATAAGCATGTACTTTACAGCTGACATAA
Source organism: Stomatorhinus walkeri (assembly GCA_026784285.1). Taxonomy (NCBI): domain Eukaryota; kingdom Metazoa; phylum Chordata; class Actinopteri; order Osteoglossiformes; family Mormyridae; genus Stomatorhinus; species Stomatorhinus walkeri. The sequence goes on from JAODUD010000095.1 coordinate 20,534,957, forward strand.
GTGACATCAGTACAGGCAATCCTGTAGACAATATGAACTTAAACATTTCCTACTGTACAACACAGTCAATACTTCTTACTTAACAGCAGGCATAACAGGTCAATACACACCTCGCACAATCTTCCACAACCCTAACAACTCCATATGTTGAGGGCTTCGTGTTGCCCAAGCCCTGGCTCACCAGCATACAAGCTATATTGTAACTTTTGTCCAATTGCTAAATAACAGTCCTTCCTTTTTCAGGAACCATAGTACTTGTTGTAACAACAAGCACTGAGATGTGCAACATTAATGCAGCCCTTCAAAAATACCAATGGAGACCAGTAAAGCTGTGAAGAAATAACCCTAAGAGCTATAGGTGTCCAACAGGTTTGGATGACAATTTCTGCTGAGATAGAAACACACTATTAATCATCACTCTACAGTCCTGCTGGCAGGGGATGGCAATCCACACTAGAGCAGAAGTCCTCCATCTACCTGCAGTTACAGACATCTTCATAGTTCATATGCAGCACACAGGACAGCCCACTGACTCAAAGGACACTTTGATAATGATCTCAATAATCTCAGGCAGAGGATGCTGCACTGTTCAGCATGTCATTATCTCCACACACCCCCCACCAACAGGAGAGGTCTACATTTAATAAACCGGTGCGGATGTATGCTGTGTCTATGGGTATAAGGGGGCTGCCCACGCTGCCCTGTCCTTGGTGCTGAATCATCCCGGAGCATCACGATGAGCTCACCCGATCTACCTGGGGGTGGAGTCGGACACCAACTTGCTTCAAAGAAACAACGGATGTTTCTAAGCCTCTATTTAAGTGACATCAGCTGGGCAACCATTTAATCCCTGTGACTGTCAGCATGACAAGCAGCTACCGCCCTTCAGAAGATCAGATCACCCCGCGGTTCAGTGAAGTGGGTCCAGTCCACACTGCCAGACAAACCTTTCTCCCAATATCATTCATGGCTAATTGCACTTATATTATTACAGTATACAATGAGAGTATGGAGGACTTATTTAACCTAAACTTCCTATAAACTGTACAGGAACCAGCTCAATATAATCCTGCTAAGGATTCTAAATAAATCCTTTAAAACACACCCAGCAGTTTGCTATCCCCAGTAGCTCCAGCAACAGCTAAATCCATGTTCTGATTTTGAAGATGTATAATCATATAAAGGTACAAGTCATCAGTGTTAGTGCATTAGTCAGAGACAGCAGGCAGAGGTTAAGAGTAAAAATGGTTGGTAGAAACAGTGAGTAAAGAGTGGGTAGAGACAGTGAGTAAAGACAGCAAGTAGCGAGAATGGGTAGAGACAGTGAGAAAATACTGTGGGTAGAGACAGCAGAAACACACTACATGCTCACAAGTCCAATCTCTGCCCATCTAACAGTGATCATTTTGGGTATAGTTTATTAGACATTGGTAAATACAACCAGGAAAATAGATTTTTTATAGGATTTATACAAAGTGACATAATGAGTAGAAAAAGCTAGAACTGTACAGGGGGATAAAGAATCATTGTTTTGTTAAGCTTTTGGTTAATTCAAAGCCATATGGCTGGCTTACAGCTTATAGAGCTGTATGGTACTGTTTACTCTATAAAGATTCCTGTCCTGTTAGCCTGTTTGTCAGGCTTCTGCTATCGATGGCTTTCACGTGGGCCTGCTGGTAGGCAATGTAAATATCGTCAGGATCAACCACAGTAGTTCCATCACATATAACACCCACATATTCAAGATAGCCCCCCCCCAATACAGCAACACTATGTTAAAAATATCTTATTAACATTTTAATTGAACTGCTGCTTTGCTCCCATGTGGCTTATAATAATGTTTATTTGACTTTCATGGAGTCGTATCTTACGGCCAAAATATGCTTCTGTTATGGCCAGCCTCAAAGCCACAATAGATGAGTTCCAATAGATGAGCCCCGTGCTCTATAATGGACTGGCATCCCATCCAGGGTGTACCCCAGTCACTTGCCCTACAATGGACTGGCATCCCATCCTGGGTGTACCCCAGCCTTGTGCCCTATATTGGACTGGCATCCCATCCTGGGTGTACCCCAGTCTTGTGCCCTATAATGGACTGGCATCCCATCCAGGGTGTACCCCAGTCTCTTGCCCTATAATGGACTGGCATCCCATCCAGGGTGTACCCCAGTCTTGTGCCCTATAATGGACTGGCATCCCATCCAGGGTGTACTCCTGCCTTGTGCCCTATGCTTCTCTGGATATGCTCCAGGTACTGTGAAAGAGGAACAGATATTTAGGAGAAATCATTGTGTATTTTTAACTGTAGAACAAAACATAAATTCTTCCAGCAAGATTTCATTATTTGCAGACCTAAAATTGTTCAGGTTTTTGCGGTGTTGTAGATGATCAGAGGCATGCCAAATACTTATTATGGATCAAAGCTGGACATCCCTGTTCGTAGCAGGTATAGTGTGCTGTGCTGAAAGTGAGTCTGCTCAGCCTTCTGAAGTGACCTTGACAAGCTCTACTGGTGTGTTATCACAAATGAGATTTACTGCAGGGTGGACAAGGTATCAGACCACTGCATGAATGTCTCTAACTATTAAGCTTATAAATATACAATCTCAGTCCCTGGAACCACATATATTTTAATTTGTCCTTATGTGCAAAACCCCAGAAGGACTTTCAGTGTTTTGGATGCATGCATCTTGGACTATAGCCTGTGAAATATCATCTAGTTCTCAGTTCAGCTGGTCATAGAAACCCTCCATCGATAGCTTTTACTGGGCAAACAGAACAGCTCAATAGATTAAAAAGACTTAGGTTTTTACCTAAAAAAACCTAAGTCTGGATTAAAAGGGGTTACAATCACTTCATCTTACAGGAAGAAAAATATAAAATGACTGAATAATGTACAAAGTGTCCTCCAATGTTTTGTCTGTCCATCTGTCTTCAATGAATGGCTAACCAGTGCAGAGTCGCAGTGAATCCTATAGCCTATCCCAGGAGACAGAGAGCACTCTGGATGGGATGCAGTTTTATCTACCTGATCCTTTTCAAAAACTACATATTTAAGCCAGAAGTTTCAAGTTAGGGTCAAATTAAGATCTAGAGGCCATCCATGCCAGTCTAAAGGTCACCAAGAAACACCTACATACACAAGTGAGTCATCAAGTAACCAGAAACGCACACTACCTAAGAGGTTAAATAAAAAACAAGATACATTATGGGTGTAAAACATGTCACAAATTCATGACCTTCTAAAAGTAGATCATTTTTGTCACTCATGCACGTAAAGTTACACCTTCAGTCTCAATGGCAAAACTGAGGACACACAGATGTCACTGAGGACCGTGAAATGATAAGCATGCCACTAGATGATTTACGATCTTCATTTGAGTCTGGAAAGGGCACCAGCATGCTATGCCGGCTTCAGAAGTGCAGGAAATCCTCAGAAATCATAAACAGGTCTACTATTTATCAAATAACGTGGCATTTGAGCTCCTGACATGTGCACTCAGAAAAACACATGCAAACTCCAACTTTAGTATATAATACAGCGTTTCCAGCACATGGACTTTACTTGGGTGGGCTGCACACATATATTAATGGCTGCCAAAGTACATTTGGTGAACCACTTTGGCACTTTTAGTCTATTTTTATGTTTTTATCCTACCGAGACAATCGATTAACTAGACGATTAACTTTTAGACAATCTCCCCTCTCTCTATCCATTCTCGTTCCGTGAATTCTGCTATCGCAAGAAGGTTACCAAAAATGGCATGTGAATGCTGCAGAGAAACAGAGAGAGAAAGAGCTGTCCTCTGGAATTAAGGCAGAAGATATGATGGATATTGTAGAAGCACACAGGGCTGAGTGATATGGCAAAAATATCAAATCACGTGTTTTTAAGGCATTATCACGATCCATGATCTTATCATTATTCTTTTTCATGTTGGTTTTTAAGGCAATTTTGCCAGTTACAGAAAAGTACAAGCAAAATAATTTCCTTAGTTTTAAAAACACAGGTCATTAATCAGCCGAAAAGAAAAAAAAATAACTGCACACTCTTTCAGGTGTTTTCTTTTGAGGTGAGTAAAAATATTTGTCATGTTGCCATCTAACTAACATCTGAACCTTACCTTTGCAATTTTTAAAAATTATTACCTGTGCCTTGTCGAGTTTGGAAAATCCAAACATGCTATCGATATCTACTTCTTTTTAAGGACCAACTCTTCCGTGTTGCTACATTGAAAAATAGGGACTGTGTTGCAGGTTGCGCACTGCATGTTGGGACAAGACCTGTGAAAGAGAGACCGGAAGAAATCCAAGGCACTGCCTACTGTTTGCTACTACCGTTTTGTTGTGTTGAAATCAATTTGACTGACAAAACATCTTTAGACTCATTTATAAGACAAAGAATTGCAACTGATAGAATGTGCACTGTAGAGCGATAGTACTGATTTCTACATAAAAGCAGATTGGGAACATTTTAATTGTTTACAATCTAATATCATTCAATTGCACATGCCTACAAGCTCAGACCGGGTAAAGGAATGCCTTTTATCCTTATTTTGTAATTGTTTCCTGCCTTCTATGGAAGAAAGTGGCAGTTGGGCTGCATTGGTAGCTATAAGACTCAAGAGTGTGTTTAGCAAACATGACCTTACCATCACACAACATCCAGCAAAGCTGTCCTGGCTAAATATAAGAACGGTTTTACAGATACTCCTCACTTAACAACCTACCTGTTTACCGACTGCCTGGACATACGACCACCTCTCCAACCAGCCAGTATTGTACCCTGTACGAGAACTTTGGTCATGGAAATGGCAGCGTGGTGTTTCTGTTATGTTCTGTTTGTCCTGCTCTGTAATTTATTTGGGTCGGCTTAACGAGCTACTCGTAGGAACGGAACTTGGTCAAATGAAGTGTTTGTTTCCCTATGAACTATGGTAGTTAGATAGACGAAGACTAGCTTTAGCTAAGGTTAGGCAACTAATCTGATTTTTCAATCATTAACAGGGTAAATGACTTTTCTCTTTCCTTCAGCACCAAATATATATTGCCTCTAAGTTCTGTATAGTTAATTTAAAGCCAAGTGTCTGTTTTTTTGGGTCAAAACTGACATAAAAAACAGACTGAAAGAGGAACACCTGGTTACTTGTCTGAGAATGTGAATAAACAGAGAAGCACCAGAGGCGTTTCTATATGCGCAGGCACTGGAGGTCTTCTTTGAAAAACCCAGAAAGTGTTCTGACAAACAGTACCATCTTTGTAAGCAATAAAGAGTTTTCTTATTTTTTTTTACTTTGTCTTCCCATATGAGTAGATCAAGGAGAGTATTATAGGGGTTGGATCTGTAAAATATTATTTATTAATAGAATATTCCATAAATCAAAATGTGTTAAAGGTCACGTTTTTGTTTGTTTCATATAGTAGACCATTTTTGTACTGGCCCTTTCTGCCAGCTACCGTCACAAGTATATTTCAGACTTATGGGAAAAAACTGCTATATATTTTTAGATACTTCATAAATCCAGATGTCCTACAGCCCTTAAGTGTCTCTATTCCACTGGCTAACAGAGATCAATTAAAAACACAGAGCCTTGGAAGAACAGCTTTGACATCACAATGGAGACCTGTCCCTAGCATGCCATGAGATCTTCTTAGCAATAGCACCGTGCTCCAGTAATGAGTTTGTCATGATCCACAACATCCCTCCCAATGTCAACGACAAATGGCCAGGTTTGACTTCACATCCTCCAATGGGGACTCTTGGTCCATTCAAACAAAGCTTATAGGAGTCACAACAAGTATGGCTGCATGGTATGGACACATTCAGAATAAACAAACTAAGTTAACTTAAACCAGAGCGATTCCACATGATGATGGCCACCTCTCAGTCCTCATGACACAGAATAAGTAGCCATCATCTCCAAAGTCCAGACTAAAACTGATTACTCTGGCTCAGTATATTACCCTTAAGCCAATAAATAATGGCCAGCATTATTCTCCTGAGACCCAAGGGAAAAAAGTGTAATTCAATTTTAGGTTATTTGTCTTTGGAGGAAATAAGACATCTTACAATTTAGATTTTTTCTAATTTATTTTTATTTTTAATTTCACAGCATGTCCTCTTTAGTGTATAACAGTAATAAATATGTTTCCTTACATCAGTGAAAAGATAGATGCAAAAATAACAAGTCCACTACAATGGACATAAATGAATGGGTGGGGTCTCAGGAGGTTATTCAGAGGCTGAGCTGTGACCTGGACATCCACAGTAGCCCTTAAACACCTTGGTGACAAACCCAAAACCTCCATTGTGTCGACAGTCCAGTGAGTTCACCGACTCATTGGTCTATCTCAATGAAATGCGCCAACATCTTAGCACGTGCCTCAAAACCAAATTAACAGGCATCAGAGCGGCATACAGAATGATGTCGTTTCCCATTTGAAGATTCAGTAGCATAAATACTACTTCCCTCACTGTGCTTTTAAGTGCAAAACACAATGTTCATTTCTGTTGTACTGATTTGGACACACTGAGTGACAGTTTTTCCAATACTATTAAGCACACACTGTGACCCACTGCACACACACGCAGGCATGTACACATGTGTGCATACACACATGCACGGACACACACACACACGTGCACACACACTTGCTCCACCATTACCTGGCCTCAGCTACGGTGCAGCAGTAACTCCCACTCCGCCGTGACTCCCTCCACGCCTGTCGCAGGTCCTCCCGGGACTTCCGACGGTTAAAGTAATCAGAAAGTTTGCCAAAACTTGACATTGTCCCTGGGTAAGGGTGGGGGGTTTGTGGTTTCTTATGTAAGATAATCGCAGCGCCCTCTCTCTGTCGATGCTTGGCCCCCCTGTACCAGATTTCTGGACGTGGTCCGTCACTCAGGACGCCCCATCGCCCCGCTAGGTGCTACCAAACCCTTCAGTCCTTCGGGGCGCAGATGGAGGAAGACAGAGGAAACGGACGGGCTATTTGTTACTGCAGCCAGCAGACAGATCACCTGAAAATAGCAATGCTCAGAACTGCCTGCAAAACAGCACAGTAGGATCACCTGCTGCGAGTCCCAGGGCAGGAGAGCGAGACAGGGCGAGCGATAGGGAGAGAGAGATAGAGCTGCTGCCTCTACCTCTGAATACCATCGCCTGCCTTTGCTTTTCCGACGCACGTTGAAATACTGAGATGCCTCTGAGATGCTGCGATCTTCATTTTCTGCTCCCCCCACACCCCACTCTGCTTTGTCTCTCTCTATCTCATGCACTCACTCACCAGCTCGCTCTCTCTCTCCCTCTCTCTCCCTTTGACACAGAAATACACCACATGCTGCAAGCCACCACATCCCAGAATCGGAGCCACGCTAAAATGTGTGCAGAGGAGAATGGTTCAAAGCGGGGGGGGGGGGGAGTGTAATCGCAACTGCTTGAATCCGCCCACCACCCTTCAACCTAACACACACACACACCTTTTCCAGTATCGCGGAAGGACCAGCTGTATTGGATTCTTTATTGGTCCAGGCAAGCTGATATTCACTGAATCTCTCTTTCTGTCACTCTCTCAGGCTTGGGGGAGAAAAAAAGCTGAATGCTCATGCAGGATAACAGCTTCTGGAGGAAACTGTTTCTTGAGGATGCACATTGGGTGTGTCACTGGGGGAAGGCAGTGTGAATGTGGTGTAAAAATGTATGAAGAGCTGATTACCAGGCTCCAAGGCCAGGGCTGTAAATGTGCTACTCATTGTGTCTGTCTGTGTGTGTGTGTCTGTCTGTGTGTGTGTGTCTGTCTGTGTGTGTGTGTGTCTGTCTTGTTCAGGTGCTACTTACAGTAATTCCCTGCTCTGTGAGTCTACCTCCAGTCCCGGGTCTTGCTCCCACCTCTGGTGTGCCCATCCAGCTACTTGAGTGTCCCTGTCTCTCTCTTTCTCTCTCCATGCACCTCTGTATTTGTCCTATGATACTGAAATATGCAAAGGACTCTCCTCTTTTGCGGCAGAATACCAGGGAATGGTACGCAATAAGCCAATGTAAACATAAGGGGATAGAACACCATGCATTCAGATTTTACGTGGGATGCTGACAGGCACATTACAGACACAACTGAGATATAACCACTGTTACTATCCTATGAACCATACATAAAGGCTTGTATACTAAAAAGCATGTTACTGAATTTGTTCCATTGGCGGTCATTTAGTTAGCAGCTACACACGATCCAGGGAGGAAAAACACTTCATAATATATTATAGTTGTCAATAAAAGAACCCACTGAAATTGAATGTACAGGGCAGGGAACATTATGAACAGATCTGAGGTGTTCACTGCCTGAAACAACACCTCCTGTGGGACACATTGGTCCTTAAGCAGCCCAGGCTAACGTCAGGCTGAAAGAGGGATAAGACCTCCGGCAGCTAACATGATATCTGGCTACAACATCCTTGTGGGATGGATTTAAGATATGGTCCCCATAACCACACACCCAAAGACAAAACGACACTTAAAGCTTCGTTAATCTGATCATGAATCAAAATTTAAACTGGGTGGAATTCAGAGTGAACAGAGGCTTTGTCTGTGTCTGTTTGGCTGTCCTGTCTTTGGTACGCTCAGTATGCTGATTGGTACGCTCAGTACGCTGATTGGTACGCTGATTGGTACGCTCAGTACGCTGATTGGTACGCTGATTGGTACGCTCAGTACGCTGATTGGTACGCTCAGTACGCTGATTGGTACGCTCAGTACGCTGATTGGTATGCTCAGTAAGCTGATTGGTACGCTGATTGGTACGCTCAGTACGCTGATTGGTACGCTGATTGGTACGCTCAGTACGCTGATTGGTA